>JANAVB010004800.1:20599592-20698876 GCA_029216955.1 Iris pallida
ATCACCACACATTGGTCTCCTATGCTAAAGTCATCATTTTGGCTAGGTGCCCAGTCACAAGTCGTGTTGCACCAATTAGTGTCATAGTATTTTAGCTTAGTGTAAAAACTAAGTTTATGCATTTATTTCTACAGTGACGAGTTACCAAGCATCTATAGCATTTTATCGCAGCTTTGCTTTTGCTAGAGGCAAGTACTTTCTACGAACTTTACATACTGCTATAACAACAAACTGCTATTTACCAACCATATTAAATACTGATCCTTGGGGTAGCAAGTTAGAACTTTACATATTGTATTACTTTTAGTCTCTGCCATGTTTAGGATACTTTTTATATCTCTCATTTGTTTAAATAACGGGTTAAGGGAAAACTGCTAGTAGTGTACGTGATCATGACCCCCTTCTCCGTATGTATTTACCGAGCATCGTTACATTCTATATGTATCTGTGTCGTATGTCTGGTCCTGCGTTTGTATATGGATGTACACCGATGCCGTTAAGTGTACGTATGTACACTTCAGAAAATTGATATGTACCACTGTACATCCTGATTACCTATTGACTGATCACTCACCTACTACAGTTTTAAACTTTAAAAACAATAAATTATTGCCATGATAAAATATAACTAAAAACCGGATAAAACATGATGTCATTTCTTTTCATCACATGATCAGTATTATATGTTTGTTAGATTCAGTACTTACTCCCGTCCTGACAGGATAACGTTGTAGGTATTCTTACTGAGGAGGAGTTGCTCTGTGACCCATATTATGGAGATACTGCCGAGAACCAGGCTTTGCCTTATGAGGATGTACCTGCGGGGAAACTCGTCTAGTTTGCGTAGTTGCTTGGGACATTTAGTGTAGTCATGTATTAGACTACGTATTTTGTAACTAGACATGCATCCAGTTTTATATTTCAGACTTGTACTTGGACTTATTACTATATGAGACGACTTTTGTGTTTGGAGCATTTATGACTCTTCTTTACTTATAGAACTGTTAGCACATTTAGTCTTATCTTGTTATTTCTAGAACAGCTTACTGCACTTTATCTCAAGCGTAGGCTGGACATGACTCGGTCCGGCCCAACAATTTGGGTAGCGGGTCGTGACATCATTGCCTTGTACATTGATAGCCGTGTTCATTGTCTAGCATATTAATTGTCGTCCATTGCCTGCAGTTTTATATTTCATTTCTGGTACCGTAGTTTCACTTCCATTTCTGGTATTCTGGTTTCACCTATGTATTCTGTACTACAGATTACATTGTATATTGCTCTTGTCAGGGTTGTACTTTGCTCTTTTACTGACAGGATACGTTGCAGGTGAGTTTGAGGCCACATGGAGCATGTGATTGTACTGGATATTGCAGCTTTTACTTTATTTATTTTTTTGGAGATTGTATTTTGGATATTCATTATTGTATCTTTATTTTATTTGACCGGATTTGTCTCCGGCTGACTTTGTACTAAAAGACTTGATGGATATTGGTGATTTTCTGGAAACGTTATATATAAAGCTGTGGATGTTTATATTACATTATGACTTGAAGTTTTCCTTAGTATTGTACAGCTTACTTCGTCGTGTCCATCGACGAAGGCTAGGCGTGTCCGACTCGTATTCATTTATTCAGAAGCGGGTCGTGACACTTAGCCAGCCGGATGGAATGGGTGTTGGAACATGGCTCACTGGTAGAGCTATGTCTGGTGGAAATATATACGATCGAAATAAGAAGACCCATTTTATGCAAGTGAGTGGAACTGTCCTGCTTACTCTGCATGCTTAATAAGATGGAGTAATATGATGTTATGAATTGTCCCTAAATGTCCCATGTTTTGTTTACTGGATAATAGAGATGCTTAAGTTGCCTAACGTTAAAATGTACAATACATGAACATTGAATTGCTGAATGAATCATACTTGAACTGTTAATATGACTTGATGCTTGAAATAAAATACTTGAGTAATGAGATGTTGCATGAATGATACATGGGAAATGAACTGGTTATGCTATTAACACAAAGAACTGAATGAAACACTAGAATCATGTACCTTCTGTGTAACTATTGTTGTTGCCTATTTTCTTATAAGCAATGAAAGAAAGAATAATGTTCCTATGAAGTAAATGAAATGCTACAGGTCCTATTGAGATGAATGAAATATTGTTTGTTCCTCTTAGAAAGGAATGATATGAGAAATATTGCAATGATTTGATGCAATAAGAAATCATGAGGCTTGGGATCGTTGAGATCACTAGGTGAACAGATGGTAATGTTGGATATATGAGATAATGAATGTTGCCTTTACTTATCTAATATTTTATCATGCAAATTCGAACATGATCGAGTCGGTCACGCATTCGCATGACCATGGGCAAACTTGTATACAAGGAATTATTTCCTCAAACGGTACTCGCGACGGTGGGATCGAGTCGGCCTAGGAGGGAATCGGCGTGCTTTGGTGGCACGCGGTATTGGGACCTACATCCGGGCTCGCAACCTGGTGAAGGGCACATCCCATACCTTATGAAGTCTTATATGGCAAAATCCTTAAATGGTGCGTAGCACCAGTGGTCATGTAGTCAGGATGCATGCTAATGAATGTTTTGTGCAGGCAGAGTAAGTACATCTGCTAACCTGTATTGGTTGAGGAGTTTTCCGAGGGACTCCAGCGACCTCTCGACCCTGTTTTTCTGGCTCTTATTGATATAGCTTGCCCCATGCTCGGGCCATCCTCCAAAAGGATCTAATTCCCTCATTTTTTGGATGATGGACATTTTCATTTCCTAGGACATCTTCGGCCTTGAGACGCAGTAGAAAATCATCGCACCCCCACGGGATTGGATCCTTGTGGGCTAAGCGAAAGCGCCTTTCAAGTACGAAAAGGCTTTCGCCGTCGATTACTGCATCTTGGGCATAGGGAAAGGAGTGCAAGTCCTCATGCACGGGAGCCTGCGGCTGGACCGGCTCGGAGAGATGGGGGGCAGGTTCCGGCTCCTCGGTCGGGGGCTTGTTTAAGTCGAGCACAATTTCCTCCGGCGGGAGGTTGAGATCGAAAGGCGGTCGTCGCGAAGGGCCGACACCGCTTCCACAATACAGGTACGAGAAGTCGGCTATCGGTAAGAAATCACATAATTGTGATATTATATATGTTGGTTCAACTTGCCTGCTTAACATGCTAAATAAAATGATGCTGTGTTGTCGCCTTTAAATGAGAAACTCTATAACATGCTCAACATGTTAAATACGATTTGCTAATGTATTGCCTTTTAGAATATTGACATAACCTATTGAACGATAACACCAAGTATGTTAAATGATGCCTTCCAGGATTATTTCCATAATATGCTCAACGTGTTAACTCAATGTTGCTTAGATGATGCCTTGCACAAAAATGCTATATCATGTTATAGCACTTCAATGTTTCTGCTCAAGAATTGTAAAATGATGCTAGGTCCAAGTAGAAAGATGATTCTATTAAATGCTTGCTAAAATTGACCAGTTAGTATTGGTTTAAGCGAGTGGGTTGAATTTTGCTCGCCAGTACATAGATGATGTACTGACCCACGTTTTGTGGGCAGATGCTCGTGCTTAGAATATTCTGTACACGAAGATTGGCTTGATCGATCCCGCGGCATCGAAGATTTGTTGGGCATACATAAGCTCTCCTTGTACAAGATGATGTCTTCTGTTTATAAAGGGCATAATGTATGGAACAGTGTAATCAGTTGTACCAATGAGTTGTAAGCCAAGTTGGTATATTGAGCTGTAATCCAATGTATCCAAGTATCAAATGTAAGCTTTATAGCATTGTTCAGTTGACTTTCAATGTAAAGTGAGATATGTTGTAAGCATTGTACTTCAAAACAAGTCTTGTAGTCTTCTTCAATTATCAATAAAGAGAATAAATTCTATATATATCTCTGTGCGACTTCAAGTTATCCTTCTATCTCCGCTGCTATAAAGAAGTGATGTATTTCTATTCAATAAGAAAGATTATCCTCATTAACTTCAATTTGTCCTGTTTCTGCCGCTACAATGTGCTCATATTCGAAGATAATCAATTATGTACCATTTTTGTCTTGGACAAGTACAATACCAGACTTGTATGGCATCATGCCCAAGCGAGGACGATCGATTCAAAGAGATAAATATGTGAATAAATGACTCTACGAACCAGGACATGACAGTAGAGCCAGGCGCTCAGAGGGCAGTCGGGTAGGCTGCGCGATGAGAGGGAGGCCGCCTACAACCGCGCCCTCCGTAGGGATGACTCCTATAGAGGTTGTGCCGTAGAAGCCTTGGGTCGCGGTAGGTGCAGTACCCGCGTATGCGCCCCCTTATCAACGAGTCCAGGTGGCGCGCCAAGGAAGGCGCCCACAGTAGGTGCCTGGTCTGCTGGCTCCGACTGACCTACTCTGATGAGCAGGTGGCGCGCGCATGGCGATGCATCACTATCGAGAGGCAGGTCAACGACAGCTGCCATGCCCTCCAAAGGGAAGGCGCCAGCAGCTGCCGTGCCTTGATTGCCATGGAGCTCAACATACGTGGAGGCCTTGAGTCTAGGTGGCACGCCAAATAAGGCACCATGGATGGCGCATATTTTCACTGGCGCCATCTGACCCGCGCCAACAGGTCGGATCAGCATGGAAAGGCGCCGAATGAGGGGGAAAAAATTCAAATTCGAATTTGAATTGAAGAGGAATGGGCGAGACTCGCACGGTACGACATCCAAAGCAAGTGAGCTCGCCACGTCCAAGGCCGGAGGCAAGGGCCCCGCCACCGGTGGAGGACGGATCGGAGGCTGGCAGGTGGGCGAAGGAGATGGAGGTCGACGGGGGGAGGGCGCTAGTGAGGTCGGAAGAGGGGCCATGGGAGGATGAAACCCTGGAGGTGGAGGTGGAGGTGGAGGTGGAGGTGGAGGTGTCGATGGCCGAAGGCTCCAGCAATCCCGCAAGAAAGAGAAGATCTGCCGGGCAGGGAGCCGCCGGGCTAGAGAAGTGGTTGCCCGATGCGGGCGGGGCCATGATGGCCGCTACCCCAGGGGGCGGCCATGAAGGTCGCAACTCGAGGATTCCACCGGAGTGCAGGCGACGGTTGCCGGGCTGGGGCAGGGGGGCGGCGAATCGGGGTAGTGCCGACGAGGGAGCAGCGCTAGTGGTGGAGGGTCTGACCTGGGCACCGGGAAAAAGCCGCCCAGCTGCAAGGAGGCGGCCGGAGCCAGCCGGGAGGGGGGCTCAAACACCAAGGGACATCACCATGGGGAGCTCGGAGAAGTAGCTGTTTTCATTCTTCTATATTATATATATATATATATATATATAACTAGGAATCTTGTATAGTACTAAGATCCCAACTTTTGTCAAGTATGATTTTTGGGTCAAACTTTAATACTAATACTTTAGAAATATCAGTATATATATTTATAAATTTTCCAAATAAATAATACCATTAATGACAATAATACTACTACCAGTAGTAATGTCAATGGTAAATGATATTATATAAATATTAATACTAAAGAGATAATAATAGTATTTAATATTATAAGTAATAATAAATATTGATGACTAGAATACTACTAGCAACAATATATATCTATAAAAATAACATTTCAAATTATTTTTACCCTAACAAAACCAAGGCCCAAAGTAAAATTTTATAACTTAAAAATCAGCCCTAAGACCCGAAATAAGATTTTTGGGCCTTGAGCCCATATCCATTACCCAAGCCCAAGTAGTAAAATATGTTTATTATTTACATTACAAAACTAAACTAAAATGGGTTTGGCACGAAACAGCCCAAAATCACTAACCCTAAACTTATCATTAGCAGCTAATCGAAAGGGTAAGTGGTCAAAAGTGAAGCTGCTGCTTCACTCTTCATTTCAAATCCCCCTAGAAAAAAAGAAAGAAAAGGGGGAGCTGTGAGCTGCTCTTGTTTCCTCATCCCAAATTGAAATCACATAAACGAGGGGAGTGAGAGCAAAGGAGAAGGGGGTCTCACCCAGGGCTCTTCGGCATGATAACCGTACGAAAGTACGACTGGGTAGCGCTCGACTTTGGAGGGCGCCGCGAGTCGTGATCTACGACGCGGCGTCAGGGAGAAGCTCCGACGAAAGGCGCATCCGTCATGAGGTAGGCGGAGGCGTCAGATCCGGAGGCGCAGAGGGGTTCGGAGGGCGTGGATCGCCAGAAACAACCATGGTGCTGGTCGAGGAGGCAGGGCCGACTGTCTTAGGCGCTCACTGGTGCTGGCAATTCCCTGATCTGGAGGAACGGTAGGACAGGTGAGGGATCTCTCTCTCTCTCTATCTCTCTCGTATGGTGGCGGCGGTGTTTGATTTATGTAGTGGCGATGGTTGTATTTTTAGTGCCCGCTCCTCGCGGTCTACTATATAATACCTACGGCTTGCTGACTCAGTCTTGAACTGAGTATTTGGGAAAACCTTTGCTGGTATCGATTGATCACGGATGAAATACAATGAACCTGTCTAATTGATGGATCGGTTTCTATTAAAATGAATCCAAGAGTTTTGTTGGATATTTTCTTTCGCTGTTTGGTTTTGATGAATGCGTTTTCGTGTTGGTTTTCGATGATTGGTTTTTACGCATTCATCGCATTACGCATTCATTCTGAATCTTGAGAGAAAGATACCGAAATATGCTAATCGAATGTTGGTGTCAATGTAGGACGCTTAGGAGGAGCGTGAACGATGCGTGAAGTACCTCATTCTCTCGAATAAGATTCAATCTCGGTGAGTTGCTTTAACAGGGCTAACATTTATCTCCACGTCCTAATAAAAATGATCTCTAGTCCACGCTTTTGTTGTATCCCTCTGATCAATGATACCACAATAATAAAAGATAAGAGAAGATAAATGAACTTGATTGCTTGCTAAATAGAATTGTTGCTCTACTTGCTCAATATGATTGCTTACAGGTTTCCAGAGTTTGCTTTACACAAGATATGTTATAGAAAACCTCAATTGGTTTGAGATCGATCAATATAAAGAATGGAATCGTGTCCCTATCGAAGAAAACTAACAAAATCAGAAGCATGTTGTTCAATATACAATGAAATATTTTTATCTGATAGAATGCATCTCATGCATTTGGCTTAGGACAACTTATACACAAGGTACGCTCTCTCGACCGATTTTTGGGGCACTGGGGATCGGTCAATCTAGGAGAGATTGAGCACCCTGAGGTAAAAGAAATCTCACAATTATTTGGGTTATGTCTATCAGTGAGATGGGCTTGTATGTCCCAACTGCTGTTCATAGGAAATAACCCATGGGCCACCATGTAGTTAGATTCATGCGTATAGTGGGATTTATTGCAAACCTAACATATAAGGACGAAAAATAAGTATGCTTTATATATGCAAATTGTGCTAACTTGTTTTGTGCAGGGATGACTGTCGATGATGGATAAAATTGTTATGAAATGTTTCTACTGTCATGTTTCTTATAAATTATTAAAAAGAACCTAGACAAGTAGAAAGATCACATAATAAATGTATGCTAGCTTCACATGTTGACTTAATACAGATTTTTGTGAGTTCGGCCAAAAAGTCGCTCGCCAGTATAAGATGTGTACTGACCAACGTTGTGGGCATCCTTTTCAGCTAGCAAGGAGGCAGGAGGATTTTAAGTTGGACGTTAAAGCTCATCCAGCCCAGTAGATTATGTTGGTTGCTTCATTGCATTTTTATTTTTAAGTCAAGTTTGCAAGTTTTCTTTGAAGGTGTATTTTCATTTTTGACTATGTAATAAAGGGATATGATGTATGGACATTGTGGCTATTTTCAAAAGAGTTTCAAAGAGCAATATATAAACCAAGCTATGGCATTCTAGTCATAAAGTTTTTGTACTTGTATTCCTATCAAGTTATGAATAAAATGAAGCATTTCCATTTCAAATCTCTGTGTCCAATATTTGTTTTCTGTAATTAAATATATGCGTGCGTGTGTTTCTCTTTATCTAGTTATTTTGTGTAGGTACTGGCCTTGTGCAAACGTAACTTAGGCTTGCACGACATCACGCATTAGAGAGGAAAAATGATCCCGCAGGGATCAAAGTGAGGACGAACGACCCTAGCGGGATCGAGGCGTGACAAAGTGGTATCAGAGCATGATTTACGTCCTTGGCCTCTTGCAAATATCATTTTTGAAAAACTGTATAAAGTATTTTAATGGCTTTTAAAAGTCCCGATTTTGAGTTATGAAAACCAATGCCCCATACAATAAGTCCATAATATTTTATGAGACTGACAGAAGTTATACTCTTTTGTAGAAAAATGGCTTCTCGACCATTTGGCTCAACCGACCTGGTAGAATGAATTGTGGCCATTATGGAAATTCAGTGACAGGAAGATAAAGAGCGTAGCCTGGCACAACAGGCCCAAATGGAAACTCAGCGGAAAGAAACTGAGGAACGTAGCATGGTCCAGCAGATACAGCTGGATGCCTTGGCCCAAATTGTATCTTTACTAGCGGGCAAACTTGATACCACCGCAGCAAACAATCCAACTGGCACTCCCAAGATTAGGCCCGTGGATGGTGACGAGCCCCAGCAGGCATACATATACTCTTCCTTTAGGCCAAAGGACTTCTTGGATGTGAAATCTCCGAAAATTGAGGGCAGGACATCACAAGATAAGGTGATGGACTGGATCGATAAAATGGAAAGTCTGTTCACATTCACAGGAGTTCCGAATAGCAAAAAGGTAGTTTGTGCCACTTTGTAATTAAGACTGCGAGCAAAAGATTAGTAGAATGCGAAGAAGCCACAACTGCTCGCAACTGCTAAGGATGGAAAGATTCCTTGGGCCTCGTTCAAGAAGGCATTTTTGGAGCAATATCTGCCTTCCGCCATTAGTCAGAAGATGGAGAATGAATTTATGTCACTGAAATAAGGAAGCATGTCTGCGGAGGACTATGAGTCTAAATTTGCTAAGCTGGCCACGTTTCCTAGTCTAATGTACCAACTGAGAGAGCTCGCATAAATCGATTAATACAGGGCCTGAACTACGACATTCAATTGAATGTGCTGAACCGAAAATGTGAATCATATCCCTAGGCCTTTGAGACGGCAGTACAAGTAGAACAATTTAGCCTGAGAAAGGCATCAGAAAAAGTTCAGACCGGCCACAATCATCCTGCAAAAAGATATCAAGGCGGGGAAAAAAACTGACGGAGAGCAAAACAATAGACCAGAGTGCAATTTTTACGGCAAGAAAGGACATACGAGAGAGAAGTATCATATTGCCGACAGGGAGTGCTTCAACTGCGGCCAGAAGGGCCACATTTCTCAAAACTGTCAGAATAAGCATCCTGCAACATAGAATCGAAATGAGAATACTAAGGAGCATGGGCCATTAAGGGACCCACCGCCAATTAGAGACAATCCACACAATCAGCAGCTACGGAATGCTCATGTTTTCAATCTGTCGACCTTTCCTGATCAGGGTCAGGACCGTGATGGAGGTGAGCTTATTTCTTACGTTTTGAGGACAACTTTTTCTCAGTGGATTATTATGTAGTGCCCGCTCCTCGTGGTCCACTATATAATATCCACGGCTTGCTGACTCAGTTTTGAACTGAGTATTTGGGAAAACATTTATCGGTATCGATTGATCACGGATAAAATACAATAAACCTGTCCAATTAATGAATCGGCTTTTATTAAAATAAATCTAAGAGTTTTGTTGGATGTTTTCTTTCGCTGCTTGGTTTTGATGAATACATTTTCATATTAGTTTTTGATGATTAGTTTTATTGTTTGCTTTCATCGTATTGCGCGTTCATTCCAAATATTAAGAAAAAGAGACCAAAGTATGCTAATCGAATGTTGGTGCTAATGTAGGACGCTTAGGAGAAGCATGAACGGCACGTGAAGTCCCTCATTCTCTTGAATAAGACTCAATCTCGGTGAGTTGCTTTAACCTGGCTAACAATTTATTTCCACACCCTAATAAAAATGATCTCTAGTCCACGCTTTTGTTGCGTCCCTCTGATCAATAATACTACAATAACAAAAGATAAGAGAAGATAAATGAACTGGATTGCTTCCTAAATAGAACTGTTGCTCTACTTGCTCAATATGATTGCTTACAGGTATCCAGAGTTTGCTTTACACAAGATATGTTATAAAAAACCTTAATTGGTTTGAGATCGATCGATATGAAAGAATGTAATCGTGTCCCTATCGAAGAGAACTATCAAAATCAGATGCTTGTTGTTCAATATGTAATAAAATATTTTTATCTGATAGAATGCATCCCATGCATTTGGCTTAGGACGACTTGTGCACAAGGCACGCTCTCTCGACCGGTTTCTACGGCACTGGGGATCGGTATGCCTATGAGAGATTGAGCATCCTGAAGTAAAAGAAAACTCGCGATTATGGGTTGTTATGTCTATCAGTGAAATGGGCTTATATGTCCCAACTGCTGATCATGGAAAATAACCCATGGGCCACCATGTAGTTAGCTAGGTTCATACATATAGTGGGATTTATCACAAACCTAACATGCATGGACAGAAAATAAGTATGCTTTATATATGCAAATTTTGCTAACCTGTTTTGTGCATGGATGACTGTCGACGATGGGTAAAATTGTTATGAAATGTACTGTCATATTTCTTATTAATTATTAAAAGAACCTAGACAAGTAGAAAGATTACATAATAAATGTATGCTAGTTTCATATGTTGACTTAGTACAGATTTTTGTGAGTTCGGCCAAAAAGTCGCTCGCCAGTATAAGATGTGTACTGGCCCACATTGTGGGCATCTTTTTAGCTAGCAAGGAGACATGGAGATTTCAAGTGAGGCGTTAAAGCTCGTCCAGTCCAGTAGAGCTTGTTGGTTGCCTCGAAGCATTTTCAAGTCAAGTTTGCATGTTTCCTTTGAAGGTGTTTTTTTATTTTCGACTATGTAATAAAGGGATATGATGTATGGGCATTGTGCCTATTTTCAAAAGAGTTTCAAAGAGCAATATGTAAACCAAGCTATGGCATTCTAGTCAAAGGTTTTTGTACTTGTATTCCTATCAAGTTATGAACAAAATAAAGCATTTCCATTTCACATCTCTGTGTCCAATATTTGGTTTTCTGTAGTTAAATATACTGCGTGCGTGTGTTTTTCTTTGTCTAGTTATTTTGTGCATGTACTGGCCTTGTGCAAGTGCAACTTAGGCTTGCACGTCATCACATGTTAGCGAGGACGAACGATCTCGCAGGAAACAAAGCGAGGACGAACGACCCTAGCGGGATCGGGGCATGACAGTGTTTGTCTGGACGGTAAAGGTGGTGGTGTTGGCTATGACGGAAGAGAAGGTTGGGTATGTGGCTGCGCCAGGTTGGCACGGCAGTGACTGGTGGTGGTGGTGATGAATGGGGGTGTCGGGAGGAAGTCGGTGGCAGACTGGCGACGGTAACAGTGACCGTTGGGGGTGTTGGAGAGTCGAGACAGTATTGGTAGTGGTGAATGGTGTTGTAAATGGTGGTGTTGGTCTTGGCCAGGGGTTGAGAGGCCGGATGGTTGTGGTTTATGTGCTGGTTAGGGTGGCCGTAGTGGCGAAGCTGCCGGTAGAGGGTGGTTTATCACGA
The DNA here is from genome assembly GCA_029216955.1 of Iris pallida. NCBI lineage: Eukaryota > Viridiplantae > Streptophyta > Magnoliopsida > Asparagales > Iridaceae > Iris > Iris pallida. The sequence goes on from JANAVB010004800.1 coordinate 20,611,211, forward strand.
GTCGGGATGGCCGAAATAGGAATGCTAGTGGTGGGGTGTGCTGATGATACTGGTGGTAGTTGTGTTTAAGCAGGTGGTCAGGATCAGAATTTGTTGGCCCATTGGTCATGGTTAAACCTGATTTTAATAATTGATCAAACTCTGTCTCGATATAATTGCAAGTCAACTCAGATGTTTACCTACAACGTTTTGAACACTGCTCAACAATGGATATTTATTATGTTCAAGACCGAAGCTGTTTCGAAGCCGTTTGCCATTCAAAATGAACTTCCTGTTATGCTATATAATTTTTTATTTTATTGAGTCTAGGAATATATTGTACACTGAGTCGTACTGGCAAATAGGCTATCCTAAAACGTTTTTCAAAACCATCCTATTCTTTATAAATGACCTACGTTTTTGAAAAATATTCTTTTTTACAAAAAGCTTCTGAAGGATTTTTCAAAAAGCCAAAATTTATTTTCTCAAATGAAATGGCAGAACCCCAGCAGAACTCGGCCAGAGTTCGGCCATTTGGAACGTTAGTGAACGTTGGATTTTTGAACTTGGTCATCCCTCAGTTGTGGTTTGTTACAAAGAGTTCTGTCCGAATTCTGTCAGAGTTCTGTCTTTGGAAAAACTATAAATAGAGAAGTATTTCGATCATTTCAAATCACCAATTCACTTTCAATCTATTCTCTTCCTGAGCTTACATTCTTCCAAAGAGTTCTTAAAAGCTTTTATTTTCAAATCCCAAGCCAGTTACAATCCTCTAGTCGATTTGCCAGTACGGTATGGTCTAGAAGTTTCAGAGCGATTGTAATCAGAGGCTTGATAGAAGATTCAACTCTTCACAATTGAAGTTGGTCGAGTTCTTCGTATCAAAGCTCGCGTCTGTAGAAGTTACAAGGTCTTCGTATGAAAACTTGCAAGATTTTCCAATAGTGGATTCAACTGGAAGCTAGAGTTCTTCCGACTGGACTAGTCCTCACAAGAGGAAAACTAGTATAATTCTCGATGTTTGCGTTTGCCTTCTGATCACTTTAATTTTTGTCATTTACTTTTGTGATTATTATTATATCTGTGATCTAACTGCTAACAAGTTTTTAATTAGCAATATTCTGCTGCCTACTCTATTCACCCCTCCTCTAGAGTATTTTGCTTTACGATTTCGTTCCTACAATTGGTATCAGAGCGGATTATACAGGTAAAGCAAGGTAAAATTGCAGTTATGTTCAATTGTTATATAGATCACAGCATTACACATGGCAACTGTGAAATTCACAAGTGAAGGCCAAGCCACAAACAGACCTCCACTGTTTGACGGCACAAACTACACTTATTGGAAAACACGTATGAGTTTCTTTCTGAAATCTCTTGATTTTGACTTATGGTCTATAGTTATTGATGACTATAAAAAGCCACCTCGTATTAATGTTGATGGTGTTTTAGCTGAAAAACCCCATGACAAATATATAGAGGAAGAAAAGAAAAAGGCCAATCTTGACGCACGTGCTATTAACGCTTTATTTTGTGCTTTAGACAGAACTGAATTCAACAGGGTGTCTACTTGCACAACATCAAACGAAGTGTGGAAACTTCTTGAAGTAACCCACGAAGGAACAACAAAAGTCAAGGAGTCAAAGATCAGCAGACTTACTCAGGAGTATGAGACGTTCAAAATGAAGCCAAGTGAATCATTCACTCAGATGTTTACAAGATTCTTGGATATTTTAAATCCTTTGTCCTCACTAGGCAAGGATTACAGTAACCATGAGAAGATTCACAAACTTCTACGAGCCCTTACAAAGAACTGGATTCCAAAGGCTACAGCAATCAATGAAGGAAACGACCTCTCAACAATGTCTCTAGAAACACTCATGGGTAAGCTACTCACTCACGAGTTAGAACTTCAAGACTTTGAAGATGCTATACCAAAGGAGAAGTCAGAGAAGACGATCGCTCTCAAGGCTCAACATAGAAGAACCATCGAAGATGATTCCGACGACAGCGACTCCGACTCTAAAGATCAAGCTCTTCTTGTAAGAAAGTTCAAGAAGTTCATGAGATTTAACAGGAGAACAAAAGACAGCAACAACAACAACAACGAGGAAGATCATATTTGCTATGGATGCAAGAAGAAAGGACACATGAAGAAAGACTGTCCAACAGCATAATCATCAAAGAAAAACAGCAAATATGACAAAGGCTATCTGAAGAAATCGACATCAAGAAAGTACGCCAACACAAGCATATGGTATGAAAGTGAAGCCAGCGACTCGGAAGATGAACAATCAGATGACGCTGCAAATGTGTGCTTGATGGCTTACGATCAGGTAATCACTAATCCTCTATTGGACTCTTATGATGATTTCACCTTTGAGCAACTAGGAGAGGCTTTCAGTGAACTGTTAGATGATTACAGGAAACTGCGTAGCAAATATGAAACCTCTAGAAGGTACTCAAAGAGTACAAAGGTGAAATAGGAAGACTTACCGACCTACTAGATCAGGTTAGAGATAATGACTCTTCAAATGAGTCTGGTGAGCTTTCTTCTATTAAATTGTTGTTACACGAGACTGTTAAGCTATCCGAAGAAAAAGACCAAACTATTATCCAGTTAAAGGAAGACCTATCTAAGGAGAGAAAGAGTCTCCAGTGTGCACAGGTCAGATTAGAATCACTCACATCTGACTATACTAGATTATATGACACTTCCAAAAAGTTGGAAATTAGTTTAGGAAAACGGCCTGAAGTTGCTGCTTCCTATTCTAACATGTGTCAATTACCGAATCATCGGAACATGCCCAACACTGTCAGACCAAACCATACCAAGACTATGCCCAAGAAGACTAATAGGCATGCATTCTTCTATACTAGAAAACCAAAACCTACCAATCATGCACCTCACACTACTTTCAATACTCAACATGCTAAATGTCATTATTGCGGCCTCATTGGTCATATATCTTCTGTATATAGAATCAAAAAGTTAGTAGATTTAAATGTTTATGCATGGATACCGAAAACTAACCAGTCAGGACCCTACAAGAAATGGGTACCAAAAGTTTCATCTGTAAATTATTTTATAGATGGGACACCCTTCACATGCTAGGAGCAAATGGATCATCGACAGCGGTTGCTCACGGCACATGACCGGTGACGCTTCATTATTTACAACACTGTCAAAGAGGAATAAAGAATGATACGTCTCCTTCGGTAATAATTTGAAAGGGTACATAATCGGTATCGGTGACATTGGTAAGGCTCCCTATCTAGTGATTAAAGATGTTTGTCTTGTTACCGAGTTAAAACATAATCTGCTCAGCATAAGCCATTTAGCTGATCACGGTTATGGTATTAACTTCGTAAAAGATAAATGTACTATTATTGATAGCTCAACTGGCAGTACTATATTTGAAGGTATTAGGGAAGACAATATATATGTATTCTATTTATTGGAAGATGCTAACAATACAGGTAGATGTTTGATGGCCAAAAATATTGAGAGTCAACTATGGCATATGAGACTCGGTCATGCAAACATGGATACAATTTCAAGATTATCTACGAAGAAGTTGGTACGCAGCTTACCGGATATTTCTTTCAAGAAGAATACGGTATGTAGTGAATGTGAAAAGAACAAAGCTACCAAATCCGTATTCAAATCCAAGAACGCTGTAAGTACCACTAGACCTTTACAATTGTTGCATATAGACTTATTTGGACCCAGCAGAATTGCTAGTCTAGGTGGCAAGTTATATGCATTTGTCATTATAGATGATTTTTCTAGATATATATATATGGGTTTATTTTCTTGCACGCAAGAATGATGCATTATCAGAGTTCGTCGCCTTTTGCAAGAAAGTACAGAATGAAAAAGGGTTCATGATTACTCGCATTCGTAGTGATCATGGCGACGAATTTGAGAATACAAAATTCAAGCAATTTTGTGACACACACGATTATCTGCATAAATTCTCTTGCCCTAGGACTCCACAACAAAATGGAGTTATGGAACGTAATAACAGAACTCTATCTGAAATGGCTAGAGTTATGTTGAACCAGTTTAGTCTACCTAGATATTTATGGGCTGAAGCTGTAAATACAGCATGCTATATTCTCAATAGGGTTCTAATTTGTTCTAATTCGACCTATATCGAAGAAGACTCCCTATGAATTATGGTTTGATAGAACACCAAATATTTCTTATTTCAAAATCTTTGGTTGTAAATGCTTTATTCTTAATACTAAAGATAATTTGAGTAAATTTGATAAAAAGGCCGATGAAGGTATATTTTTAGGTTATGCAGCAAAGAGCAAAGGATATAGAGTCTTCAACAAAAGAACCATGATATTTGAAGAATCTATCAACGTCAAGTTTGATGAGCTAAATCAACACTTAGACAATGATGACAATGAAGACATAATCGCACCAAGTACAGCTACTGCAAAACCTTCACACAAAGATACAGAACCATCACATCAGGCATCAGATGAACCTCCAAGCAAAGAAGCCGGAACTAGCAATCTTGAGACTACACCAAAAGAGATGAGATTCTTGGCTAGTCATCCAAAGAATTTGGTAATTTGTGAGATTACCAAGGGTGTAAGTACTCGTTCCTCTAATAAAGATATAGCTTCTTGTGTTGCTTTTGTCTCGCAGTTTGAACCCAAAAATATTGATGAAGCATGTAGTGATAATTTTTGGTTAGATGCTATGCAAGAGAAATTAAACCAATTCGAACAAAATCAAGTTTGGGAACTTGTTCCCAAGCCTATTGATCATCCGGTCATTGACACCCGATGGGTATTCAAAAATAAACTGAACGAGAATGGTTTAGTGACTCGTAATAAGGCTCGACTCGTAGCTCAAGGATACAATCAGGAAGAAGGTATCGACTATGATGAGACTTATGCCCCAGTTGCGAGATTAGAATCCATTCGCATGTTATGTGCATTTGCATATTTTTATAATTTTAAATTATTTTAAATGGATGTCAAAAGCACATTTTTAAATGGTTTTATAAAAGAAGAGGTTTATGTAGCTCAACCACCCGGTTTTACTGATTTCAAATTTCTTGAATATGTTTTCAAGTTGAAGAAAGCATTATACGATTTGAAACAAACCCCTCGTGCTTGGTACGATTGTCTAAACACTTTTCTACTTGATAACGGTTTTTCAAAGGGAAAGGTTGACACTACTTTGTTTATAAAATCTTTGAATAATAATATTCTTTTGATTCAAGTCTATGTAGATGATATTATCTTTGGATCTACTGATGAATCTCTTTGTCAAGAATGAGTTTGAGATGAGCATGATGGGAGAGCTGAAATTCTTTCTCGGACTATAAATCAAATAAACCAACAATGGGACGTTCATAAATCAAGCAAAGTACACAAAGGATCTATTGAAGAAGTTCGACATGGAAACAGCAAAACTACTTAGCACTCCAATGGCGACTTCAACCAAGCTTGATATTGATGAACAAGGCAAACCCGTCGACATAAGTAAGTATCGAGGTATGATCGGTAGCTTGCTATATTTAACTGCTAGTCGATCAGACATTATGTTTAGTGTTTGTTTATGTGCTCATTTTCAAGCTAATCCTAAGGAATCACATTTGTGCACAGTTAAGCGTATCTTCTGATACCTTAAAGGCACTTCTTCTGTCGGCTTATGGTATCCCAAAACCTCATCGTTTGACCTAACCGGTTATTCCGATGCTGATTTTGTCGGATGCAAAGTAGATAGAAAAAGCACTAGCGGCACATATTATTTCCTAGGAAAAGCTCTAGTCTCTTGGTTTAGTAAAAAGTAAAATTCTGTTGCATTATCAACAACCGAGGCTGAGTATGTCGTCACAGGACGTTGTTGTGCACAAATTTTATGGATGAAACAAACTTTAGAAGACTATGGATTGCATTTTACACACATACCCATTTTCTGTGACAACACTAGTTCTATTAATTTGACTAAGAATCCAGTATGTCATTCTCGTACTAAACATATCGAGATTCAACATCACTTTCTTAGAGATCATCAACAAAATGGAGATATAGACCTTGTATACATAGACAAACAGAATCAATTAGCTGACATACTCACAAAACCTCTAGCGGAAGATCGTTTTAATTATTTACGTCGAGAATTAGGCATTTTAGATGTCAATAATATTAATTAATTTTGTTTTATTAATTAATTTATTCGATACTCAAAAACTATTTTCGAGACAAGCCCAAAAAGAGTATGTCTGTCACCACGACTACGGTCGAAGCGAAGCGGTACTTAAGAGATCTCCGGTGAACCTCCGTTAGATGGGACAGTACTCCTACAGCTAATCTGAGACAGATGTTGAGTAAAGAATATTAATTTATAAAATAATATTAATTATATTATTTTGAGATTTAAAATTACTAAACTTTGAATTAAATATTTGAAACGAATTAATAAAAAAGAATGTGGCCTCATTTGAATTTTATATATATATATATATATATATATATATATATATATATATATATATATATATATATATATATATCCAGGCAACCCTTGGCGAATTCGGCCCGAGTTCGGCCCGAGTTCGGTCCAAATTCGGCCAGAGTTCGCCTGGGTATATATATATATATACCAGCACGAACCCGAGGCTTCCTTCTTCTTCATTCTTCCCCACATCCTCATAACAGCAGCCTCCGCATCTCCAAACCCTAGATCTTCTCCATCCTTGTTCTTCCAATCCTTGTGGAGTTTCTCGTCCAAACTTTGAATTCGTGCGGAGAACGTCATCCTCTACAACATATCCAATTCTTGGAAGGTATAATTCCTTCTCTCATCCACTTTTCAATACTTAGGGTTTCTAGAAAATTTTTGAAAAAAATGCCTAAGTTCAATCCCTTCAAGAGGAAGAAGACCAATGCCAGTGAAGAGGCATCGTCTTCAGATTCGCATACAGATTACCTCTTTTCTCCGGTCCAATCGGACGATGGTGCGTCGGATGAGTTTTACTTTAAAACTTCCGATCAAGCCTTATTGTGGTACGTCGACTTCATCATGCGTACTATTTACACCGGATCGCCGATTAAATGGATTGTCTTTTCGGATCACCGCCCTTACTTTGAGGCATTAGGGTTACAATATTTTGTCACCTTACAATTCTCTATTTCCACTAATGCCATTAGATTATTCTATTGTAATTTCGTGTTAGACACTTTTACCGCGAGGACACGTGTCGGAGGAATTGATATCGAATTCACTGATAAAACATTAGCAAAAATTCTTGGTATCCCAAACGAAGGTGCCCCGCTCGATGACATCATTGATTTTGATTTCCCCGATGGCACGACACTCGTTAGTTTTAAGAATGAGCTTTGTGCGCCCGCACGCGCTCGTCCTGGAAAGTTCAAGGCTAATAACTTGAACTTGTTTAACTACGAATTACATCGCATCATCTATTCCACCTTACTTCCAAAATCCACTTTTAAAGATGATGTCACTACACTTGAGCTCTCTGCTCTTTATCATATTCTTAAGGGGATTCCTTTTTCTGCCCCTAAGACTATCATCCAGATGATGGGTAGATGTCACGGGAGAGACCGCAACCTATCTTATGTGATGCTTATTCCACGCATATTTCAGAGATTTGATATTGACCTATCTACTTGTGCTGTCGACCCTGAGCCCAAGTTTCTCAAACTCACTCGTCGCAGCATTTCCACTGTTCCTCCACCTACTGCACCTACTCCTCCTGCACCTACTCCCACAGCTCCCACAGCACCTGTTCCTCCTCATTCTTATCCTATAACATTTGAGGGTATATATAAGCAATTATCAGATCTGTAGTCTTTTTTTGTTGAGACCTCAAGGGAACACGAGTTTTGTGATGTGACTCGGTTCCAGACGATTGCCAACTCCTTCGCCGATCTGAGGTTTACGCAGACGGGTCATTCTGCTAGCTCTCTACCTCGAGACCCTTCTGTTTCTAGCTACCGTATTGACGACGAGGCGGTCCACTCTCTGTTCCAGCCAGGGAACACCTATGATTGGTATCGTTCTGCTCGTGCCCCTCCTTGAGACTATGTCGGTGAGTTTTACACTGGTGCCACTCCTCATACTTCTGGCGCTGGTACTTCTAGAGCTGGTCCTTCTGGACATGCTGGAGCTGCAGCTGATGACGTTGATGATGAGGATGATGATGATGATTTTTGAGATGTTAGATATTGAGACTGTTACTTTTGTCTTATGTTTACTTGGAAATGCTCCGACATTCCAAGATTTTATCAGTACCTTTTAGCTATTATCATCACTTTTCTTTATTATGTGACTATTCATAGACATGATTTTTTTTATTATGCCTCAGTTTTGGCATCTTAGTATACTTTTTAGCACTTTATTTGTTTCAGTATTATTCTCGCACTTTATTAAATACTGCCTGTGACAAATACATGCATGTGTTGTTTTATAGTCTATCTGTTTCTCTTACTATATTTACTGTTTATACCATGCATGTCATGATTATTTATTTTTATTGTGTTTCTTCACTGTTTGTTACTTATGCATTGATTGCGGGGGAGCTTTCTCTTTTGCAATTATTTTGCTAAGTGACAACGGGAGAGAAATAAGGATCTAACATTTTCGTAAATACAGGTTATGAACAATTTCTTTTGATTACTATTTTGAATTGATTCCAAGCTTAGATGTTATATCGGCAAGGTTTGTCAATTATCAAAATGGGGGAGATTGTTGGCCCATTGGTCATGGTCAAACCTGATTTTAATAATTGATCAAACTCTGTCTCGATATAATTGCAAGTCAACTCAGATATTTACCTACGACATTTTGAATACTGCTCAACAATAGATATTTACTATGTTCAAGACCGAAGCCGTTTGCCATTCAGAATGTACTTCTTGTTATGCTATGTAATTTTTTATTTTATTGAGTCTAGGAATACATTGTACACCGAGTCGTACTGGCAAATAGGCTATCCTAAAACGTTTTTCAAAACCATTCTATTCTTTATAAATGACCTACGTTTTAGAAAAACATTCTTTTTTACAAAAAGCTTCTGAAGGATTTTTCAAAAAGCCAAAATTTATTTTCTCAAATGAACTGGCAGAACCCCAGCAGAACTCGGCCAGAGTTCGGCCATTTGGAACGTTAGTGAACGTTGGGTTTTTGAACTTGGTCATCCTTCAGTTGCGGTTTGTTACAAAGAGTTTTGTCCGAATTCTGCCCGAATTCTGTCAGAGTTATGTCTTTGGAAAAACTATAAATAGAGAAGTATTTCGATCATTTCAAATCACCAATTCACTTTCAATCTCTTCTCTTCCTGAGCTTACATTCTTCCAAAGAGTTCTTAAAAGCTTTTATTTTTAAATTCCAAGCCAGTTACAATCCTCTAGTCGATTTGCCAGTGCGGTACGGTCTAGAAGTTTCAGAGCGATTGTAATCAGAGGCTTGATAGAAAATTCAACTTTACAATTGAAGTTGGTCGAGTTCTTCGTATCAAAGCTCGTGTCTGTAGAAGTTGCAAGGACTTCGTATAAAAACTTGCAGGATTTTCCAATAGTGGATTCAACTAGAAGTTGGAGTTCTTCCGACTGGACTAGTCCTCATAAGAGGGAAACCAGTATAAATCTCGGTGTTTGCGTTTGCCTTCTGATCACTTTAATTTCTGTCATTTACTTTTGTGATTATTATTATATCTGTGATCTAACTGCTAACAAGTTTTTAATTAGCAATATTCTGCTACCTACTCTATTCGCCTCCCCTCTAGAGTATTCTGCTTTACGATTTCGTTCCTACAGAATTGTCCATTCCAAAAAAAGGAGTGCAAGGAGGAATGAAGGAAGAATATGAGTGGCAGCTGAACAATATGTAGGAATTTTAGGAAATTTCTTATGTTGTAAAATATTGGGAATGTCCAATATTTATAGGACAGGGGTAGAAAACCCTAAGGGCAAAGCTGAAATTGTAATAAAAGTAAGAAAAGTAGTGAAACACTAACTTCTAACCTTAAATGCTAACCACTAACATTATTGATATCCATTTAAATCGATTAGTTAATTAATACTAATTAATCACTAGCTAACTATAATTAGATATTAGCAACTAGTTAATTAGTTAATAAATATATTTATTTACAAAACATATTTTTTATCAATCATTTATATTTATTATAAATAATATTCATAATATATGTATAAAAATTGAGCAGGAAAATCATTTATAATAAAACCTCATATATATAAAAATAGTTTTCCTCAAAATTAACAACCCCCAAAATATCGATAGCATTTATGATACGTTTTATACTAAAATTCTCGTTTTTAGGATTTAGAAAAAAATTCAGAAAATAGAGAAATGCAAAAATTCGAAAAAAAAATCCAGGATTCGGTTAATGGAAGTTACAAATCTACCCTCCTTAAAGAAATTTTGTCCTTAAAATTTAAGGTTGACAGGGGGATCAAAACACAATAGAGTGTTTAGGCAATATCTTAGGCACAATCAAAGAATGAAGACTTTGGCACGATCAAGATAATCTGTTTGAAATCACTTGGGCATGACTACTGATTTGGCACGATAGATTCGTAGTATGACAATATTATTCAGGCACGATGTAGAAATAAATTCAAATTATTTAAGCAGAAGTCGCGAGTAAGAAAATTAAGAGCATTCAGTAACGATCAAGTTAGAATCAGATCTAAGTATAGAATGATCAATATGATTTAGGCTCGATGAGATTAGATTTAAGGTTATATAGGCACGATCAAATATGCAAATGATGCGATTGGGCATCATTAGAAATAATCAAAGGTTTAGCACGATCAGATTCTAAGGATCAAAACCACTTGATCACGACTAGAATCAATGCTTAAGAATTTTGGAATGACTAGAATCACTTAGGTACGATTTAGGATAGAGCGATGAATTTTTTAAACCTAGTCATGATTAGGAATGAAGTCTGAGCACAAGTGACTAGAGAATCGAAATTTAGATACGATGAAAAATTTATTCCGACATGATCAAAATTAAATTTTGACATGACAAAGTTCATAATCAAATCGGATAGTCATGATCAAGGACCAAAAATTTCAAGCACGATTTGGAGGCTAAAGTAATACATATAGTCATAATCGTTAAAATCATGATCATGGGATCCAAAGTCATCTAGTCGTGCCAGGTCATCTAGGCACGACCAAACATAAAAATTTGGTATAATCAAGAATGGTATGAAATATAACCATGGCTAGAAGGGGAATTTAAGCATTATTGGAAATGAGATAGAAGTTTTCCGCACGAGCGATAATGACATGAAATCTAGCATAATTAGATTTTTTACGATCAATGATAAGGTCAATCTAATCCCGATCAAAAACAGTATTCAGATACAATGAATAATATAATCATAGTCTAGGCATAAGCAATGAAGGATTGAAATCCAAGTCATGATCAGATTTAAAGTCACTTAAGTATAGTCAGTAATCAAGCACTTGGCACGATAAGGAAGGCGACCAAAAATCGATTAGTCATGCTCAGTGGGATCAAAATGTAGCGATATTGAAATTTAAGGAACAGTTTAGGGATAGAAAATTTAATCTCTTTTACCAGGATAGGAAAATCAAAAATAGGATTGCAGAAGAAAGACAAATCATCTCACTCTACTACTACCAAGTTTATTCGATCATTATTTGCCAATTATACCTTTATCTTACAAGCCCAGACATACCGCTACAAAATCATGGTCTTCAATCATGAAGATTCAAACCCTTGTATGACTACTACCAAAAATTATAATCTTCAGTCATGAAGATTAAACCCTTTTATAATTACCATAGGCTTGACCTTAATTCCAAAGGCACTATCATGAAGCATACTCTTTGTTATAACCCCTCAATTTCCCTTCTCTCATTTTTGATTTGTAATCCTTTTCCACGTAGTCATCTTGAAAGTCCAAATTCCTCTACCTTGTCTTTACTTAGATCTGAAATTCCTGAATCAACGTTTATAAAAATCCTTGAATTTGTCTCAAATCACATCCCTCTTATTACTCAAATCTAATGCCATCATTTCCACATAAAAATTTTCTCCGTTATTTTAAAGATCAACCTTCATGTTTCCTTCAACTTCTATACCTTTAAATATTATTCTTCAAATATTATTCGAGAATTCTAGAAAATTCGGCAGAGTCTCATCTGTACCTATGAACGGGAGCTTCCTGCGAGATGGGGCTATATCCACTCGACACAACCCGTCGCAGAATCGTAAACCGAGAACACTAAGTCTCGGCCTCCAACAGCACTACGATTCGTACTGGACGCTAAGTCAACTCATACAACAAAATCACCATGCAGGACGCATCACATCATAGGCCCATAGTCACATTCAATCCACAAGTATAGTCACCAAAATAGTTAGCCAATGCCGTTACCCAACCATGAGTCGGACAAGGGGCATGTCACGCCCCTCTCGGGTATGGGCTGATGCATGCCCGGCCTACACTGTCGTTGACAGCGGTAGTGAGCCGTCTAGTCATCAATAACAAGAATAATCTCATCACAGTATCTAATCTCGGAATCTATACGAACCATTACAGCAATCCACTATACAATTATTACAACTTATACATGAATGACCGGGTACAAAGCCGGTAAAAGATAAATACTATAACAACAACATATAATCAAATACACTCAATCAATCCCTATACATGAAACTAGCTATCTCAATGTCAAGTGAGCTCCAATGCCAGCCATGACAATCTAAAGATCTATCTCACCTGTAATCAACGATCTAGTCAAGAAAGGAGCAAAGCACAATGTAACTCAATAAAACTCACCATGGAAGATCAATGGAATAATATAGCAAATAGAACTGAAAGACAGAAAAGTAATATGAATATAAAGTATGCACTAGCTATGTATACATGTGCAATTGGACGTTATCAACATGTGGGGACTAATATGTAATCATGCATATAGAATATGCTATCAGTCAATTAATAATCAGGCATGTCTGACGACAATGCTATCAGTCACGCAATAATCAGGCATGTCTGACGACAATGCTATCAGTCACGCATGAAATGGACATCAGGCATACAGTGTATGCTATCAGGCAATATTTATCCAATATTAGTCAATCACATATCTCTAGAATGTCCCCCACCCGACACGAGAAATAATGCAAGCAATTGATCAAGAACACGTGAAATAATGACACGAGAAAATGTAAGTACAATATATGCAATAATGGTTATATTAAGTACATATACTTGCCTCTTTTCAGGTAATCGACCAAGTCTTCTAGTCACCTAAAATAAGAAAAAATAATTTTAGGAATATACCAAAAAAACTCAAGTTCCTAATTGGCCCTATTTCTAATAATGACCACTATCAATCGTCACTCTTTCAATAATAGATCACCTAGCACTACACATACTTCTGTTAAACAAATTAACATGTGACTTCACTCAAATAACTTGGGACTTGCCTGTTGTCCTAATCAACAACACATAGGGATCAAGGCTTAGAAGCCCACTATCAATTCTCCTCCCAGAATTAACACTTTAATTCTTCATTCAACCCTAAGCCCCATAACAGAACCAAGCCCAACTCACTTCTGAAATCCCCAATTATACTGTTTGCAACTCTCATCACCAAAACTCAATTATTTCTAATACAAATTGTAATCTAACCTAACTTAACAGTCGTTTGAATCGTAACCTATTTTGAAATCCAAAAATGTTCTCTCGTCCAGCCTATGAACACACAATTCCCAGTCCCTCCAATATTTCATGCACAAACGATGCCCTCAGTGAATCCCGATGTTCTCGAAAATGCGTACATGAGCTCAAGAATCTACTGCTTGCGTCTCCCAAAGTCGACACAGCAACTCCGTGTGTCCAAAACTGGATGTGAAACTGACTGGGACATAAGATCGAACATATGATGTGCAATGAAGGAACATAACAAAATTAAGTTCAATTTTATTTGTATTGAATCCAAACATTTAAGAAGTCACCAAGAACTCACCACAATCAAAGGCAATGAATTTCGATTGAAATTCCCAGCAAACAGAGGATCGATCAATTAAGAGTTGATCAAGAACTATCTACAGAATTCCCAGAATTATCACAAGATCCCAAAGAAGAGAATTTGAATGTCTCAAAGGAATTACAAGGAGAAGATTACTCACCAATACGAACAGAGTTGATCAAAGTAGCTATCGGTGCGAAGAAGTGGCAGAGTCGTGCTTGACCTCGTTGTGACTGCTACGCTGAGCCTCAAGATCGAAGGAATTGGTTTCCAACTCGATCTGCTGTGCTTGTTCTCGATCGATCCTTCTTCAAGCTCTGTTCGCCATGGCCGTCGACTTGAGCTCTCGAAGACGAAGGGAAGGACGGTGAGGAAAAATTCCTGCAGGGCTTCGCCGTATGAAGTATGATGAAGAGGAAAGAGGTCTGGGGGTCTTTATATAGGCACGACGACAGACAGTCGGTTAGGCGGGCAGCGGCGAGGCGGTTGGACGGGCAGCGATCCGCGGAGAAGTAGTTACAAAATGGTTAGAGTTGGTTAAGATCGGATGGTCGAGAAGGATCGGCTGGTTATGATGGAATGGTCGAGATGGAAGGGAAGGATCTGGAAGCTGTCTTCCTCTGCGCTCTGCAACTTCGCTTCGTCGTCGTTCCAAAATGAGTAACAGAGGAAAATTGAATGAATGAATGGAAAGGAAATGAATTTAAAGCTAACGGTTGGGTTATAGAGGATTGTGGATATCGGAAGGGGGGTTATCGGGTCTGGACCTATGATCCGTACCCCAATAAGGAGGACTGGGCTAAAATCAATAGAGATTGGGCTGTTGGGAATAAAGCATTTTGAAGAAATCAGTTACTAAAACATTAGTAATGAAATCCAAATAAGAATTTGGAAAGTAAATCAAATATTAAGGAGAATTATAATTAAATGAAAATTTTAAAAAAACCAATTAACTACACTTAATATAAAAATAACCTTTATTAATTTAAATTATAAAGTTAAAGTTTATTTAGAAGAATCAGTAAAAATTTAATTATAGAAGATTATTAAATCAAAATACTTCACTTTAAGACTATTTAGTAAAAATATCCAAAAATTTATTATTAGAAAAGGTGGAGTTACAAATCTCCCCCTTGAAAAATTTCGTCCTCGAAATTTCAGATGGCACGATTATGCACGATTTATGGTGATGCAAAGTGATAGTTACGAAAACATAATCAAAGAATAATGGTCTCAATAGTATCCGACAATCATACATATCTGGAGTCACTTTCCCTACAGTTCCTGCCCCACCAGTATGTATATGGCTACAGTGAACCTTCGGTTCCATGGTCCCGATAATAATAGATTATCTAAATATTACATCAACTTTATCCGATATTATCCGAGAGATTGAATTTAGAACTTAGTCTCAGTAATACCCGAAAGCCCATAATTACATGTAATTACTTTAACTTAGAGTCCATGCCTCGCCAGTGTGCAGCTGGCTGCAATAAACTCATAGTCTTCATAATCCAGATAAATGACTGCAGTGCACATCTGCCATGTCATAGTAGGTCATCGAATATTTCTTAACCTTATCCACAAAATTTCTAAGAATTTATGAAGATTCAAGATGAATTCTTTTAACAGTCAAAGTCATGATAGAAAGTGAACAAGTAGTTTATTAGGTGCTAAGGGATAACAAGGATCAAACAAGGGGCCATTACGAAACAATATTAAGATACAGAGACTTTAGAAACAAATCTTGAATATGAAACAACAAGTCTAGATGCTAGAAAGAATCAAAAGGAAAGTGGCGACCTACGGTTTGCTCCAGCTATGCGAGAATGCCTCCGGTCTCTAGTCCTCGTTCGGAATCGGAATAGCCTCTGCTCCTTCCTCTGACATAAGGTAGACTCGTCCCTCTGGCTGTGGAAGTCCCGAAGATCCAGCTGTTGTACGAGCAATGGTGCACTCCTTAGCCTGATGATCAGCTACACCACAGATAAGGTACTGTCTAAGTCTCTTCCTACACACCTGCCACGTATGGCCCATTTTCTGACAAAATTCACAAGGCTGCTAAACTGGTCGTTGCTGCTGCTGAGTCTTCTGAGGAGGATGGGATGTGAAGGTCTTCGTCTGCTGGGTATTGGGACGTTTGGGTGGTCCCGAGTGGCTACCTCCTCCATTAATGTCACGATCTCTCTTGGGTCGGAGGCTCAGATCAATCTCTAATCTCTGAGCAACGGCGACCATCCCAGCATAAGTAGTCGCTCCGTTAGCCGTGACTAAGTAACGAAGCTCATGGCTCAAACCTTGCCTGAATTTTATGGCTCTAACAACTAGGTCTCTGGCTCTACCCTCTGCAAACCGACTAAGTCGCCCGAACTCTGCTGCGTACTCATCAACCGAGCGGGTCCCCTGCTCAAGAGTCTGAAACTGCCTCTTCAAAGCCTCTCTCGCCACAGCCGAAAAAACTTATCTTTGAAGATTTCCACAAACTGCTCCCAAGTCAATCCAGGTACTGCGAGCTGGGGCTCGCTCCTAAACCAGGTACGTACCAAATCATGCATCTGTATATCGGTTGCCTCTACCTTAAGGTCCTTCGAAAGCCTAGATAGTCGCATCACCCTCTCTATATCCTCTAGCCACTCATCGGCGTAGAGTATACCCTCGGTCCCAAGGAACTCTCTAAGTGCCATCCTTTTAAAGTCTAGGATAGACCCCTCTCTTTGATGGTGGGTGAGAGTATTCTGAGTATAAGTAGGAGAAGCATGAGTATGGATAGGTGGCAAAATGAAAGAAATAGGCTCAAGCTGAACAAAAGTGGTGGTAGTAGGGTGAACCGGAGCTTGGGTGGGTGGTGGAGGTGGAATATATGATGGATATGGAATGTATGACGGTGTCGGTATAGTAGTCGAAGGAGGTGGAATATAAGATGTAGGTGGAGCAGTAGTAGTAGTCTAGGGAAGTGGGGGTGGCGGTGGTAGTAATGGGCTAACTAGTCTCTCAATGCCTTCCCGCAAAATAGTGGTCTGCTCCCTCTGAGCATCCAACAGACTCTGGGTCTGGGCTATCTGGGCCTCCAGTAGCCCATGGACTAGCTCATGTATCTGGGTGCCCCTCATGGAACTAATAGAATGTCATGAAAAAGCTCTCGTGACGGGTGGTACGTGGGTACCGGAGCGCTCTGGGTCTACCATAGGTAGGACAGATGATCCTCTCTTGGAATTGGCTACACTCGAAGTGCAGCCTCGCGGATGAGGTTCCTTCCTTCCTTTGGCCATCTCTGGAATTGTAGGAGAACCATCAGTGACTTGTAGGTGTACTGTGTGTTAGCAAGATATATAAAAGACAGAAAAGTAAGCAACATCATAACGGTTCTATGCTGTGATGAGTTTCCTATTCCGCAAGCTCCCAATGGTACTCTAATCCTAAGCACCTGTAGCACCCAGTTTTCCAAATGAGGGTAATTTCAAAATTTCATGTTTATAATTATTTTAATAATAATATTTAATTCATGATATGATTTTTGGTGATTTTAAATCATTTTAAAATTATTTAAATCAATGACTTGTGGTTTTGACGTTTTGCTAGAGAAACCCTAGAGACTGTTTGACCTAGAGCCTAACCATGTGATTATGATATTTTAATGTCATTTCTGGCCTAAGGATATTTTGCATTTGACCTTTTTTGAATTATTTTGATATTATTTTATTATTTATGATATTTTTTTGGGATTATTTGAGTCGGATTCGAATTTTATCTCAATCCGACTTGTAACGGGGACCCGGGGTAACTTAGACTCTAGTTGGACCCATGCATTAGTTAGCCATGGCCCACATTTTAATTAGTCATGTTAGAAAGATTAGTCATAATCCTAATTATTAGGTTAACCATTTAGAGTTTTTATTTTGACCCTTTTACCCCCAAACCCTAACCAAAATTGTTTTAAACACTTGTAACTAAGGGAGGGGCAAACTTGTAATATTCAATGAGGGGGGATAACCATTGTGGCCGGCCCTAATAGGACTCCCATCTCATTTCCTTTCTTTGAGAGGTCTTCTTCCCCAATGTAGGAGCGTAAAAAGTGCTTCAAAGAAAGGATCATCTCATTCATAAGTGATTGGTTTTTACGCCAAACAGAGCGGGTAATCTCTTTACGCCCAAGACTAGGCTAATCAATTTACGCCTAAGCAGACTGATTATTTTATGCTCGGGTTTACACCCATGATTTTACGCCAAGGACAGAGCAGCCTCTTTTACGCTGGACAAAGCTGTCAAATCTCGCATTTAATGCAAACTCTGACATTGAGATATTAATAATGGCATATATTACAAAGGGATTTGTCCTTACACAGAGACCAATGTTGTCGTTTAGTGTGTGGATTGAGCTACTTTACGCTCACACTACGGCTTCTTTTACGCACGAAGATTATACGAGCCTTTACGCTCAACAGTCGACGTGTGCGTAAAGTCTATTTGAGCTGCTTTTACGCTCAAGGTTATTTAATAACCACTTTACGCGGGAAGTCTATGTCAAGGCTATTTTACGCCAAATCTACTGCTTTACGCTCAGAGTACATTGGGCTATTTTTACGCCCTATTCTCCTCCACCAGTTTGGAACATGGTTTGCTTACGTGGCTTTCATGCCACTCTTTTCGAAGAACGTGTGTACATGCATCCTATCCTTACTGAAGTGATGGGACACACGTTAACATATGCAGAGGATATCTTCGATCATGGGTGGCAGTTGTTAGCGTAAAGATGGAACTTTTGCTGAGTTTTTACGCACAAGAGCCCAAGTCTATAAATAGACTTATTTTTCTCATAACAGGGGACAGAGACAGACAGGGGGAGAACACAGAGATCAGAACTTAGAGATTTTTGATTCTCCAGAGCATTCTTCTTCAACCTTTCTTTCAGAACAGAGTGAAGCAAAACAGGAAAGCATTCGGCCTCGCCATCAGTGCCCAAGTACGTCGATACCTTTCTGGTGACTTAGTTCTTCCAGTTGTTCTACTTCAAGCAGTGATCTTCATCATCATCATATGGTCCAAGAAACAAAGTGATCATTTATGAATCAGACTTCCATAGCAATACTTCCCCAGAATCAAACTTGTACTTCTTGTACTTTTTTTCGTTTTATTTTCAAAAGCCCATTCCTTCCAGGCCTTTTGTTAAGTGAAACAAAAATGGCGACTCTGCTGGGGACGACCTTCTCCTCTGACGAGAAGGCAATTGCTCAATATGATGATGTTTCGGTCGGTTCGACCAAGAAGACTCTGGTTGTGCACTTCGACCAGACTGCCTACGAAGAAATGCTTCGAACTGGGTGGTTCTTGCTGCTCCAATGTTCAAAAGTCTCGCAAAGCATGAAAAGTTTGGATTCCTAAATCCAAAATAGCTTCTGATCTCTCTGTTGCTGTTGATAACAAGGAAATTCTTCCCTCTCCTGTCGTAGGGGCTCCCGTTCATAACGAGGCAGTCTTTACTTCGGCATCGCTCTCTAAGTGTGATAATTCATCTCCCGTCTGTGACGGTGTAGATGATCGGGTTCCACGCCCACTGCGTAAGAACCAGGTTTTACGCCCATTGGGTAAAAACCAAGTTTTACGCTCAAGGCATAAGAATGAGTCTCCCATTTGTAATGTGGCAGATTCTAATGCTTCTGAGTATAAAAATAAGTCTCCCGTCTGTGACGTGGTAGACACACACAAATTACGCTCCTCGCCTAAATAAAATCTCCCGTCTGTGACGTGGTAGATAATCAATTTTTACGTTTTACGCGTAAAGGCAAGTCTCCTGTCTGTGACAGTGTAGATAAAATTCACAACGATGTTTGCACATCTAATGTGAATATACCTAAATGCATACAGCGTAAAAAAGTTGTTGGTAAAACTTCTGTCCTACACCAACAACATTCTTATACCGCTTTACGCAAAGTACCAAACTTGCAAATCACGCGCCATGAAGATGGAGTCCTTCGTGCTCAAAAATCTCAAGATTTATGCACACAACTCCAAACGCGTAGAAATATACAATTTGGTTCTGCGAATGTTGCCAGTAATCTTCTTTACACACAGGGTACTAAACGTTTTTTTACCCCTAATGTGATAAAGAAGAATACTCCCTCCATTCCTTCTGACTTACGTGAATTGCTCATACAAAAGCGTAAGAATTCACAATCTCCGGTGACGCTCCCCCAAGAAAAACATCATTGTCAATATCACCAGGTTGTGATCAACTGTTGTTGTTCGGCTTCAAAACGGTCAGTTTTTGATCGATTGATTTTTAATTCGCTTCAACATCAAGCTGAAGACCAAGAAGATGAGCTGTCATATGCATCAGTCAACATGGCATCTCATACTAACAGAGGACGACGTCCGAGACAGAACATGTCCCAAACTCCAGGTCAACAACAGTTCAACAGACTTCTTGATTCCTTTGAAGGAGTATATCAGAATACTCGATTAAGAAGACAAAGGCAATTACAGACTTCTGGTTCAGAAGCTGGGGGTACTCAATCTTTTGAGTCTGATACCGATAGTGTGGATTCATACTTCTATACAAATCCTTCCGTATCTTCACGAGAGGTTGAATCCTACATTGTTAAAGATGAACCAGAGACGTCATCTGCTAATACAGAACAACATCTCACTGCCGTTAAGCAATCACTGAAAGATATGCTTAACATGGTGCAAAGTATGCATCAGATAATTTTGAATCAGTAAACTGCTCAGCCGACGGTAATAACACCAGCACCAGTAGCAGCACCTACTCAAGATAGTCAAGGGACTGAAATACCTTTGAATATTCAGGAGCCTGTTGTTAATCAGAATTCTGCATCTCCAGATCCCATCATTCCTGAAGATATACCACCTCCAGTGGGGGTTACGGCACATCCAACAACCATTCAATCAAATGTGCTTCTCCAAACCAGTGAAGCCATTCAAGCCGTGCGTGAGCTCAAAGCACAGTTTGAAGTTTTGAAGCACAAAGATCAACTCCAGAGGTTAGGGATCAAGCAACCTTATCCTCTATATTGGAATGATGTTCCCTTTCTACCGAAATTCAAGCCACAATCTATGGTTTTGTTCGATGGAAAAGCATCTCCCAGTCAATATATCAATTACTTTGATATTATGACTGTACATCTACAGAAAGATGACGCTTTTCTCACTCGAGTGTTCATCGGGTGCCTGGCGGGTTCAGCTTATGATTGGTATCGAAGTTTACCCGACAATTGTATTTCGTCTTTCGACGAATTTAAGGCAATATTTCTCTCCCGCTTCTATGAAGGAGGTATGGACATGAACATGTCTTCCTTGATAGAAATCAAACAAAAGGAGAAAGAAGATACTCGGACGTTCATAGAACGTTTCTGACAGGCTACTCTAAAGATGCCTCCTGGTATGCCAGATTCAGCGTTGATTGATACATGCAAGATGAATCTGCGACCATCCATCGCTATTTTCACAGGTTCCTAATTCTCAGATTGGGCTTCGTTTATCATAGCAGCAGTTTCTGCCGAGACCAATGGTAGGTTGGCTCGTGAACATGGGATGATTTTTGCCTTAAATGATAGAGGAAAGAAAAGTAATCCTGGTAATAACCCCGGTAATCGTAATGTGAAAGGAAAAGATACCCTCATGGTTAATCTTTCCAAGAACAAAACGATGCCGAATAGTCAGGAATCTTCTAGGCCAAAGAAAGAATACTCTTTTGATGAGAGTGATATCCCAGGGATATTTCAGTGTCTGGTAAAGAGTGGCAAACTTCAGATCCCAGAGCCAAAGAGGCCTAATGAGGTGAATCTAACTGATAATCCCAAATATTGTATCTATCATAGATACATTAATCATCCTACCAGTGCTTGCTATGTCCTGAAGAAGAAAATCCAGGAGCTGATAAATGGCGGTGCTATCGCTTTAACCAACGATGACCATACGGTTTCAACCAATATGGTTTCTCTTCAGTTTGGGGATTTTCCTCCACTGCAAGTCCCAGATGGAATTAGCCCAATTCCGAAAGCGACAATGAAGATCGTGAATATCCTGCCTGCCAGAGAAGAAAATGCAGGATTGCTGCCACTCACACTAAAGAATGGTGAAATCATGTGGGTACATCCTGACTTAGTGCCTGAGTTGGAAAGCTAAGATAAAACTTCAAAACCTAAAAAGGACAAGAAAATCAGAACCTGCAACATAATTTTCCATGTTATTCCAGATCTCGATGACTCGGATCACCTATGGGATGGCCTTCCTTTAGAAGATAGATTGAGAGGATTGAACATCGGTCCTCCAAGTCTAGCTCCACCTACCAAGCTCAAGCTTACTCATCAACAGTGGCTAGCCATGAATAGTGTTCCTTTACACCGGACACAACAAATCTTTGCTGCTTATGAAAAAGCTCCGACAGGGATTTCTCCTCGTATCCCGAATCCTTCTCCTCCTGTAGTTACAGAGACATCTATTTCTCATTCTCCTGTGGATACAGAGATCTCTTCTTCTTCCTCTGAAGACCCATTTGCTAAAAGTCTATTGCCCACTCACTTGTATAGTCAGCAGTCTGTTCATCTCATGAAGAAGATGGGTTATGACTTTCAAAAGGCAGAAGGTTTGAATCATGATAAAGGAATACGACTTCCTTTACAGATTCAAAGTCAAAATTCCACTCTTGGATTGGGTTCTGAAGCTCCTCATAACAATCCACACAAGAGGAAGGCTAAGAAAGGGAAGACAAAATCCTGTAATATGGTACTTTCTTCTCCTGAGCCTGAAGAAGAATCTTTTGCTGGTACAAGATCTGGAAAAGAGTACCATAAAAACTATGAGGGATCCTCCAAAGAAGCTGAAGATGTAGTGGAGACACCACCAACTCAATCCTCTTCTGTTCCTGCTAATCCTTCTGTGGTTGAAAAGGGGAAACAGAAAGCAGTACGCTTCGACGTCCCATTGAAGTCTGCTTCCAGTCAGGGGATAGTAATGAAGCCTTACAAATTCGATATTCTAGCTCAATTAGCCAATACTCCGGCTAGACTATCTATATTTGAGTTGCTTCGCCTCTCCAGAGAAAGCAGAGAGACTTTGAGTGAAGCTTTACTTCAAGCAGATTCATGCTTGGCTCAACTCAAGACTTCTGATAATATATCAGTGTCATGTCCACAATGTCATAGTGTGATGGAAGCAATTCCCAACATTACCTTTATACAAGAGGATATGTTGTTGAAGCATAACAAGCATGACAGGCCTTTGTGCTACACCGGGTATATTGGATCCACTGAAATTGACATGATTTACATTGATCCCGGATCCTCAATTAGCATAATTCTTCAGAGTATGCTGAGACCCCTGAGGATCCCTACTAGTGATTTGACTTACACTAGTACTACGATAGTCGGTTTTAACTCTGGCAAGAGCAAGCCATTGGAAAGATTCGTCTGCAGATTCAGATTGGTGATCTTTGAACCATGGTAACTTTCTATGTTATCAACTCAGACGTCTCCTATAATATCCTTTTGGGGAGACCGTAGATTCATGAGCATAATATTGTACCTTCAACTCTCCACCAATGCTTCAAGTATGTGGATTCCCAAGGAGTTGTGAAAACTGAGTTTGCTGACATCAATCCCTTCAAGGGTGTCGAAGTCTATTTTTCTGATTCAAGGCTTTATAAACAAGAGCATGTGAAAGATATATCAGACATGGCTGAAAATCAACCACCTACCGAGGATCATTCTATTAATAAAGATCCGCCAGAGGAGCAACCTTTGAAGATCACAGTCAAGGGACGAATCCAATCCCAATCTGTCAATGATCAACCTCTGATAATCAAGGTTAGAGGAAGAACTCAAACTTCGTTTGAGGAATCAACAAATATTCCTGCTAAGAGCCAAGTTCAACCTTTTATGATCAAGGTCAAAGGGCGTACTTCTTGTACAAATGATCTAGAACCACCATTGATTGTCAATCTTGGCAAATCTACACAGAAGACGGATAATGGTCCACTGATGATTAATCTGAGACATAGCAGTCAAATCATAAATGATGTAAATATTGATCATTCTGTACTTTTTGATATCAATGAAGATTTCCTTTTCGAGTATATGGCTGTCAAGTTTATCGAAAGAATGACTTTTTCTGATAATCAAAGTTATCAATATAAAGACAACATCGAGCCAGAAGAAACTTTATACATCGATCATAATGAAAATTCTTTCCCTCCTCATATAGATGTTGGACCTTATGCTCAAAGGTTCCTAACATCTTCTCCTTATCTTCTACCTGTGGCTGCTTCATCACAAGCTTGCGTAACTTTTAGACATCACGGAGAATCTTATTTTGTGATTCCGTCTGATAGGAAAAACAAGCGCCAAATTGTGTTTGGCCTGGCTAGAAATATCCCTGTTGCTCAGGCAGATGAGCTGAAGGATAAAGACAAGGGAAGAATCCGAATTGACAAGTATAGTCAACAATCTATCAAAATTATCCAGAACATGGGATATGACTTGAAGACTATGCAAGGTCTCAATCAAGGCAAGGGTAGACGACTACCATTATATGGCAATCCGTTTTATCACAAGACTCGTCATGGGTTAGGATATGATCCGTCCCACATATTTTATGACGATATACAAGAAGAATTCTCTTCTAGCCCTTCGCAATCATCAGATTCAGAGGAAATTCAATCTGAAGATAAATCTGGACAAGTATTCTCAGTTAATATGGTTTAAATTGATGGTGAATCAGAACTATTTGAGAATGATCCTTGGACTCAACAGATGGATACTCAGTGGGAACTCCGTTTTGAACAACGACAGCCACCTACAGAGGATGAGGTCATTCAGATTGATGTTGGGGATAGAACTACGTCCAAACCAATATTCATCAGTAAAAATCTTGCTGAAGATGAAAAGGAAGAGTTGATAAAACTTATCAAAGAATATATTGACATCTTTGTATGGAGTTATGAGGATATGCCAGGGTTAGATCCTAAAGTTGCTACTCATAAACTTAATATTCTGCCCAATATCAAACCTGTGAAACAACAGCAACGGCATTTTAGACCAGATATAATGGATGCAATTGAAGCAGAAGTCAAAAAGTTGATCACATGTGGATTTGTTCGTGAAGAGCAACACCCGGATTGGGTTTCCAATATTGTTCCTGTCATGAATAAGAACGGAAAAGTCCGAGTTTGTATAGATTATCGAGATCTTAATGCAGCTTGTCCAAAGGACGAATTTCCACTCCCAATTACTGATGTCATGATAGACCATACATGTGGTTTTGAACGCATGTCTTTCATGGACGGATTCTCAGGATACAACCAGATCAAGATGCATCCAGAAGATGAGAAGCACACCGCTTTTCGTACACCTCTTCGGGTCTACTGCTATATAGTTATGCCGTTTGGTCTTAAAAATGCCGGTGCCACGTATCAACGGGCTATGAACAATATCTTTCAAGAATATCTACGGAAGATAGTTGAATGCTATGTAGATGACATCGCTGTTAAAAGTCGATCAAAGGATGATCACATTCAGGACTTGAGGACAGTATTTGAATTGATGCGCCAGCATCAATTGAAAATGAACCCTACTAAGTCTTTCTTAGGGGTTTCCTGTGGCAAATTTTTAGGATTTGTTATTTCTTCCCAGGGTATCCACGTTGATCCTGATAAGGTTAAGGCAATTCTTAAAATGCGTCCTCCTCGCAATCTGAAAGAACTCAGTGGCTTTCAGGGCCGTATTGCTTACATCAGAAGATTTATATCTAATCTTTTTGGAAGATGTCAACCTTTCTCCCGTTTATTAAAGAAAGGTGTGTCTTTTGTTTGGGATGAAGCATGTCAGAAAGCCTTCAATGACATTAAGCAATACCTGACGAACCCTCCTGTCCTGGTACCCCCGGTGGTAGGAAGGCCATTTTTGCTATATGTTCGAGCCTTGGATCATTCACTTGGCGCTCTTCTTGCACAGAAAAATGATGTGGGTCATGAGCAGGCAATTTATTATCTGAGCAGAATGATGGTCGAAGCTGAACACAGGTATACTCCTGTGGAAAAGGAATGTCTAGCTTTAGTTTTTGCTGTCCAGAAGACAAGACATTATGTGACAGGACAGACTATTCATGTCATCTCCAGAATAAATCCCATTCGGGTACTGATGAGAAAACCTAGCATTCTTAACTCCAGGTTGGCCACTTGGGCGATGTTGCTTACTCCTTATGACATGGTTTATGTACCTCAGAAATCAATAAAGGGTCAAGCATTAGCCGATTTCTTGGCTGCTCACCCTATACCTGAAATATCAAAATTATATGAGGACATTCCAGATGAAGTCATGGATTGTAACCTGACTTTGAAGAATGACATATGGCAATTATATTTTGATGGAGCATCACGAGTAGGACCTAAAGGCAATATTGTCTCTGGGGTAGGAATCGTCTTAGTTTCGCCTGAAAAAATGGTCATATACCGTGCCTATTCTCTCAATGAACCATGCCCCAACAATGTAGTAGAATATAATGCTCTATTGATTGGTCTCCAAGTTGCAAAACAACTGGATATTGAGTTCCTAGAAGCTTATAGAGATTCCCAATTGATCGTTAATCAAGTTAGAGGGACTTATGAAGTCAAAAATCTCGATCTCATCCCTTATCATCATGTGGTAGTTGAATTGATCCTTTCATTCAAAGGATTCTTCATTAAGTTTGTACCACGCTTTCAAAATGTGGAAGCTGATGCTCTTGCCAGTTTAGCTGCCGACCTAGCTATTCCAATCCGGAGACAAAATACAATTACTTTGTTGGATCGAGACTTGTTCTGTGTTAAGAATAATTTGTATATTGAACAAAGTTATACTACAGAGTCAAGTTCCCAGCAGAAAGATTGGAGAACTCTATTCATTGATTATGCAGTCCATGGGATTTTGCCTGAAGATCCGAAAGAAGCTGCATCAATCAAAAGACGATCGTTTCGATTTTATTATGATTCGTCTTTACATATGCTATACCGTCGTTCTTATGATGGACTCTTGCTGCGTTGTCTCTCCGAAAGCGAAGCTAAACAAACACTACGAGAAGCTCATGATGGTATTTGTGGTGCTCATCAACCAGGTCCTAAATTACAAGACCGCATTCGAAGAATGGGGTATTATTGGCCTTCTATGATAGCAGATGTTGTAGACTATGCCAGAAGATGTAAAGTATGTCAGATTTATGCTGATTTTATTCATCAACCGTCTGAATTTCTACATCCTACAGCAGTCTCTTGGCCCTTTGAAGCTTTGGGTATGGATGTCATTGGTCCTATTAATCCTCCTTCTATTAAAGGACATCGGTTCATATTAGCTATAACAGATTACTTTTCTAAGTGGGCAGAAGCAGTCCCCCTTACGGAAGTAAAAACATCTAATGTGATCAGCTTCATCAAGCACCATGTCATTTATCGCTTCGGGATTCCTCGACGGATAATTCATGACAATGGTCCACAATTTTCCAGTCAAGCATTTTATCGATTCTGTGATAAGAATCGAATTCAGAATTTGGCTTCTATGGCTTATAATCCAGCTGCTAATGGTTTAGCTGAAGCTTTCAATAAGACAATCATTAAACTTCTCAAAAATTTTAACTCTTCTAATAAATATGATTGGAATGAGAAACTTGGAGAATGTTTATGGGCTTATCGAACAATAGTCCGGACTCCTACTGGTTTTACACCATTCTCATTGGTTTATGGATGCGAAGCTGTCCTCCCATTGGAAATCCAGATCCCTTCTCTACGAATAGCCATTGCTAATGAGCTAACTACAGAGAATAATGATCGCTTACGACTCCAAAAACTTGAAGGATTGGATGAGAAACGTCTTCAAGCACAACAGCACATTGAACTATATCAAGCCCGCATATCTCGAACTTTCAATCGTAAAGTTAAAGAGAGGGTATTCAAAGTTGGCAAACTTGTATTAGCTGTTCGGAGGCCGATGATGATGACTCATAAAAGTAAAGGAAATTCCAAGCAAAATGGGAAGGCCCTTATGTAATTGAGTCCGTATTTTCCAATGGCGCCTATCGATTATCAAAGCCCAATGGAGATCTGCTCATGATGCCAATCAATGGCAAGTTTCTTAAGAAATACTATGTATAAAAAAAAGGGATGAAAATAAAGTTTCTTTTATTATTTTTGTTCGAAACAAAAGACTATGGACGAGGGCCACTCCCTTCGTTATTGAATACATAGTCGGCCAATGCATAGAAGGCGTCATTTCCTGAACTCATGAAAAATTTGCAGACAGCCATCCTTGATGCTTCTTCTTCAGGAGTTTTTCCTGGCTCTACTAAGAAAGCAAGGATGTCTTCGGGTGGCTTGGGCGTAGAAGAGCTTCCAACTATTTCGGTTGAGCCTGATGAGCCTGATACAGGGGGTTCAACGGGGAACGTCTCAATGATGCCCTCAATTTTCCGGGGGACTTCATTCTTTTGCCGTACATCCTCGGAAGACATTTCCAATAGAGGAGAAGAAATAAGAATGAAGGGTTACAAGCAATTCTCACCTATTTATAAAAGAGGACTGTTGATGAACCGATCTTTGAAGATTGAGAACAACCTTTCATTCCTAAAAAGACCTGTCCGTTCACTCCATCGGGTTCATTCATTTCAAAATAGAATCGAATCAATGTTTTTTTTTCCCGAAAAATACGTTGGTTCGTCCATCGTTTTAGACCCATATGTTCATGACATCTGTCTCCTTTGTCCCCAGCTACCAAGGTTTGGTTAAGCTGATTTCTTGTCTCCTGGGAAAGGGATTTTATATCTTCTATTTTTTCAATTGATTAGAGAGTGAGATTCACTATTTATCATGTTTCCATGACCTCTGAATAAATATTAAATCTGCTTTCTTTTCCTATCTATCACTTCTATTTGACCTCTATATAGATATTAATCTAATTTTCTTTTGAGTTCATATATGCTATTATGTCCATATTACCTCTGATAGTATCATATACTCTAAAACATAAAATAAGATTTCATTTATCTATCATGTCCATATTACATCCAGATAGATACAAATCATTGATCATAGAAGAATCATCATTTCCATTCCCATATCATCAAAAAAAAAGTCTATTACATTTCTTAGACTTTCTTACAAGTTATAATGGAAATCTATTACATTCTTGGATTTTCATTCTATACACCAACGATAACCTAATAGAGATCTATTTCTTCTTTGATCTTCTTTGACGGGTTCATTGTTGGTGGCAATTCCTGACTGTTTGAGCTCCAGTGGCAACCAGAACAGCAGGAATCAAACTCTGGTCTTCTCTCTCAGACGAGAGGAGAACCCCAGAGTATGGCAGCCCGAAGGCGTGTTGCTGCTAATACAATTGGTGGATTAGTGGCGGCACCTCAAAGGAGACAGAAATGTATCCAGCATTGGGATACGATTCCTAGTTCTGCCGTTAAAGGAACTCTACTACCCAATTTCTCGGGGTAGAGTTGACTCCACCATCCAACTCTCCGTGTATAAAGGCTCTTCCTACCAACAGAGGAAGACCCTTCTATCTCACGAAGAGTTCTGAGTTATTTGATTTGCACATTAAAAGCGATGAGCTCCCTGATGTTGATGTCAGAAGAACGCTCCTCACAGCATCAAAATTGCCAATGTCGGCTCTGGAAAAGCTGCTCAGCCAAACTTCTGCAGAAAACAACAAAGAAGAAGTGTTTTAAAACAGAAGTATTATCAGATGCGTATTAAATGCTAACTTAAAACAGATCACAAAGCTTTTCACGCCAGTGCTTCAGCAAGGCTTTTTACGCCAGTGATTCAGCAAGGCTTTTTACGCCAGTGATTCAGCAAGGTTTTTTTTACGCCAGTGCTTCAGCAAGGTTCTTACGCCAGTGCTTCAGCAAGGCTTTTACGCCGGTGATTCAGCAAGGCTTTTACGCCAGTAATCAGCAAGGCTTTTACGCCAGTGATTCAGTAAGGCTTTTACGCCAGTGATTCAGCTAGGTTTTTACGCCAATACTTCAGCAAGGATTTTACGCCAGTGCTTCAGCAATTTTTTTCTTTTTACGCTCGTCAAGAATTTACGCTCATGAATAGATGTTTTCAACAACAAAAAAATTTCGAAGACATATATTTGCTTACGATCGGACTTACCATTTAAGTTGAATGGTTTGGCTCTAATAGTGGTTGAATCCACGATTGAAGACTGGGCGTACAAAAGAATACCGTGGGAAAGCTCCGCCATCCTCATTTGTTGGAGAACAACATCACAGAAAGTTATCTTCAGAGGAATGAGTACGAGAATATATAAAACATTCTCGGCTATTTATAAAGGCTGAAGAAACTGTTGGGATGAGTCTATTTCGGGGGAAGATCCTATTTAAAGGCTCTCATAACCACAAGACAGACGCCACGTGTCGGTTTGTTTCTTGGGAATGAACAACCATAGAAACAGTCAAAATAAGTGTTGAACAGTTCTATCTACCAACAGATGAGATTAACATCAAGATTTTATTTATAAAGGGGGGAGTGGACCCCTACATATAAGAGAGTCGCAATACACGGAATATTATTTTCTTTCTCCTTCGTTGGGTTGACGAAGGGAGGCACCCAATTCGCGCATGTTGCGAATCCCAGAGCGACGCATCAGATTTAAAAACACTTCTGCATCTCCTGAGCCTTCGTATGCAGTTGGGGGACCACCATCAATACGATTAAAGACGGCAGGAGTTACTCCAAAACACTCTAAAAGGTTGCACGCCCGCTCGAAGTCAAGCCTGGAACTCGAAGCCTCTTTGTTGGTAATCTCGTTCTTCGACGCCATGACAAAACGAGAATGAATGTCAAGGATAAAGAATTTGTCCATATTTATACAAATCAAAACAACTCTTCACATTCCTCGTTGGAAACTGCTCACTTGGGAAGATAAGGAGACGTTCGAAAGTTTTGAGAAAGAAATTTATTATGACGATCAAGTGTTGACCGACATTATTTTTCTTGAAAAATTATGCCGACTGTTGGATATCCCCGCTTTTACGCAGATGACGGTTGCGTATCCCAAATTTTATGCTGGCAGATCAAATCTCAACTTTTACGCTTCTGTTCAAAGTGTTTCAAATTTTGGAAATATTTGAAAACTTTGAAGGGGGTCTTGTAGGAGCGTAAAAAGTGCTTCAAAGAAAGGATCATCTCATTCATAAGTGATTGGTTTTTACGCCAAACAGAGCGGGTAATCTCTTTACGCCCAAAACTAGGCTAATCAATTTACGCCTAAGCAGGCTGATTATTTTACGCTCGGGTTTACACCCATGATTTTACGCCAATGACAGAGCAGCCTCTTTTACGCTGGACAAAGCTGTCAAATCTCGCATTTAATGCAAACTCTGACATGGAGATATTAATGATGGCATATATTACAAAGGGATTTGTCCTTACACAGAGACCAATGTTGTCGTTTAGTGTGTGGATTGAGCTACTTTACGCTCACACTACGGCTTCTTTTACGCACGAAGATTATACGAGCCTTTACGCTCAACAGTCGACGTGTGCGTAAAGTCTATTTGAGCTGCTTTTACGCTCAAGGTTATTTAATAACCACTTTACATGGGAAGTCTATGTCAAGGCTATTTTACGCCAAATCTACTGCTTTACGCTCAGAGTACATTGGGCTATTTTTACGCCCTATTCTCCTCCACCAGTTTGGAACGTGGTTTGCTTACGTGGCTTTCATGCCACTCTTTTCGAAGAATGTGTGTACATGCATCCTATCCTTACTGAAGTGATAGGACATACGTCAACATATGCAGAGGATAGCTTCGATCATGGGTGGCAGTTATTAGCGTAAAGATGGAACTTTTGCTGAGTTTTTACGCACAAGAGCCCAAGTCTATAAATAGACTTATTTTTCTCATAACAGGGGACATAGACAGACAGGGAGAGAACACAGAGATCAGAACTTAGAAATTTTTGATTCTCCAGAGCATTCTTCTTCAACCTTTCTTTCAGAACAGAGTGAAGCAAAGCAGAAAAGCATTCGGCCTCGCCATCAGTGCCCAAGTGCGTCGATACCTTTCTGGTGACTTAGTTATTCTAGTTGTTCTACTTCAAGCAGTGATCTTCATCATCATCATATGGTCCAAGGAACAAAGTGATCATTTACGAATCAGACTTCCATAGCAATACTTCCCCAGAATCAAACTTGTACTTCTCGTACTTTTTCTTGTTTTATTTTTAAAAGCCCATTCCTTCCAGGCCTTTTGTTAAGTGAAACACCCAAGTGCTCTCAAGCTCTCCCAAGAAAGAAGCCTTTCTCCTTGAATTTTCTCTCCTTTAGGTAATATTTCCTTCTCTTTTATTTCTCTATTTTGCATTTAGAAAAGTTTTAACCATAGGAATGACCCCCATTGTTGTGTCCCTATTTTGTGTCCTTTTGTGTCCATTATGTGTCCTTTAGGGATTTCTATTGTATTATTGTTGTGTCTTGTGTTCATGGGGAAAACCTTCAAACTTGGATACACTTTATATTTAAAATATTGATTAAATGAATTAATTCATATTAAATCTCAGATTTGAATATGTAGAGATGTGTTCTTGAGTACTTTACATTTTATTCATGTATCTCTTATAGATATGTTCATGTTACATATATAGATTTGTGTATGTATATATATATATATATATATATGTATATATATATATATATATATATATATATATATATATATATATATATATATATATATATTGTAATGAGAGTGTATCTATATTTATATATGTAATAAATGGTTCATGATGATTATATAATCAAGTTTGTGAGTGTGGTTCCTCATATTATTATTGTCATTATTGTTGTGGATAATTAGGATATATATTGTGTATTCTTTTGGCTCAAACTATCTAAATCCGTCATGATTTTTATCCACGTTTTTAATTTCAGCCCTAACTTAGAAATGTCATAACTTCTAGCTCAAAGCTCGGTTTAATCTCCCATTTTTTTTAAAAGAAGCATATTGAAGTTAGCTTTCCAAAAATATGTACTAATAGGCCTAATTCCTTCTGTAACTTTCTTGAGAATTATTTGAGTGTCAGTTGTACGAAAGACAAATGCGTTTTCGGTGTTTTCGCGATTTCGGGAGTTTCCGGAAACGAAAATGCGATCCGTTTGAAGTTTCGGAAAGCTAACACATAGATCTATAACATACTTTAATCCTAGATTTTAGTTCATGCTGAGATGGTACAGTATTGATGATTAGTAGGAGTTACTATTCGGCATATGCATTTTGTGCACCCTTGTGTGTAATATAATGTTCTATTTGATTTTAACCCATGTTAATGTATATACATTATGTAATTAAATAAAGAATGCAAGCATGAGTAAATGTTTAAATAAATGATGTATGAGGTGTAAGTATCATATCTAATGTAAGCATGTATAAGTATGGCTTGTAATGAATATGTAGGTTCCATAGTATGTAATATAATAATAGATGTAATGTATGCAATATACAAGTTAATGAGATGTAATGTTCTATGTTAACACAAATCCTATATTACCTCATGTACCCCTTACACTATGTTGACACTATCACACTTGACACTTTGTTCACTTACACTTTGACACTCTTTGATATGTATACACTATGTATGCCCATTTAACCCTCACTTGCCCCTTTGCCATGTTCACATACACACACATAGCCTCTTAAATAAGTATTTATGAATATAGTTAACTTAACTATGTATGTATATTATATATATGTTAGCATATTTTGTTGTAATATATAAGTTTATATAACCATTTGAAATGCCATGATTATAGACCTAATATTGAATACCAATATATGCATGTGTATATATGTGTAGACATATATAGCTTAAAGTAATAGATTACCTAGTGTATATCCAATGTGAATTCTTGCCTATTTGAGTATTGAATAATTGCATGCTATATAGAGTTGGGTGTATGTTGGCTTGTATAGCCTTGTATTGATGTGTGCTTGCTAGAATAGTCTTGGTTAGGCCTAGTAAGACTTGCTGGGTTAGAACATGACCTAGTTTGACTAGTGCAGTTGACTAGAGTTGACCAAGGGTTGACTTTGGCCTAGTTTGACCTAGATTCATGTATAATACATTGTAGTGCTTTATATTACCCTTCTGGACATGTTGTGACTTGTGCTGTTCTAATTAGGAGCCAGATACCTCTCCTCGGACAGTATCTTTACCTTGGAGATTCAGATATCAGACGAGTACATTCTCTGATCATTTCATATCCTGTTTAGAATTATTTTCCTGCTTTAAATTACTTTACTTGATACAGTCACGTTGGTCACACGGATTGGTACTAGATGGATCTTTTCATGAGATGTTATCCCCCTCGGGAGCATCGGATACTGCATATTTTGTGCGTTTCACGAATCATCACGTATCTCTATGCTTCCTCTGATTCACGAATCGCTTGTGACACATGTACTGTCATGTTCACAGAGCCATCATGAATCACCTTCACGTATCACTCATTTTATGAGCCATGTGAAGTTTTACGAATCTTAACATAACTTGAACAGATCCTTGTATATTGATTGGGGATGGGGGAGTAGAAATAGACATGTGAATATTATCCAAGTAGCTGTAGTCATGAATCACTCTCTTAGCTGTAGTCATAAATCTCCTATGCCATTCACATGTTTATATTTTACTCTGACTCACTAGCCACATGTTAGTTCTCTATTTATAGTAGATAATTCTATTACAGTTCTCTCTCTGTTTACATACCGTATTTCTTTCAGTACCTGTATCTTAATTTACTGCATGATTATATTTTCTAACCTGCTATGAACTGTTGAGATGTACTGTACTCGCTCCTGTCCTGACTGGACCTGTTGATAAATTTTACAGATAGCTTGGAGGTTGTCTGCTAGCCTAGAGGAGACACACTGGAGGTTGTTTAGATAGTTATTTTATTTGTTTGGAGTTGTATTTACTTTATGGATTACTGTATTTGAGTTTTGAGATGTATTTCTGGGTTTATGTATCTTAGACACTTAGACTTCTATCTCATGTATCTCTTTTAGATTTCATGTTTATCTATCTTTATCATGTTCTACCCTAGATGTGATTGCGACTGTATCTGCTATGTCACCCCCCATTCGGGGAGTATAAACTGCTTAGCATTATATTGTTAGATGATGTGACCTAGGACAGCGTTCTACCGCCTACACTGCGGCGTAGGCTGGGCGTTGTTACGTTCTCGTACCCTAACAGTGGGTACGGGTCGTGACAGCACCATTAGATATAGACCTGCATGGGCCACCACAAAAACATATCACGTCCCGCTCCTGAATAATTGGGTACAGGCCGATGCATGCCCGACCTACACTGTCGTTGACAGCGGTAGTGAGCCGTCTAGTCATCAATAACAAGAATAATCTCATCATAGCATCTAATCTCGGATTCTATACTAACCATCACAGCAATCCACTATACAATTATTACAACTTATACATGAATGACCGGGTACAAAGCCGGTAAAAGATAAATGCTACAGCAACAACATATAATTAAATACACTCAATCAATCCCTATACATGAAACTAGCTATCTCAATGTCAAGTGAGCTCCAATGCCAGCCATGATAATCTAAAGATCCATCTCACCTGTAATCAACAATCCAGTCTGAAAAGGAGCGAAGCACAATGTAACTCAATAAAACACACCATGGAAGATCAATGGAACAATATAGCAAATAGAACTGAAAGACAGAGAAGTAATATGAATATAAAGTATGCACTAGCTATGTGCACATGTGCAATTGGACATTATCAACATGTGGGGAACAATATGTAATCAGGCATATAGAATATGCTATCAGTCAATCAATAATCAGGCATGTCTAACGATAATGCTATCAGTCACGCAATAATCAGGCATGTCTGACGACAATGCTATCAGTCACGCATGAAATGGACATCAGGCATATAGTGTATGCTATCAGGCAATATTTGTCTAATATTAGTCAATCACATGTCTCTAGAACGTCCCCCACCCGACACGAGAAATAATGCAAGCAATCGATCAAGAACAAGTGAAATAATGACACGAGAAAATGTGAGTACAATACATACAATGATGGTAATACTGAGTACATGTACTTGCCTCTTTTTCGGTAATCGACCAAGTCTTCTAGTCACCTAAAATAAGAAAAAATAATTTTAGGAATATACCAAAAATCTCAAGTTCCTAATTGGCCCTATTCCTAATAATTACCACTATCAATCCTCAATCTTTCAATAATAGATCACCTAGCACTATACATACTTCTGTTAAACAAATTAACATGTGACTTCACTCAAATAACTTGGGACTTGACTGCTGTCCTAATCAACAACACATAGGGATCAAGGCTTAGAAGCCCACTATCAATTCTCCTCACACAATTAACACTTTAATTCTTCATTCAACCGTAAGCCCCATAACAGAACCAAGCCCAACTCACTTCTGAAATCCCTAATCATACTGTTTGCAACTCTTATCACCAAAACTCAATTATTTCTAATACAGATCGTAATCTAACCTAACTTAACGGTCGTTTGAACAGTAACCTATTTTAAAATCCAAAATTGTTCTCTCGTCCAGCCTATGAACACACAATTCCTAGTCCCTCCAATCTTTCATGCACATACGATGCCCCGAATGAATCTCGATGTTTTCAAAAATACGTACCTGAGCTCAACAATCTATTGCTGGCACCTCCCGAAGTCGACGCAGCAACTCTGCGTGTCCAAAACTGGATGTGAAACTAATTGGGACATAAGATCAAACATATGATGTGCAATGAAGGAACATAACAAAAATAAGTTCAATTTGATTTGTATTGAATCCAAACATTTAAGAAGTCACCAAGAACTCAGCACAATCAAACGCAATGAATTTCGATCGAAATTCCCAGCAAACAGAGGATCGATCAATTAAGAGCTGATCAAGAACTATCCACAAAATTCCAAAAATTATAACAAGATCCCGAAGAAGAGAATTCGAATGTCTCAAAGGAATTACAAGGAGAAGATTACTCACCAACACGAACAGAGTTGAACAAAGTAGCTATCGATACGACAAAGTGGCAGAGTCGTGCTTGACCTCGTTGTGACTGCTACGCTGAGCCTCAAGATCGAAGGAATTGTTTTCCAACTAGATTTGCTGTGCTTGTTCTCGATCGATTCTTCTTCAAGCTCTGTTTGCCATGGCCGTCGACTTGAGCTCTCGAAGACAAAGGGAAGGACGATAAGAAAAAATTCCTGCAGGGCTTCACCGCATGAAGTGTGATAAAGAGGAAAGAGGTCTGGGGTTCTTTATATAGGCACGGCGACAGACAGTCGGTTAGGCGGGCAGCGGCGAGGCGGTTGGACGGGCAGCGACGAGGCGGTTGGACGGGCAGCGATCCGCGGAGAAGTGGTTACAAAACGGTTAGAGTTGGTTAAGATCGGATGGTCGAGAAGGATCGGGTGCGTCACGACCCACACCCCGATGAGGGGCACGAGCACGTAGTTACGTCCAGCCTACGCCACAGAATCGGTGGTAGAACGCTGTATATAAGGTCTATAAATACTACGACTAACAGTATAAAGGTACATGTACAGTATATACACTCCGAATGAAGGTGACATAGCAATACAGTCTCAATCACAAAGTAAAGCTAAGGTAGATAACATAGAAAGGAAATATGATAGATAAAAATTGAAAATAAGTTCAAGATCCCATACAAGCCTAGAGATATACACAACAACACAGAGTCACAGAAATATAATATAAACTACTACCGTCTGAAAGTACTAGCTGGCTCGCAGACCAGGCAAACCTAACTAAGCTACACTACTCTGGGTGTGCAAAGTCTAGTGGCTCTACTATCAAGCCACGGTCCAGGTCTACTCCATCTAACCCATCCCCAGAATAGGTCGGGCAATCTGCCTCAGAATCATCTGTAATATATCAACGGTATCTTGTCAGGAAAATGAGCAAGTACAAACACTAACAGCAGTTCCATATGAATTGACAAATTTTATAAGAGACAGTATAATGAAATACAAGACAAATCAATAGAAAATATATATCAAGATGTGAGTACTGAGTAGAACGACAATATATATATAGGATGACTTAGGAACTATTCGAAAACCGAGTTACAACCCTTAAACCAAACAAGGACCGGGGTTGTAACCCTTCTCTCGAACAGAACTTAGCCTCCTATGATAAATAAATATAAAAATGTGAATTGAATTATTAGAGCATTATGTGATCGGCTTGGGAAACATAATCAGGCTATCCACTTGGCCCGACAATTGTATGGAAATCTGAAAAGGGTCATGCCGGCCAACCTGGATAATGAGCACATGAATGAGATCTTGCTACACCCTACGTAAGGTGAGAGTGGCGCAAGCCCATGAATATAATGTCATGGGGCTTTGATCACATAGCCCCTAATAATTCCCTACCCCCGAATAATATAATGGATCTGGACATGACACGTCATGACACGGGATTCAAAAGCAGGGGGCCAGCCTACTCCCAAATTGATGTCTATACAGCACATGAAATAAGAAATATTGCGTACCAATATACCAAGAAAATCCAGGAATAACATCTCATGTCATGATCCAACATATACTAGTCTGTGAACTATCGTGACTGAAAATCGAGTAAGATACTACAACTGAATCGGATATAGCAGATATTAAGACAATAAAAACTATCAGTGAATGTACTCGCCTGTGGTCCTGAGCTGATAAGGCGAACAGATGCTCAGAGTAATCACAGACCTATAGATGAGATGCCATGAGTCCAAACAGGATTTAATAATGAAAGAAAAGCTAATCTAGTCATGATATGCAAGTCTAAGTCAAAACTAGGTCAAACTAAGTCAAACCAAGCTAAACTAGGTCACACTAGGACAACCAAGGTCAAACAAGGTCACAGAAAGTCAATCCAAGTCAAATTCGGTCAATCTGGGTCAAGGGTCGACTTACAGTTGACTTTTGGTCAAAAAATCAACTCTGGTCAACACTGAGTCAACGCTGAGTCAACCCTAGGTCAAACTAGACTAATGTTGACCAACTGTTGACTTTCAGTCAACTGGTCAACTCTAGTTTGGTTTCAATCAAATTTAGTCACTTATAGGCTAGGTTTGACTCTCGGTTGACTTTTGTTGACTTTTGGTCAAAATGATCAACCGAAGTCAAAACTAGTCTAGGAGCACTATTTCTGACCATTACCAACCAAGGGAACCAAATTCTAACCATATCTTAAATCCTAAACTCACATACCTTAGCTAATGATAATTACCTATATTACCCTTAACAAGGTATTTTCGGTACCTTGTCCATTACAAAGAAAACCCCACTAATTCTCAAGATACTAGCCTAGGCTCCTTAGGGTAGCTAGATACTATCCTATCTATGGTTTACCTACCAAGAAGTATGGGTTTCCTAGATATCTAGTCCATCTTAGGATACATGTTGGTTATCCTAATATTACCTTATCCTATATTATTCTAACATTTAACTAAACATCCACACACCAACACTCACTCACTCACATATGGCACCACATTTAGTCTCACTCCTAGGTCATCTATAGGCTCACCCTAGGCTCACACCTATAGGCTAATTAGTGGGCTGTTAAGTGGACTAACATAGGGCTGCTAAGGAGGTGATATATGGGCTGAATTGGTACTGCTAAGTGGACTAATTTGGGTATCAATATAGGCTGTCATAGTGGACTGATTTAGGTGTCAAGTGGGGGTTAATATGTGGACTGATTTGGGCTGATACAGGGCTGAACATAGGGACTGTAATGGCTACTAAGGCTGCTGTCAAGTGGGGCTGGTTTGGGACTGGTTTGGCTGTCAAAGTTGGGAGCTGGAATGGCTTGTTAAGGACTGGTTTGGATGTCCATTATGGACTAGTTTAGGGGTGTTTTATGGCTGTCAATGGGGCTGTTCCATATGGACTGTCATGGGGGCTAAATATAGGCTGATATGTAGTGTTAAGGACTGGTTTGAGACTATCCAAATGGGGCTGCTAATAGCAGCAATATACTGCTACTGTCCTGCTGTTCAACAGCAGGTAATCCCCCCTTTCTATCA
Organism: Iris pallida; assembly: GCA_029216955.1. Classification (NCBI taxonomy): domain Eukaryota; kingdom Viridiplantae; phylum Streptophyta; class Magnoliopsida; order Asparagales; family Iridaceae; genus Iris; species Iris pallida. The sequence continues at coordinate 20,651,359 of JANAVB010004800.1, forward strand.
CTCAATCACTCCCTCTTCCCTCTCTCATTCACTCCTCTCTATCCTTCTAATCTTTCACTCTCTCTAACTCTCTCTATACACAAACACACACATACACACAAAACCAACTCTACCACTCTCTAACAGTCAATACAAACACACACACACACAATATCAACCAAGTTCACCATCACTCTAACACTCATGCCCGAAATCCCCTACACACCCAATATGAATATAAAGACACAATATCTATAAACATATAAATTAGAGAGCCGATATATAGACACAAATATACATATAATAATGATATATATACACACATCAAGCCACAGTCCAGGTCTAACTAAGCTACACTAATTTGGGTGTGCAAAGTCTAGTGGCTCTACTATCAAGCCACGGTCCAGGTCTACTCCATCTAATCCGTCTCCATAATAGGTCGGGCAATCTGTCTCAGAATCATCTGTAATATATCAACGGTATCCTGTCAGAAAAATGAGCAAGTACAAACACTAACAGCAGTTCCATATGAATTGACAAATTCTATAAGAGACAGTATAATAAAATACAAGACAAATCAATAGAAAATATATATCAAGATGTGAGTACTGAGTAGAACGACAATATATATATAGGATGACTTAGGAACTATTCGGAAGCCGAGTTACAACCCTTAAAACAAACAAGGACCGGGATTGTAACCCTTCTCCCGAATAGAACTTAGCCTCCTATGATAAATAAATATAAAAATATGACTTGAATTATTAGAGCGTTATGCGATCGACTTGGGAAACATAATCAGGCTATCCACTTGGCCCGACAATCACATGGAAATCTGAAAAGGGTCATACCGGCCAACCAGGATAACGAGCACATAAATGAGATCTTGCTACACCCTACGTGAGGTGAGAGTGGCACAAGCACATGACTATAGTGTCATGGGGCTTTGATCACATAGACCCTAATAATTTTCTACCCCCGAATAGTATAATGGATCTGGACATGACACGTCATGACACGGGATTCAAAAGTAGGGGGCCAGCCTACTGCCAAATCGATGTCTATACAGCACATGAAATAAGAAATATTGCGTACCAATATACCAAAGAAATCCAGGAATAATATCTCATGTCATGATCCAACATATACTAGTCCGTGAACTATCGTGACTGGAAATCGAGTAAGACACTACAACTGAATCGGATATAGCAGATATCAAGACAACAAAAACTATCACTGAATGTACTCGCTTGTGGCCCTGAGCTGATAAGGCAAACAGATGCTCAGAGTAATCACAGACCTATAGATGAGATGCCATGAGTCCAAACAGGGTTTAATAATGAAAGAAAAGCTAATCTAGTCATGATATGCAAGTCTAAGTCAAAACTAGGTCAAACTAAGTCACACCAAGCTAAACTAGGTCACACTATGAAAACCAAGGTCAAACAAGGTCACAGGAAGTCAATCCAAGTCAAACTAGGTCAATCTGGGTCAAGGGTCGACTTACAGTTGACTTTTGGACAAAAAATGAACTCTGGTCAACTCTGAGTCAACTCTAGGTCAAACTAGGCTAATGTTGACCAACTGTTGACTTTCAGTCAACTGGTCTACTCTGGTTTAATTTCGGTCAAATCTAGTCACTTATAGGCTAAGTTTGACTCTCGGTTGACTTTTGTTAACTTTTGGTCAAAATGGTCAACCGAAGTCAAAACTAGTCTAGGAGCACTATTTTTGACCATTACCAACTAAGGGAACCAAATTCTAACCATATCTTAAATCCTAGACTCACATACCTTAGCGACAATTACCTATATTACCCTTAACAAGGTATTCCCGATACCTTGTCCATTACAAAGAGAATCCTGCTAATTCTCAAGATACTAGCCTAGGCTCCTTAGGATAGCTAGATACTATCCTATCTAGGTTTTACCTACCAAGAAGTATGGTTTTCCTAGATATTTATTCCATCTTAGGATACATGTTGGTTATCCCAACATTACCTTATCCTATATTGTTTTAACATCTAACTAAACACCCACACACCAACACTCACTCACTCACATATGGCACCACACTTAGGCTCACTCCTAGGTCATCTATAGGCTCACCCTAGGCTCACACCTATAGGCTAATTAGTCGGCTGTTAAGTGGACTAACATAGGGCTGCTAAGGAGGTGATATATGTGCTGAATTGGGACTGCTAAGTAGACTAATTTGGGTATCAATATAGGCTGTCATAGTGGACAGATTTAGGTGTCAAGTGGGGGTTAATATGTGGACAAATTTAGGCTGATACAGGGCTGAACATGGGGACTGCAATGGCTGCTAAGGCTGCTGTCAAGTGGGGCTGGTTTAGGGACTGGTTTGGCTGTCAAAGTTGGGGGCTGGAATGGCTTGTTAAGGACTGGTTTGGCTGTCCATTATGGACTGGTTTAGGGGTGTTTTATGGCTGTCAATGGGGCTGTTCCATATGGACTGTCATGGGGGCTAAATATAGGCTGATATGTGGTGTTAAGGACTGGTTTGAGACTATCCAAATGGGGCTGCTAACAACAACAATATACTGCTACTGCCCTGCTGTTCAACAGCAGGTAATCCCCCTTCCTATCACTCAATCACTCCCTCTTCCCTCTCTCATTCACTCCTCTCTATCCCTCTAATCTCTTACTCTCTCTAACACTCTCTATACACAAACACACACATACACATAAAACCAACTCTACCACTCTCTAACAGTCAATACAAACACACACACACACACTATATCAACCAAGTTCACCATCACTCTAATACTCATGCCCGAAATCCCTTACATACCCAATATGAATATAAAGACACAATATCTATAAACATATAAATTAGAGAGCCGATATATATATATATATATATATATATATATATATATATATATATATATATATATATATATATATATATATATATATATATATATATATATATATATACATATATATATATATATTTTTTATTTATATATATATATATATATATATAAATATATATATATATATATATATATATATATATATATATATATACATATATATATATATATTTTTTATATATATATATATATATATATATATATATATATATATATATATATATATACACACACACAAAATATATATATATTAATATATATATATATATATATATATATATATATATATATATATATATATATATATATATATAAATATATATATATATATACACACACAATATATATTTTTTTTATATACATACACAATATATATATATATATATATATATATATATATATATATATATATATATATATATATATATATATATATATATATATATATATATATATATATATATATATCGGCTCTCTAATTTATATGTTTATAGATATTGTGTCTTTATATTCATATTGGGTGTGTAGGGGATTTCGGGCATGAGTGTTAAAGTGATGGTGTATATATATATATATATATATATATATATATATATATATATATATATATATATATATATATATATATATTTATATTTTTTTGGTTGTCCTTTTTACTAGAGCTTAGGCGCGTGCGCCTAAGGAGGGGTTCGAACCCGGGCCACCCGCCCGAGGACCCTCGTCGCTACCAACAGGCCACGACCCCGCGGACACACATATATATATATATATATATATATATATATATATATATATATATATATATATATATATATATATATATATATAGAATATGCTACTAAATGATACATTGAAGAACACATTCTCTAAATAACATAAAATCTATGATTTAAAATCTAATAAATCATTTACACAATATATATATTAAATACAAGTGTCCAAATAGGAATTTCCCACTAGGACACAATACCACACATAGGACACACATATTAGTCTCCAAATGGACACGAAATGGACACAAATAGAGACACAACCATGGGGGTCATTCCTATGGGTCTAAAATAATCCTATATGCATGAAGAAATGATGTAGAGAAGAGATTTATACCTCCCGGTAGATCAAATCTAGAAAAAATTCTCCCGATACGACACCGACACATAGGAATCTCCAAATAGACACGAACGAGCTCCGAATCCTCCCAAACTTGGCTACCTCCTTTCTTAGCTTGAGTAGAGAAGGAAAGAAGAAGATTGGGTGGCGGAATGAATGGATTTGGTGGAGAAATCAATAGGAGTTCTTCTCTAAAATTTGGGGAAGAACAAGAGAGAGAAAAATGGATGGATAAATATCAACACTCATCCTTATCCCTCCCTTGCTATGGCCGGCCACTATAGGCTTAGGTGTCCCTATTTCTAAGGTCTAAAATACCCTCCACTAATCTATTCAATTAAAATTAGAAAATAGTTAATAGTTGAGGCTATTTTAGTCATGATTAAATCTCTAATCTAACTAAACCCTATCCATAATAATTTGCCTAACCACTAACTAAAAATAATACCATGTGGACCATGTCTAACTAATGTGTGGGTCCTACTAGAGTCCAAACTATCTCGGATTCCCGATACAAGTCGGATTGAGCTGAAATTCGAACCCGACTCAAATAACCCTAGAACAATATCATAAATAATAAAATAAATTTTAAAAAAATATTCAAAAATACAAAATGACAAAAATACCCATGTTCCTGAAAACTGGGGGTGACAGGGTGGTTATGATGGAACGGTCGAGATGGGAGGGAAGGATCTGGAAGCTGTCTTCCTCTGCGCTCTGCAACTTCGCTTCGTCGTCGTTCCAAAATGAGTAACAGAGGAAAATTGAATGAATGGAAGGAAGGAAAATGAATTTAAAGCTAACGGTTGGGTTATAACGGATTGTGGATATCGGAAGAGGGGTTATCAGTCTGGACCCATGATCCGTACCCCAATAAGGAGGGCTGGGCTGAAATCAATAGAGACTGGGCTGTTGGGAATAAAGCATTTTGAAGAGATCAGTTACTAAAATATTAGTAATGAAATCCAAATGAGAATTTGGAAAGTAAATCAAATATTAAGGAGAATTATAATTAAATGAAAATTTTAAAAAAACTAATTAACTACTCTTAATATAAAAATAACCTTTATTAATTTAAATTATAAAGTTAAAGTTTATTTAGAAGAATCAGTAACAATTTAATTATAGAAGAATATTAAATCAAAATACTTCACTTTAAGATTATTTAGTAAAAATATCCAAAATTTTATTATTAGAAAAGGTGGAGTTACAAATCTCCTCCCTTGAAAAAATTCGTCCTCGAAATTTCAGATGGCACGATTATGCACGATTAAGAGCAATCAAATATAATTTTGAAATTGGCACGATTTAAGGTGATACAAAGTGATAGTTACAGAAACATAATCAAAGAATAATGGTCTCAATAGTATCCGACAATCATACATATCTGGAGTCACTTTTCCTACAGTTCCTGCCCCGCCAGTATGTATATGGCTGCAGTGAACCTTCGGTTCCATGGTCCCGATAATAATAGATTATCCAAATATTACATCAACTTTATTCGATATTATCAGAGATATTGAATTTAGGACTTAGTCTCAGTAATACCCGAAAGCCCATAATTACCTGTAACTATTTTAACTTAAAGTCCATGCCTCGCTAGTGTGTAGCTGGCTGCAATAAACTCACAGTCTCCATAATCCAGATAAATGACTGCAGTACACATTTGCCATGTCATAGTAGGTCATCGAATATTTCTCAACCTTATCCAGAAAATTTCTAAGGATTTATGAAGATTCAAGATGAATTCTTTTAATAGTCAAAGTCATGATAGGAAGTGAACAAGTAGTTTTATTAGGTACTAAGGGACAACAAGGATCAAACAAGCGGCCATTACGAAACAATATTAAGTACAGAGACTTTAGAAACAAATCTTGAATATGAAACAACAAGTCTAGATGCTAGAAAGAATCAAAAGGGAAGTGGTGACCTACGGTTTGCTCCAGCTATACGAGAATGCCTCCGGTCTCTAGTCCTCGTCCGGAATCGGAATAGCCTCTGCTCCTTCCTCTGACAGAAGGTAGACTCGTCTCTCTGGCTGTGGAAGTCCCGAAGTTCCAGATGTTGTACGAGCAATGGTGCACTCCCTAGCCTGATGATCATCTACACCACAGATAAGGCACTGTCCAAGTCTCTTCCTACACACCTGCCAGGTATGGCCCACTTTCTGACAAAATCCACAAGGCTGCTGAACTGGTCATTGCTGTTGCTGAGTCTTCTGAGGAGGCTGAGATGTGAAGGTCTTCGTCTGCTGGGTATTGGGACGTTTGGGTGGTCCCGAGTGGCTACCTCCTCCACTAATGTCATGATCTCTCTTGGGTCGGAGGCTCAGATCAATCTCTAATCTCTGAGCAATGGCGACCATCCCAGTATAAGTAGTCGCTCCGTTAGCCGTGACTAAGTAACGAAGCTCACGGCTCAAACCTTGCCTGAATCTCGTGGCTCTCACAACTGGGTGTTTGCCATTAAAATTCTTTGATTGTAAATTTTAATACAAACAGAATAGTGTTACAATATAGGACTTAGATGTAGCCCTAGAAGTACATTTTTGTTTAATCTGGGTCCCTTGTGCCGATGGAGCGAGTGGTAATGCATTGACTCCGTTGACGAGCTGACGACGGTTATCGGTTCTCTGAAGGTTTGGATTGCTCTGGGTGCTGGAGCTTGCTGAGAGGAGGAAGACGTTGAGTGTCTGTATCTGCCTCTCTGGTGGTATGTTCGTTCGTATCTGTGTGTGTGTGGAAGAAGGAAATAATTCCTCTATTTATAGCTGGACAGGTTGGCTGCTCATGCGCGCATATGTAGGATGTGCCGGTGCGTGGTGATGCTACGTGTTGAATGCTGATGGAGGCGTATGGGTAATGCGCCCTGATTAAGGGGTTGACTTCTTTATACTGCTGTTGTGAGCCGGCACGTAGCAGAAGAGAAGATCTTTCTGTTGCTGAGATCTTGGATGAGTTGAGTCAAAGGACATGTGTCATCGACCCATGGCTCAGAGATCTCGGATTTGGTGGAGAATGATCTGGTAGGATGCGCCTAGGATTGGACGCATGAGGAGACTTTGGCTCGTAACCTTTAGGAGTCACCAACCATTCTGGGTGCATGGCTTTTGAGGCGCATGCAGGCGACTTTCCTTCTGTCTTTTGGGATCAGAGAGCAGTCTGGGGCGCATGGCTTTTGAGCTGCATACAGAGCTTTAGATGGAGACTTTCCTTCTGTCTTTAGGGATCAGTGAAGAGTCTAAGGCGCATGGCTTTTAAGGCGCATGCAGATTTGGACGCATAGCTGCATAGGCGCATGCGGGTGGTTGAATGGACACATGGCAGTAGCCGTCGGGGTAAAGTCATGATGATGCTGACGTTGCCGATGCTTCGTCTTCTGAAAAAGCTGTCGACTGTTCAGACTTTGGGAGATGTGCTGCCAACTCTGTCAGTTCAGCATTTAATGTTTGTGACATTCGATGGACAGCTGAGGGGGCACGTCGATTGGCGTTCCACTGGGACGCATGGGGGCGCATCCTCTGTGATACGCTTGGTTCTGAAGGGCGTATCTGTGTGATGCACCTGAAGTCGAAGGACGCGTGCGGCTATTTTGTTCCTCGAGTGCTTTAAATAGCCGTTTGGCTAAATTCGAGGCGTCAGGTTCATCCATTAAATGTAAGTTCATTGCTCAGAATTCGGAGAGCCATCCACTTGGCACGTAGGTTTGATCTGCCCGGCCTATAAATAGTGGCATGTAGAGAGGGTTTGCTTCTCGTTCTCTTACGTACTTCCAATCATGAACTTGGGTACTCGAGTGCATTTTGTTGACGAAGTGCTCCCGAGGGTGAAGATGAGACGGCATGTCGTCGTTGCTGCACTTGAAGGTGACTGCTACATCCAAAAGACGGAGTCGAGGGCTTCCGAGGCAGACGGAAGATGCCTGTTGCATCCAAAGATAGGGATGCTCGGGCCTCGTTTTCGTTGTTCCGGAAGTGCCGTAGATCGGAATGGCGGGTGCTAGGCTCTTTCTTCCTTTAAAGTGGGTGTTGCCCACTCTGGTTGTGTTGAAAGCTGCTCCTTTAGCCATATTTCGATTACGGTCTTCCTTGGTCTTTGAAGGCTCTTTCGAAGCCTCCCATGGCCACAGATTTGCGGTGCTCTTCTCTTCCTCGGTTCCAGCCAGAGGGTTAAATGCTTCATTAGTCGAAGCACTTATCAGGTGAGCCTGGCTGGAAGAGCGACACATAACTGGGCTGCTGAAAGGATACACATAACTGGGGATACACATAACTGAGCTGCTGAAGGGATGCGCCTTGCTGAGGGCGCATGGTGGGATGCGCCCGATTGAAAGTGCATGGTGATTGCTGCGCCTGACTGGAGGCGTATGATGGCTGTTGCGCCTGACGGGAGGCGCATGGTGACTGCTGCGCCTGACGGGAGGCGCATGGTGACTGCTGGCCGTAGACTTAGGATCTTTTCTTTGTAGAAGTTTTTCTTTGTACAGCCTCCTCTAGACATGTAATAAATTTTATGTGTGATAAAAAGTTCTCTTTCCATGTCTATATTTGCTGCTTTTGTTGTTTTGTCCGAGCTCTGACGTATAGATTGTCTGACGCATGGGCCTTCTGGTTCTGAATTTCCATGCTTCTACAAGACCCCCTTCAAAGTTTTCAAAACTTTTGGATAAGTTTTGGAATACTTTGAATAAGAAGCATGGAGGTCAGGGCACATGACTGTTGGGGCGCATGCCTGTTCGGGCGCATGCTCCTCTCAGTTAATGTATATGATGATGTCTCGGTAACCAAAAAGATTAATGATGATCTTTTGGTTTTGTTTTGCTGTTATCTCTTCACAGAACCCGAGGCGACGGCTGAGATCACACATCATCGGGTCACGCGTGCGACCAAGCCCTATAAATAGGCAAGAGATGGAGTGAGAGAGTTCTTCTTCTCCTTACTTTTTGCTTTCCTTAGAGTTCTTCTTCAAAAACCCTAACTTTTTCTTCTTTCAAAGAAATGGCTCCCAAGACTCCTCGCGGCGGTGCCGGCAAAGGAAAAAGAAAAGAACCTGTGACAGCTGCAGCGGCCGATGTTCCTCGTCGTGGTGTGCCACGATTTTTTGCCCGCCGACGCGCATGGGTTTAAATCCTGATGATGCGCCGAAGCTCTGCTGCTAATGTGCCTGGGTTTAGACCCTGATGATGCACCGAGGCTCTCGGACGTGCTATGCGCTCTTGATAAGACTCAGATTCTTTTGTTATTTTTAACATTTTTTCGAATCTTTGCTAGTGTCGATGCCTATCCCACTCTTGAGTGAAGTGCTCTTGGACACTGCCCTCTGCCAGACGGGAGTAGATTATAACGAGGAAGTGATAAACCCTGCTCAAGCCGTTATTATGCTGGACCAGCATTCCGAGAGAATGACTCAAATCCGAGAACAGCAGTATGGATTCCTCAAACGGATGATGGAGCGTGGTGTTTTAAAATCTGCTACATCTGATAAAGTGACCTTCTTGAAGCCTGAGTTCCTGTTTGGGGACCGCCTTACTTCTACTGAAGCAACAGTGTTGAAGGTCAAGGAAGACTGGTTTTTCACTGCAAAAGGAGTGCATATGACCGTTAAGCAACTTGAACGCTGTCACGACCCGCACCTATTTTTTTTTTAACGGATACGAGACGTGTCCAAGCCAGCCTACGCCGCAGTGTCGGTGGTAGAATGCTGTCACGGCCATGAAGATCGTAATCACAAATATGCTCATTCACAACATTAATTTAATTTACAAAGATCACAAGTTTTACATTTGTAGAAAAATATAAACTTGTACAAATATGGAATGACTACAATTCATCAATCTAGCTGGTCACTAGGCTTTCGTCTGCAAGTACACCCGTCACTCCCCAAGCTAAGTGAATCCACGGCTAACCTGAAAATGTTGGTTTCTAGTCAGGAATGGAACGAGCACAATTCACTGAATGCAATTTCAAATAAAAATAACTATAAGACAAAGGTTAGGCATCAATCATGAGTTTTAAAAATAACAGTAAAGCCGTAAGAAAAATCAATAGTAATAAATAGACCAATATACTTTCCACCGTTAGAAGTACCTTTGATATGTGATCAGTCTGGGACACTACACCGCACGGTCTACGAGATCTACTTGCATGAAAGATAAATACTGTCTATGAGATCTACTTGCAGAATTTAAACAATGTCTACGAGATCTACTGCATAAAAGTAAACAATGTCTACGAGATCTACTGCATAAAAGTAAACGAGGTCTACGAGATCTACTGCATAAAAGTAACAATGTCTACGAGATCTACTACATGAAAGTAAACGAGGTCTACGAGATCTACTGCATAAAAGTAACAATGTCTACGAGATCTACTGCATAAAAGTAAACAAGGTCTACGGTCGGATCACACATCCTTGGTACTTCTCATTCCCGACTCAATAATTTATAATAGAAAATAATCACATAACCAATGACCAATCAATGAAATATAGTGAAAATCAATATCGAAATGCAGACAATAAACTGTACTCGCCTGTGGTCCTGTGCTGGTGAAACCGATGATCTGAGCCACTCAGTATGCCACAATAGTCAAAACCCATACAACAGTCCCCGAAAGCTGAAATAGACAATACCAATGATCTCAGAATAGTCCAATTAGCTAGGATTGCCTATCCTTAAGTCCAATTCTGGACACAGGGGCAAAAGGATAATTTTGGGCCAAAACGGTGTCCGCCGTTGGACCCGCTTTGCACCAAAAAGCGTGCCAGAGTCAACGGTCTCTAAAGTCATCAAACTATATGTCTACGAATCTAGTTTTTCGATACGAACCCAACCGTATGTCCTAAGTTGGATTCCGACGGGCCGTGCACAAAATCGCCCGTTGAGTGGGACCGTGGGACCCGCAAAACGACGTCGGATTTGACTGTCTCAGAATTGGACCAAACTTGGCATACAGGACCAGAAAAATGGTATGGTCCTATTGGCGCAAGTTTCGTCTCGATCTGACGAGCGTGCACGAAGTAATTGAGAAATTTGCAACGTGCACGATACGGTGAATTTTGACGGATACGCATCAAATTCGTCGCGCACACGCGACCAATTTGAATTCCGTCAAAGCCCACACGACCATGAAACCGTTATGCAGCTTTTGATGCTTTCGGTTCGTGACTACGTCACCCGGTTTGGCGGGACGCATGTGGTATCGGAGCGATTTCGTAAATTTTTAATATTTAAAAACTGATTTTTATCTCGATTTCAAACTCTATTTTCTTAGGGCACAATTGATGAAATTTGGATCTACAAACAGGGTTTGGAAGCCCTATAGGTTGTCTTTAACTGCCTTCAGGTGGATTTCGAATTCGATCAATAGTTCGACCGAGACAGGCCTTCAAAGTTGGGTTCCAAAATCAGTTTTAATACTCTATTTTCGGTGGTTTTTCCTGAAGTTTCAGGAATTCTTACAATTTATTTAAGGCAAGGGAAGGATAGAGGGTTATCTAGTCGATACGTAGAAATTTACAGAAGGGAATTTCATGGAAGGATCATAGAGAAATTGTACCTCGAAGTACTGTTGGTTTACTGCCCTTTTGCTGCCTCGGTTTTGCTCTGTGCGCGGCTCGACGCGCCTGGCCGACCGACCGACCGACCGTCCCGCGGTGGATCTCCGCAGCGCGCGCGCGCGAGTGGGCGGGGCGCGCAGGGTGGTGGCGATGGTTGAAGAGTTTAGGGTTTCGCTCTGTGCGTTCTCTCCTCGCTCTCTATATACATTCAGTTATATATAGGCTGCGCGTATGTTACACAGGAGGGGCTCGGTTCTTTAGTTCGGTTGGCTGAGTCCTTTGTTCGGTTTGGCTAATGGGTTCAGCTCAGGTGGGCTGAGCTGTATGGGCTGGGACTAGGCCGGACTGAATATTGCATCTCTTTTTACTTCTTTTTCTTTAGCAATATATATATATATATATATATATATATATATATATATATATATATATATAGCCATATATATATATATATATATATACATATATACAGTATATACTCATACATGTATACCTCTATACATATTTATATGTATTTATATACACACATACCTATATATTTATATACATTTATATGTTCACACCTATATATATCTCCATAAACCCACACATATATATATATATATATATATATATATATATATATATATATATATATATATATATATATATACGTATACATATAATTATCTATATATATACATATTTCTATACATATCATTTCTATATATATATTTTCACACATATAACAAACTAATATCTATATACACACATATTATATTATATATTTATATATACACTTGTATCTTTTGATAATGAATAAAATGACGATAAATAATAATAAATAATTTATATTTAAAATTACAATAATAATATTAATATTATATATCCTCAATAAAATAATACGAAATTCAATAAGCCAATAATTAATTATTTATAAAATCTAAAAATCACCATTAAAATAAAATAGACAATAATAAAATATTTTAAACTTTTCGGGAAAGGAAGCTACAAATCTACCCACCTTAAGATAATTTTGTCCTCGAAATTCTAACTCATAATTATTCTTAAATATTCAAGAGAAGGTCTATCCTAACTTTAATCTCCTCAAATTAATTAATCAAAATATCTTATAACCCTCTCTAGCCATTTTTATAACTACGATCATCGAGGACTTCTACCCACCTTTGGTCACTCTACTTCCTTAAGGCTATGTCCCCAAACTTTATAATCATCCAACTTTTTGCTAAAATTGCTATCAATAGATTACCTACTGAATATGGCACCTATAAACCTCTCAGATCTATCAAATAACCCAGACTCTAACATGCAACAATTTACACAAGTAGCTAAGAAATATTGCTGAATTCTAAGAAGTGTGACCATTCGTTACTCTGAAACAGGAAGGACAAGAAGATAGGGAAGAAAAAAATCGAGAGCATTTATGAATTTTCAAGAGCGGTAGAGAATACCCGATGACGCAGATGGAAAGAAAGTCTATGAACCATTGACTTACTTGCTAGAGTGGGCTACTCTAGTCCAGTCACTTGTTAAATCGAGAACCCTTTACTTCTTAGAGTGGCTTGCACTCCGTGCAATATAGAAGTTCCGTTCTCAAAATTTTATCTAACAAGATTTCATAATAGAACGAAATTTGAGGAGTCCAGATTGTGATCTTTCCCGTGGTTATTTAAACACACGAGCAAGGGATGTAAATGCAATACAAGATCACATCGCAACTTCCAAGTAAATGGAATAATGGTTACGAATGACACCACATTCCAAGAGGTGGAGACTACCTAATAGGTATAGGGACCTATTTCAAATAGTTCGATTTATATATATATATATATATATATATATATATATATATATATATATATATATATATATATATATATATATATATATATATTCCAAAAATGGTGATTTGTATGGATGGGTTTATGATTGGACATATATCGTTGATTGGATGGACCATCGGATTTCAGTCTCTGCAGCATGGTCAAGATCCCTATAATTACACTACTTCTACTAGGTTAGGGTAACCTAGAATATGTTTCCACCCGAGTGGTCGAGCTAGTTGCTAGTCTGGTTGGTTAGCTAGGTCCCTCGAGCCCAAAAATGCGTCTTTCGTGACTTTTGTGTTTAAATAGCACGGTAAGACACAATTGAGTGGCACGCTAGTGTCACGTGCGTAGTGGGCTCCGAGTAGATCACAACCATATATTGGGTCGAAGGAATTGAGTCGAGGTTGAGGCTCTAATGGAAATCGAAAAATTTATCGGTATTATGGTAAGGGTTATAGCTAGTCCTTCTGGACCTAAAAATCGTACCATAAAAGTAGAGTACAAAGGGACGTGTTTGAGTGGGACATGATATACCTAGATGAAGGTGGACTCGTCTAGATCTTGCATATGAAGTTTGTTGGAAGGTAACAGCTGGTCTCGCGCTCCGAATATTAATGACACGGTCGGGGACACGAAATGATCTAAATAGAAGGTGGGAGTCCATGGGGCATTAACTATCATTCTAATGGAAAATTATTCTAATCAATCTGTAGTCTTTGTATATCCCAAGAAGGCTTACCGTCTACCCATCTTAGAAGCTAAGATATGGTTTTAGGAATAATGAGGTTACAAGGATTTCAAAGTCCGGATATTGTACCTCGCCTCTTGTTAATAGAGAGTAAGGCACGACGTTACAGGATACCGTAGATATAAGTCAAGTCAAGGATCGTTCCTTAATAATTGGAAAACGAGTACGTGTGTAATGACACATGGTCGATAAATAGAATGACCTACTCGTCCACAGTATACATGAGCTGTCTACAGGGTAACCAACTCTAAGGCACATCCTATGAAAAGATTTCTAACAACTGAGTCGTGTATTTCTATTGGGGTCAAATCGGCCAGACTATTGTCACCGGGGCTCAAAGCAAGCTTCAACAAATAATTAGAGGCTTACAACAATTGGTCTCTTGAGAATAGATAGTCTCCTAGGTTGGCGTTCTGACTAAGGGTAAAACCCTAATCATTCTCAAATTCAGATGGCTCGAAAGTCTCAATAGTAGTTTGAAGGTCAATGGGAGAACGAGTAACTCAATCACATGACTGGCCGATGGTAGCTACACTTGTGCTTACCATTATCATAGCCATGGGAATACTCTGTATTCCTTTACCATCACGAGCTTTCGTCTTTCCAAATCGGTGAAAGACAAAAACAATAAGGAATTCAAGGGAGATGTTACTGTATACAATTTTTGTGATTCAAGGGCGAACATATAATTTCAAGAGGAATTGTCAAGCAGTCGCGGATGAGATCCTAGAGATATCTATATCTCAATCCATGTAGGGTAATTAAATGAAGAGCGAATCAATTGCATCATGGTTGATCAGACCGTAATACAATGATTCTGATTAGATAATATGTTAGCAGGCATCCCCACTAAACATATGCCTCAAATCAAGCTCGAGAACAGAGTAAGCTTGCAAAAACTAGGCTATAATAACAGCGTTGGTCAAGATAGTCGAGATTTCAGTATGAGAGATTTTGATAAGAGACACAAGTAGTTCGAGTTTAGAGGGAATCAAACTTTACCCGATATTCTTGCTTCTATAGACATCCTACTATCATCTTACCCTTAAGGCCTTGGTTGACTAATGGTTTATGGACTTCTGAATTCTATATTCTAGGTAACCTATTAGTGTCAGACAATTTCCTCATCGATAGATCATGAGGATCATACGAAGTGCTAGGTCGGGAGACATGCTACCAAACTTACAAACTTCCACTACTATTGGCCTTGTATCTTATGGGACATTCAGGGCACCGTCCTATCCTCTATAGTATCCTAAACTTGTAATCACGTCTGAATCATTTCACCGAGGATTATGTCTCGTCCGTATACTCGGGCGACGTAAACTCTTGGTTCTGTGATTCAGATGTGATATACTATCAGATACTCTACCTTATCTCGACATCGGGTAACTATGATCAAGGAGGACCACTAGTCATAGTTTTAGGAATATTCTATAACCTATAATTTCTTTAAAATTTCAATTCTAGGGTCGTGTCTCGCCAGTGCGCTGCTGGCTACAGTGAGTCCATAATTCAAATAATGGCGACAGTGCGCTGCTGTCCTGCCATTATGGGTCAACTAATATTCTTTTAACTATATCTGTAAAACTTCATGGGCTTCTATATATTCAAACAAGTCGACTATGTAATAAGGCGTAAATATCTATCAGTCATAATCCTTAGAATAAAAGATGAACAGGGAGGAAATAACTGAAAACAAAGAAATACAAACATTCTAATATCTATTCTGGGTGTATCTAAACATTGAGGAAAAACTTTGAACCGAAACTAACTCGAGGTCCGCATATGGGTAACATAATCAAAATTTTATAAATAATCATTCTTAGGGCAAAATAGGAACTAAATAGGCAATTTGGACTAAGATATGGTGAAGATATCTAAAGGGGCAAGGAGAAGGAATTGCACCATTTATCAAGGTTATATCATTAATCCTAGGAAGCTCTGCCTCACCAAGTGAATCATCTATCCAGTTTAGATCATATCGCCATACCAAGAGGTAATAGTGTACCTATGGGGATCTGAAAAAAACTATCAAAATTAATAGCCCTCATCTAAAATTTATGGCCTAGACTACCCATCGGTAAATTTGTATAGGGGACTCCTAGTCCTAGTCATTCTCGTAAATTAAATTAATTCAAATTCGTGAATGAGCATTTCCTAGTCGCAGGCTCGCAATAGTACGACTAACTTAAGTACTATTACGAGTTCACATGATTTGCGAAGACAGACCTGCATGGGCCACCACAAAAACTTGTCACGACCTGCACCCATTTTTTTTAAACGGATACGAGACGTGTCCAAGCCAGCCTACGCCGCAGTGTCGACGGTAGAACGCTGTCACGGCCATGAAGATCGTAATCACAAATATGCTCATTCACAACATTAATTTAATTTACAAAGATCACAAG
The DNA here is from genome assembly GCA_029216955.1 of Iris pallida. Classification (NCBI taxonomy): domain Eukaryota; kingdom Viridiplantae; phylum Streptophyta; class Magnoliopsida; order Asparagales; family Iridaceae; genus Iris; species Iris pallida. Next base: position 20,667,897 of record JANAVB010004800.1, read on the forward strand.
TTTTACATTTGTAGAAAAATATAAACTTGTACAAATATGGAATGACTACAATTCATCTATCTAGCTGGTCACTAGGCTTTCGTCTGCAAGTACACCCATCACTCCCCAAGCTAAGTGAATCTACGGCTAACCTGAAAATGTTGGTTTCCAGTAGGAATAGAACGAGCACAATTCACTTAATGCAATTTCAAATAAAGAAAATGACTATAAGACAAAGGTTAGGCATCAATCAAAAGTTTTGAAAATAACAGTAAAGCCGTAAGAAAAATCAATAGTAATAAAAAGACCAATATACTTTCCACCGTTAGAAGTACCTTTGATATGTGATCAGTCTGGGACACTACACCGTACGGTCTACGAGATCTACTTGCATGAAAGATAAACACTGTCTACGAGATCTACTTGCAGAATTTAAACAATGTCTACGAGATCTACTGCATAAAAGTAAACAATGTCTACGAGATCTACTGCATAAAAGTAAACGAGGTCTACGAGATCTACTGCATAAAAGTAACAATATCTACGAGATCTACTGCATGAAAGTAAATGAGGTCTACGAGATCTACTGTATAAAAGTAACAATGTCTACGAGATCTACTGCATAAAAGTAAACGAGGTCTACGGTCGGATCACACATCCTTGGTACTTCTCATTCCCGACTCAACAATTTATAATAGAAAATAATCACATAAACAATGACCAACCAATAAAATATAGTGAAAATCAATATCGAAATGCAGACAATAAACTGTACTCGCCTGTGGTCCTGTGCTGGTGAAACCGATGATCTGAGCCACTCAGTATGCCACAATAGTCAAAACCCATACAACAGTTCCCGAAAGCTGAAATAGACAATACCAATGATCTCAGAATAGTCCAATTAGCTAGGATTGCCTGTCCTTAAGTCCAATTCTGGACACAGGGGCAAAAGGATAATTTTGGGCCAAAACGGTGTCCGCCGTTGGATCCGCTTTGTACCGAAAAGCGTGCCAAAGTCAACGGTCTCTAAAGTCGTCAAACTATATGTCTACGAATCCAGTTTTTCGATACGAACCCAACCGTATGTCCTAAGTTGGATTCCGGTGGGCCGTGCACAAAATTGCCCGTTGAGTGGGACCGTAGGGCCCGTAAAACGACGTCGGATTCGACTGTCTCAGAATTGGACCAAACTTGGCATACAGGACTAGAAAAATGGTATGGTCCTGTTGGCGCAAGTTTTGTCTCGATCTGACGAGCGTGCACGAAGTAATTGAGAAATTTGCAACGTGCACGATACGGTGAATTTCGACGAATACGCATCAAATTCGTCGCGCACACGCGACCAATTTGAATTCCGTCAAAGCCCACACGACCACGAAACCGTTACGCAGCTTTCGATGTTTTCGGTTCGTGACCACGTCGCCCGGTTTGGCGGGACGCACGTGGTATCGGAGCGATTTCGTAAATTTTTAATATTTAAAAACTGATTTTTATCTCGATTTCAAACTCTATTTTCTTAGGGCACAATTGATGAAATTTGGATCTACAAACAGGGTTTGGAAGCCCTATAGATTGTCTTTAACTGCCTTCAGGTGGATTTCGAATTCGATCAACGGTTCGACCGAGACAGGCCTTCAAAGTTGGGTTCCAAAATCAGTTTTAATACTCTGTTTTTGGTGGTTTTTCCTGAAGTTTCAGGAATTCTTACAATTTATTTAAGGCGACCCAAACGATTTCACTTGAAGGGAAGGATAGAGGGTTATCTAGTCGATACGTAGAAATTTACAGAAGGGAATTTCATGGAAGGATCATAGAGAAATTGTACCTCGAAGTACTGTTGGTTTACTGCCCTTTTGCTGCCTCGGTTTTGCTCTGTGCGTGGCTCAACGCGCCTGGCCGACCGGCCGACCGGCCGTCCCGCGGTAGATCTCCGCAGCGCGCGCGCGCGCGCGAGTGGGCGGGGCGCGCAGGGTGGTGGCGATGGTTGAAGAGTTTAGGGTTTCGCTCTGTACGTTCTCTCCTCGCTCTCTATATTCATTCAGTTATATATAGGCTGCGCGTGTGTTACACAGGAGGGGCTCGGGTCTTTAGTTCGGTTGGCTGAGTCCTTTGTTCGGTTTGGCTGATGGGTTCAGCTCAGGTGGGCTGAGCTGTATGGGCTGGGACTAGGCCGGACTGAATATTGCATCTCTTTTTACTTCTTTTTCTTTAGCAATATATATATATATATATATATATATATATATATATATATATATATATATATATATATATATATATATATAAATCCATATATATATACATATATATAGTATATACTCATACATGTATACCTCTATACATATTTATATGTATTTATATACACACATACCTATATATTTATATACATTTATATGTTCACACCTATATATATCTCCATAAACCCACATATACATATATATATATATATATATATATATATATATATATATATATATATATATATATATATATATATATATATATATATATATATACGTATACATATAATTATCTATATATATACATATTTCTATACATATCATTTATATATATATATATTTTCACACATATAACAAACTAATATCTATATACACACATATTATATTATATATTTATATATACACTTGTATCTTTTGATAATGAATAAAATAACGATAAATAATAATAAATAATTTATATTTAAAATCATAATAATAATATTAATATTATATATCCTCAATAAAATAATAAGAAATTCAATAAGCCAATAATTAATTATTTATAAAATCTAAAAATCACCATTAAAATAAAATAGACAATAATAAAATATTTTAAACTTTTCGTGAAGGGAAGCTACAAACGCCAATGGCCTTTGATGGCCTTCTGTCATCTCGCTTCGAAGAGGATGATGTCTTGGGATCTTACCCCCTCTCAGGGGGGAGCGGTGACTGGCATTATCAAAATTGATTCTACCTCCGATCAGAGAGATACTTTGACCGCGGTGCGGTCTGGGTCTTCTTTCACCTGGCAGACGCTACGTCTTGGGAGCATTTACAGTGATGTTTCCCTTGATACATTTGCTTATAGTGCCTTGACTTTTGCATATCGCATGCTGTTGATGGAACGCTCATATCCGAAAGGGGAGTTTTGGGTAGAGGGTTGGTGTCATTACGTTTCAAAATGGAATAAACTGACACTCTGGGTTTTGTCGCGGTTCCAGACTGAGCTCCGAGAAATTGGGCTGACTGCCGCGATTCGTGCCACCCAGGCAGGTATTGACATTAACAGGCATATGTTCCTCGCCCTTTTGGAGATGTTTGATATCCATACTGGGACCTTTTTTACTTCGGTGGGAGAGTTAGGGCTCGCACTTCATGAGATGTATGAGGTATCAAAGCTCCCTTGGGGATCGGAACCCTATGAAGAGTATTTTCCGACCAACGAAGAATTTCAAGTCCTTGGGGATAAGGCTGAGAAGATGACAGCCGTCTTTAAGGAAGTGGCTAGTCACCATTACTATATGCAGAAGAGGGACAAGGGTGGATTGCAGCCTCATGTGACTGCTTGGAGAGATTACGTCTTTCGGCAAGACAAGGGGGATCCTTCCCAGTTCTCTACTCCGCCGGCGCTCTCTCGTAGCGAAGTGCTCTCTGAGATGAGCAGGTTAGATGAAAAGAATCCCCAGGAAAATGAGGACCAGCAGTCTGATGAACACTCCTACAACTGTTTTTGGCATCTTGCTCATCGAATGTCGTCAAAAGCAGTATTGGTCGCGTATCTCATGGTTTGGCTTCGGGATTATGTCTTCCCGGGCGGATCTGGCTCTGTAGAGAGAGTGACCCGGCACTTGATCCTGCCAGCTGTGAAGTTGGTTTTTGGCCGGCGCCTGGCTCTGCTCCCCGCAATGGTATGTAATTTACTGCGAGGTTTACGCGAGTTCGTGGAAAATATGATTCATGACCGAGGTCGAAAGGATAACTTCCCGCGTACTGAACTGCCGTTTCACTATTTGATGGGGTGGTTAATTTTATACCATCCCAACGTAATAAGTCCGGGTTCAAAAAAAGACGCCGTTTCCACCAGAGGAGTTGGTCGCATACTGGCGTCCCTGTTTGCAGAAGGGTGTTATCCCATCTTCAGGGATGGGAGATCACCAAAGTTGGTCCGATCTTCTTGGATTTTGAGGCCAACAAAGACTTAAGGGATTTAGGTGAAGACGCCACCGCTCTGCCTCCATGGGGATTCCGTTGGCTGCAAAGTATTCGGCCATCCCACCTGGTATACCGGAACAGAAATCAGTGCTTCCTGGAACCGTATTTGCCGAGCCGCTTTGTACGTCAATTCGGTTATGCGCAGCTGATGTTAGACAATCCCAGTATCACCCTGGGGTATGTTAGAAGTTTGCTGGATGGCGCACGAGCTTGGCATTACTATAATGCTGGATGTACCGGAGCTCGCTTTACGCTGCCTGTCCAGGATCCGCGGCCGCCCATTCTTTACTCAGCCGCCAAGTTTTACTGTGTTATGGCTGCCGCGCCCTCCGGATATGATAGGGAGACAAGTCTCGTTGCAGGTACCCCGTTTGCGATAACTGGGCATGTATCGGCTAAGGCTCGACCACACCGTCCACCGGGGGTGGGTCAAGCTGCACCTTCGGTTGATCAATCGAGACGACGTACAGATGCAGGGGCTGGATCACCTGCGTCAAAGAAGCTAAAGAAGGTATCGTCATCGACAGTGTCATCGGATTCAGCATCTGCAGAGGTAAGGATTCCCCCACATAGTCTGGTTTGGGCTCAACATTTTATGTAATCAATGCTTCCCCTTTTGTACAGGAGCCGCTAAAAGAAAGCCTCGTACTCCAAAATCTGGTAGGAGCAGGCCAAAGGAGATGGCAGATTCGTCTGAAGTGTGCATCCCGCCGACTATGATGTCTCCTATGAAGGAGAATCCAGAGGACGCTATTGTCGTGGAGATTCCAGCATCCCTGGATTATGTCAGGAGGGAAGCTGAGGATGCAGCAGCCTCCGAGATGATAAAGGCCGCGGCTGGGGCCTTGGATGCCGAGGGTCCAGCAGACACGAGGCTCCCTGGTGATGATGTGGGGTAGATTTCGTTGCCTTCAGATGACGTCCCTCCAGCGTTGCAAGAGTCTGTTGCGGGGGCAACAGATATGGTCGGAACAGAGGAGAGGGTTGATTCCTCTCCTTGTCATGATGAAGGAAGATCGGCTGTATCATTGCCGAGTCCTACCCCAGCCTTACCCGTGGAAGTTGAGGTAGCTACCGATCAGGCGGTAGCGACAGATCCTGTCCCTGCAGAGGGACTTGAGAAGGATGAGACTCATCTGCCAGTCCTGTCTCCCGGGGCGGGCCAGGAGATGAGTATTGATCTCTCCATTCTGCCAGGGGAGGTACTGACCGCTGATAGGACGTTGGGGGCAGAAGAGGTGGCCGTTGACGTCGGTGGTTCCTCCGAACTTGAGAAGGGTAAGGGTGTGGAACCCTCTGTTGCCCCTCCTACTTGGGGTACTATCTCGACGCCTGTGTCGGCTTCCTCTGTTCCTTCGGCTCCTTGGACTAGCAGTCCGGCCCATGTTGATGAAGAGCCTATTGATACCGAGATTCCAGTCTCGCAGGTTGAGGTTGGCGGATCTTCTTCCGGTCCGCTAACTACAGCAGCCCCTCCAACTCTTGCTATGACGCCGCAGGTGCTGGCGGACGCAGATAAATATGTGAAATTTATCGTCGAGGGGGTGTATAAAATGCTGCAGAGGGGTGTATCTGCGATGATGGATGCCAACGGGAGTTTTGCGACGGCAAGAACTCTGGTAATGCCTTATATCGAGCTGATCCGCGTTCACCAAGGCTACGACCATATGGCCGAGATCCTGGAGGCTTCGGTAATTGAGCTGGACCAGCGGCTCACGGAACTTCAGCGCATCCAGCGAAATGATTTTTCCGTCTTGATAGATGCGGAGAAGGAGAAGTTGATCGCTGAGATTGAGTCTTCCTACCAGGCCACTGTGAGCATCTGGGAGCACGAGGTGGCTGAGACTGAGGCTGCGGTGGGGCAGTTGTCTCAGTCCATGAAGGAGACAATGGAAACGCAAGCTGCGTTGGACGCTAATATCACGGAGATCAACGCCCAGATGCGCCGTCTTGAGGACCAACGGGCCCGACTCTAGTTAGATGCCGAACGTGTCCAGGCTGAACACGTAGCTTTCAAGAAGGAGGAAGCAACCTTCACTCACCGGGCTCTTGTCCTGGCTCGGCAGCGACAACAGCTTGATGAGAAGCATGAGAATGATACTTCCGCTGAGGCCATTGAATTGATGCATCAAGAAGCTGAGCGTCGAGTCCTGGCGACTGTGGAGACTCATGCAACCGACTTGAGACGTCGAGTTAGAGAGCTCTCAACCAACCCTGGAGATGTTTAGGGACTGTAGCGTCTCTTTTTTATGTTTTTGCAACTCTTGCTGGGGGATAGTGTAGTTCTGTACTCTTTTTTTTTGAAAATAAAGAAGTACGCAACTTTTTTGTGATGTGTTCATTTTTGTTCATGAACTTGATGATTTGTGTGGACCTATTATCTTTTGCGCACCTTGGCTTTTAGGTACAGATAATAAGTTTTAAGGAACCAACATGTTTGCTCAGAGGTAATATGGACGTGGCAATCATTGGGGTTCAAATGATAGAATCTTCCTACTCAGAGGTATTATGGACGTGGTAGGAGTGATCCTGGGGGATACGCTGAACAACTCAGAGGTGATGTAGACGTGGAAGTTCTGCGATCAATGTACGACAACGCAAGGGTCGTTTGTACGAGATGTTTACTCAGAGGTAATGTGGACGTGGTAAACATGAAGGATAGCGTAGGCTTACGAAGTATAAGATTCCGCTTTGCAGGGTGTAGAGGGACAACTCAGAGGTGATATGGACGTGGTTGTCTTTCTACTGGAGGATGCTACGGAACAGCTGGGTTCCGGAAGCGTATGGTTTTGTTGGAAGGGAACTGATTGGGTCCATAGATCCCCTTGTGGAAGCACATATCTGAAAGATATCAAGAGTAGTACTTCTTCAGGAACTTGCCGTTGATGGGCATTATGAACAAGTCCCCATTGGGTTTGGCGAGGCAGTAAGCACCGTTTGAGTATACCGTCTCAATGATGAAAGGTCCTTCCCACTTGGGCTCGAACTTTCCTGGTGTCTTGTGAGTTAATACCATCGGCCTCCTGACTGCCAGAACCAGGTCGCCAACTTGAAAAGTTCTCTGTTTGACCTTCTTATTGAAAGCCTGTGATATACGGGCTTGGTAGAGTTCGATACGTTGTTGAGCTAGGAGACGCTTTTCGTCAAGTGCCTCCAGCTCCCGCAGACGACGACGTTGATTGTCCTCTTCTGTGAGTTTGTTCATGATTGCTACGCGGAGTGAGGGTATCTGGATCTCGAAAGGCAGTACAGCTTCACTCCCGTAGACCAGGGAGAATGGTGTGTTGCCTGTTGGGGTTTGTACCGTTGTGCGGTAGGCCCAAAGACATTCGCCCAGCTTTTCGTCCCAGTCGCGTTTGTTAGATGACACGACTTTTTTGAGCAGCCTAACGATAGTTTTGTTGAACGCCTCGGCCAATCCGTTTGCTCCCGGATTGTAGGCGGTTGATGCCACATTTTGAATGCGATTCTTGTCACAGAATCTGCTGAAAACATGGCTGATGAACTGAGGACCATTATCGTGGATGATCCTCCGGGGTACTCCGAAGCGGTAGATGACATGGTGTTTGATGAAGCTGACCACCCTGGAGCTCTTTACTTTCGCCAATGGGACTGCCTCTGCCCACTTGGAGAAGTAATCGGTAATGGCCAGGATGAAGCGGTGCCCCCTTGATGAAGGAGGGGTGATCGGTCCTAAAATGTCCATGCCCCAGGCTTCGAAGGGCCAGGAGGCGACTGTAGGATGTAGTGGTTCTGACGGCGTATGAATGAAGTCTGCATGAAGTTGGCACGCATGGCACTTCTTAGCATAGTCGACAGCATCAGCGGCCATGGTTGGCCAATAGTAGCCCATACGTCGCAGTCGATCCTGCAACTTAGGACCAGGTTGATGAGCTCCGCAAGTTCCGTCATGAGCTTCTCGAAGAGCTTCGGTCGCCTCTTCGTTGGACAGGCATCGAAGGAGGAGCCCATCATAGGAGCGTCGGTACAGCATTTTAGTGGCTGTATTATAGTAGAATCGAAGAGAACGTCTCCTGACTGAGACGGCTTCCTTCGGGTCCTCTGGGAGAATTTCGTAGACGGCGTAGTCGATGAACGAGAACCTCCAGTCTCGGACATTAACACAGTACCTGTCGGCATGGCGTGGTCCACTCGTAAGCATAGGTTGTTTTTAGGACAAACCAAGTCTCGGCCAACTATCGTGACGTAATGTCGAGTCCCAAGGGGTGCTGCTAATGAGGCCGCGAGGCCAGCCAGAGCATCAGCCTCTAGGTTTTGTAGACGAGGTACGTGTTCGATGAAGAACCCGGTGAAGGTTGAAATAATGTTCAATGCAACTTCATGGTAAGGAATCAGATCTTCATGGCGAACTTCGTATTGCCCTCGGATCTGGTTTACGACGAGTTTCGAGTCACCATAGGCTTCTAGATGATCCATCCCCAGCTGTTGTGCCAGCTAGAGTCCCATAATGAGCGCGTTGTACTCGGCAACATTGTTGGAGCACGGCTTCGAAAGAGAGTAAGCACGCTGGATGACCAGCTGATCGGGGGAGACTAAGACTACCCCCACTCCTGCGACGATCTGGCCTTTGGGGCCTGTTCTTGAAGCGCCATCGAAAAACATCCGCCAAACGGAGCTTCCTTCGGTGACGTTTGATTCTTAAACCTCATCCGGGATGTCTTCATAGACTCTTGAGGATTCCGGGATGGGGTGTGCAGCTAAAAAGTCGGCCAGGGCCTGACCCTTAACGGCTTTTTGTGGCACAAACACCATATTGTATGGTGTTAGCAGGATCGCCCATGTAGCTAGTCGGGAGTTTAATGACCCTGGCTTCGTCATGAGGACTCTGAGTGGATTGACTCGGGAGATGACATGAATTGTCTGGCCCGAGACATAATGGCGAGTCTTCTGGATGGCAAACACCAAGTCCGGGCACTCCTTTTCAACGAGGTTGTACCGGTGTTCAGCCCCGATGAGTGTTCGACTGGGGTAGTAGATCGCTTGCTCGTAGCCTGTATCACTGTTTTGAGCCAGCAGAGCGCCCAGGAAATGATCCATGGCACGGACGTAGAGGAGAAATGGTTTGCCGGCGACAGGTGCTACCAGGACTGGCGGGCTTGTCAAGTAAGCCTTGATGTCGTCGAAAGCCTTTTGGCACTCCTCTGTCCAGACGTAAGAGACTCCCTTCTTCATGAGCTGAGTAAAGGGTTGACATTTACCGGAAAAGATTTGCTATGAACCTCCGGATGTACGCCAGACGTCCCTGTAGGCCTCGAAGTTCTCGAAGATTCTTCGGAGGGTCCATGTTGAGGATGGCTTTGGTTTTCTCGGGATCAACATGAATGCCTTTCGTCGTGATAACAAAGCCTAAGAATTTTTCGCTAGAAACCCCCAGGAAGGATTTAGCGGGGTTCATCTTGAGTTGATGTGCCCGCATGAGATTGAAGACTGTCTTCAGGTCCTGTAGGTGATCTCCTTTAAAGCGGCTCTTGACTGCAATGTCGTCAACATAGCATTCGACTGTCTTGCGAAGATGTTGACGGAAGATGGTGCTCATAGCTCGTTGGTATGTCGCACCGGCATTCTTCAAGCCGAAGGGCATCACTGTGTAGCAGAAAATGCCCTTTGGAGTCCTGAATAACGTATGTTTTACGTCATCGGAGAACATCTTGATTTGATTATAGCCTGAATACCCGTCCATAAAAGACATGCGTTCGAAGCCACACGTGTTGTCAATCATCACGTCAGTGATTAGAAGTAGGAACTCGTCCTTCGGGCAAGCAGAGTTGAGGTCTCTGAAGTCGATACAGACTCGTATCTTTCCATTCTTTTTGGTGACAGGTACGACGTTGGCTACCCAATCTGGTTGTTGCTCTTCACGGATGAAGCTGCTAGTCAAGAGTTTGTCTACCTCCTGATCGATGGCGTTCATGATGTCCGGACGGAAGCGCCGCTGTTGTTGCTTGATAGGCTTGGCATCAGGGAAGATATTCAACCTATGCATCGCAATCTGGGGATCAAGTCCCGGCATATCTTTGTAGCTCCAGGCGAAGACGTCGATATACTCCTTAGCCAGTTGGATTAAAGATTTTCGGTCTTCTCCTTCTAGGCTTTTGCTGACGAATATGGGTTTGGAAGAAGACCCGTCTCCAAGGTCGATCTGCTCGACTTCATCCTCGGTAGGAGGTTCACGTAATTCGAAACGAGACTCCCATTGGTGTCCCAGGCGTTGAGCCCAGGGTTCTTCTTCGAAGGGTTCCGACGCTTGATCTTCGCCTTCATCTTTTTTAGGCTGTGCTGATGTCATGTTAGCTGACAGCACTTTCCTGAAGACTGATCCGATACTGGTATCGGAATCCCAAGTCGATGCTTCGGACGAGTGGGAATGTTCTACGTCTTCTGCGTCTGAACTCTCTGGAGTTGATGGCGGCGTGACATAGCCTACCCCCCGTCGAATTTTGCTGTAATAGTCTTGCGGCTTTCCTTTAGGTGTTGGAAGCCGGAGAGGGAGACGTCGACCTTTGCCGTAGTTCAGGCCTTTGTCGCTTTTTAGGTCGTAACCCATCTTTTGGATGAGATACTTTACCTTATCCGTGTACCGATAGAGTTGCATTCTGCCGGCATCTGGTTCTGGCTTGAGTGGCGGGAGGTCCTAATGACGCTCGACCTTGCCGAAGATGATGGATCCTTCGTCTCGACTTCGTGGAGGGACTATGTAACCGACTCCTTGAGACGGGACTACTCGATTTACATGATAGACGATCGTTATTTGTATTTGCAACGACCGTAGAGCGTTATCTAATGTATATATGGCATTCCAATGTGGAAGACAAGAATAATTAAAAGACACTCTATTATTGATGAAATACGAGATTTTATCCCGTGGGATTACATTGTCTAAGGAGGGTGCATCTACATCAGCAGAGATATATTCGCCAAGCTCCTCATCTGTAAGTACTGGGGTTGGATCAGGTGAGTCCACCACAGCTTTGATTTTGGGGTCCGAGAGGGTTACGTGAGCCCTCCCTGGTATCTTGGATGACTGCGATGGCTTGCCCTTGAGACGCACCTTCAGTGGTGCCTCAGCTGCGCCTCCAGTGATTGGTGCCTTCCCCTATAATTTTACCACCAGGGGAGCCGATGTTTGAGGCGGCTTCCCTTTGAGACGTATCTTCAGGGGAGCTTCAGGAGTTGGTGCTTTTTCTGGTAGCTTGATGCTCATTGGAGGCACCTTCTGGGGCGGTTTTCCCTTGAGTTGGATCTTCAAAGGGGCATCGGAAGTCATCTCAGGCTCCATGTCCGGCCCGGCTGCCGTCTCTGCCTCGTCATCAGCATCATTGGCTTCCTCCTCGTCAAGTGATTTGTACAAGTCGAAATCGGTGAAGTAGGCTTCAATCCCTTTGAAAGGATCGATGTCTGCGAACTCCGTCCTGATAACGCCGTTGGTGGATACATATTTCATGCATTGGTGGAGCATGGATGGCACCACCATGTACTCATGTAGCCATGGTCGACCGAGCAGGATGATGTAGTTGACCTCGGCATCCACAACATAGCAGGTCACCTCAGTTTTGAGGTTACCGATGTGACACTTCAGTCGAATTTTGCCCAGTGGCTCGCTTTTGCTAGCGTTGAAGCCGTTGATGGTTGTGTTGGAGGGCGCCAGCCGGTATATTGGGATCCCCAGTGTTGATAACAGCACCTTCGGAATGATGCTGAGAGAAGACCCCGGATCGATCTAAATCTGGTTCATCTTGACTGAACCGACATACCCTGTATAATACAGCGGCCGGTTATGTCGGTGGTGCTTGAGTAACATATCTTGTTAGGTGAAAGTTATATTTGGGATAACTTCATCCGCACAATGACAGTGCGCACAAGTAGTTGGGAGGTCTTCAAGCTGCTTGACCTGACTGAGAAAGGATTCGGCATCCTTCAGAGCTTCACAGAGAGCTTCTCGGGAGTCTTTGGAAAGATGCAGGAGCTCGAACAAAGATAGACGGGCAGGAGTACTGGCCAGTTGTGCCAGTATGTCGAAGTTGTGGGGCTTGGCTGGCCCCGAAGCATTCTCCTTTCGTAGAGGCCTGTCGAAACGAGCCTCCACCTGCTTCTGCTTATTAGCTGTTGAGGGCTTAGACGGGTCCTCTTCCTGGACAGCAGGGACGGTGCAAGGAGGCACCACTTCAGCGGCAGCTTCGCCGGGTTGAACGTTCTGTTGTGAACGCATCTGCACAAAAAGTGCCTCTTCTGTTGAAGAAGAGACCATGCGGCAAGACTTGATCTTCCTGCCTTTGGATTTGGAGGTAGGACGTACCTCTGGTTGAGTCATCTCGAAGACGAGGTCGGGGTGGACCCATAGGACCTCTCCTCGAGATGTGGTGAGTGGGATGAGTCCACTCACATTGTCACGGGTAGGTGGTAAGTTAACTACCTCCATTGTCGCCTTAGGGATGGGGACGACACCATTTTGTGTGGTAGTCGGCGGCAAGGTGCCGAACTGGAGTGACACCACATTGGCTGACACCGTCTTCTCTTCGTAGTCGACGGAGATTACATCCGTATTGATCATGCGCTGGATGTAATTTTTGAGGACATAACAGTCCTTGGTCGGGTGTCCGACAAACCGATGGTAGTGACAGTACCTCGGGTTGTCCACTTTCCCAACTTTATCGGGCCGCTTTGGGTCCGGTAGCTTGATCTCGTCACCCTGCTTCAGTATTTCAAAAAGTTGCAAGGTGTCTTCGTCGTTGAACGAATAAACCTCCTTGGGCCTTGGTACAAGTGGAGGTTTCTGAGTAGGCGCAGATGCGCCTTTCGAGGCATTAACAGTCAACGCTTGCTTCCCTTTTGTCTCACGTCCGGGGTTGTTGGCCGCAGACCTTTTCCCCTTGTCATCAAAGGCAGGGAAGCTGACCCCCAGAAGATGTGCATTGGCTGCCTTCTTTTCTGCGACTTCTGCTTCGATGATCAGGGAGCTCCAGTCGGGGGGAGGAGTAGAGTTGAGCCAGAGTTTGACTGCAGGCAGCATGTTCATGCTGCAAGAGGAGAGGAGCGCATGTTCCGGCATGCCTGGAGGTAGTCTGAAGCAGGCATGTCGGAAGCGTTTGATGAACACTCGAACCGTTTCCTTCTCCTTCTGGCGTATCTCTATGAGGGATGCCATCGTCATGTCCTTCCTGCCGTCGTAGAAGCGGTCGAGGAAGAGGCACGTCAAATCGTCGAAGGATGATATGGAATTGTCGGGGAGGCTGCAGTACCAGTCATACGCCACTCCCTTCAATGCTCCGACAAATATGCTAGTGAGGAGCGCGTCCTCCTTCGGGAGATGTCCCGTTTGGGATTGGAAGTATGTCAGGTAGCGACGCGGAGAGTCCTTCCCGTCGTATGGCGTCAGTGTTTGTGATTTATACTTTGGAGGATAAACCACCTTGTTCCACTCGAGGGGATAGGGTTGGGGGATGCCCATCTTCTGGCGCTCCTCTTGTCTGTTCTTGGACTCAAAGCGCTCCCGTAAGTCCTTGATCATTTTGACCACATCCTCCGTAGAGCTGGGAGTTGGGGAAGGTGGTACCACCTGGAGTTGGGCGTTTGAGAGCTCAGACGTCCGAGGCACTTCTCGGCGGTCTATGTCAGAGGGTACCCGTTGAAGGGGCACACTCGACTCTCCATTGGCCCCTGGGTCGGGACCGGTCGAAGGTGTTCGGGTCAAGGCCGACCGTATTTCAAACACCGCCTGAGTCAGTGTTTGCATGGAAGCAGAGAGGGTTTTGAGTCCTCCTTCTAATGTGTCTATGCGCTGGACGATGTCCTGCAGTGGCGCATCAGACTCGGAATCATCTCCAGCCATGTATACTGTCATGACGCGGCCGGGAGTGGATGGATTGGTGGAGGCTTCGCTCTCGGCCTCACTCTCCTGTAGGGGAGTCGCCTCTTCTGGAGCTTCATCTTGGCCACCCCCAGCCACGTTCTGGAGGTCATTCTCGACGGGCGCATCTGCAAGGGTCTGATTACCTTCAGCTCCGTCTTGAAGGGCCTATTTGCCTCCGGAACTACCCCCAGCTGTGTTCTGGTGGACATCCTCATTTTGAGAGACTTCTGGGAGGCAGACTTCACCCCGAGGATGAAGATCCGCTGCAGCTGTGCTTTGGACATCTTCGTCTCCAGAAACAAGGGTCTGACTACCCCCAGCTTCCTCCAAGAACTTCTTCCTCGACCGAGTGCCTTCGAACACTCCGGAGGACGAGACAGCTGCCTTGGTTTTCCTCGGCTGGCTTTTGGATGAGGACGAGGAATTGTCGGTCGTCTTTCAGACTGACGAGGAGTTGGAGATCACGTTGCATGAAGCAACCCTTGGCTCCTCTTCTGTCGACACCTTCCTCCCAAGGCGATGTCGGAGGGGTGTCGATGATTGCAGCCGCTGAAAGACTGACTGCCTTGGTGGTACTGCCGCCTTGCAACAGCAGTTGATGGTGACCACCGCATAAGTATGCCCCGTGAGAGGCGTATCATGCTTGTTGGTCGACTCTCTTGACCGGCGCTTGTGAGTGATCACGTTACGCAGGTCGTTGGAGGAGAGTGCTACCTTCGCACCCCTTTCAAGTGCATAGCAAGGCCAAGCGCTGGGGTAGTCAAGTGAGTGCTGCGCCCCCTGATCTGATACCAAACAGGCATCCCGATCAGTAGTGGGGGAACCACAACATTTGTTTGTCTTGTTCGACTTGGTTGTGCACGCAGTAGATGCGCCCAAGTGAGACAAGGGTTTTGAAGGTCGGCTCGTTCTCGGCGTCGCAACACTCGAGTCGACCTTGTACAACTTACCATCAGCAGTACGCATGATTGTGAGCGCATGCTTCTGGCTTGTTGCTGGCATAGCACGTTTGGGACGCATGGCCCGTGCTGCCTTGGACTTCTTCGTACCAGGCCGCTGGGGCGCGTAGTACTCAGAATCCAAATTCTCCTCGCCACTACAGCGAGTGAGTCTGTCAAGACAGAGATCTTCTGTGGCGCATCAGAGACGATGCGCGGGGCATTGGCTGCGTCCCTGCTCCGTCGACGCATCTTCCTCGCCTGAGAGGGAGATGGCTGGGGAATGTGGTTAGCCGCACGTTTTCCCGAGAGATGCGCTATACCAGCGGGCGCATCTTGGTTGCTGAGGACGTCAGCAGGAAGGGAAGGCTGGATTGGCGCATCCCCTTCGGTGGTGGTGCCCGAGGCGTCGACCTTTTGTACCCAGACTCGGCGGGTCTTCTTCGGCTTCGGCAGCCGCTTCGAAGGACTCGCACTGCCTTCAGATATGAACTCCTTATACGCCTGTTGATTGAGGCGTATGACCAGCGTCTTGTGGGAGGAGCCCACCTTCACGTCGTCGGCTTACGACACAACTTTCTCGGTGGAGAAGAAAGAGGTCCCCAGCAGAGCCGCCAGCTTGTTTGCCATTAAAATTCTTTGATTGTAAATTTCAATACAAACAGAACAGTGTTACAATATAGGACTTAGGTGTAGCCCTAGAAGTACACTTTTGTTTAATCTGGGTCCCTTGTGCCGATGGAGCGAGTGGTAATGCGTTGACTCCGTTGACGAGCTGACGACGGTTATCGGTTCTCTGAAGGTTTGGATTGCTTTAGGTGCTGGAGCTTGCTGAGAGGAGGAAGACGTTGAGTGTCTGTATCTGCCTCTCTGGTGGTATGTTCGTTCGTATCTGTGTGTGTGTGGAAGAAGGAAATGATTCCTCTATTTATAGTTGGGCAGGTTGGCTGCTCATGCGCGCATATGTAGGATGCGCCGGTGCGTGGGGATGCCACGTGTTGATTGCTGATGGAGGCGTATGGGTGATATGCCCTGATCGAGGGGTTGACTTTTTCATACTGCTGTTGTGAGCCGGCACGTAGCAGAGAAGAAGATCTTTCTGTTGCTGAGATCTTGGATGAGTTGAGTCAAAGGACATGTGTCATCGACCCATGGCTCGGAGATCTCGGATTTGGTGGGAAATGATCTGGTAGGATGCGCCTAGGATTGGGCGCATGAGGAGACTTTGGCTCGTAACCTTTAGGAGTCACGAACTATTCTAGGCGCATGGCTTTTGAGGCGCATGCAGACGACTTTCCTTCTATCTTTTGGGATCAGAGAGCAGTCTGGGGCGCATGGCTTTTGAGGTGCATGCAGAGCTTCAGATGGAGACTTTCTTTCTGTCTTAGGGATCAGTGAAGAGTCTGAGGCGCATAGCTTTTGAGGTGCATGCAGATTTGGACGCATGGCTGCAGAGGCGCATGCGGGTGGTTGAATGGCCACGTGGCAGTAGCCGTCGGGGTAAAGTCATGATGATGCTGACGTTGCCGATGCTTCGTCTTCTAAAAAAGCTGCCGACTGTTCAGACTTTGGGAGATGTGCTGCCAACTCTGTCAGTTCAGCATTTAATGTTTGTGACATTCGATGGACAGTTGAGGGGGCGCGTCGATTGGCGTTCCACTGGGACGCATGGGGGCGCATCCTCTGTGATGCGCTTGGTTCTGAAAGGCGCATCTGTGTGATGCGCCTAAAGTCGAAGGGCGCGTGCGGCTGTTTCGTTCCTCGAGTGCTTTAAATAGCCGTTTGGCTGAATTCGAGGCGTCCGGTTCATCCATTAAATGCAAGTTCATTGCTCAGAATTCGGAGAGCCATCCATTTGGCGCGTGGGTTTGATCTGCCCGGCCTATAAATAGTGGCATGGAGAGAGGGTTTGCTTCTCGTTCTCTCACGTACTTCCAATCATGAACTTGGGTACTCGAGTGCATTATGTTGACGAAGTGCTCCCGAGATGAAGATGAGACGCCATGTCGTCGTTGCTGCACTTGAAGGTGACTGTTATATCCAAAAGACGGAGTCGAGGGCTTCCGAGGCAGGCGGAAGGTGCCTGTTGCATCCAAAGATAGGGATGCTCGGCCTCGTTTCCGTTGTTCCGGAAGAGCCGTAGATCGGAATGGCGGTGCTAGGCTCTTTCTTCCTTCAAAGTGGGTGTTGCCCACTCTGGTTGTGTTGAAAGCTGCTCCTTTAGCCATATTTCGATTACGGTCTTCCTTGGTCTTTGGAGGCTCTTTCGAAGCCTCCCCTGGCCACAGATTTGTGGTGCTCTTCTCTTCCTCGGTTCCAGCCAGAGGGTTAAATGCTTCATTAGTCGAAGCACTTATCAGGTGAGCCTAGCTGGAAGAGCGGCACATAACTGGGCTGCTGAAGGGATGTACATAACTGGGGATGCATATAACTGAGCTGCTGAAAGGATGCGCCTTGCTGAGGGCGTATGGTGGGATGCACCCGGTTGAAAGCGCATGGTGATTACTGTGCCTGACTGGAGGCGTATGATGGCTGCTGTGCCTGATGGAAGGCGCATGGTGACTGCTGCGCCTGACGGGAGGCGCATGGTGACTGCTGGCCGTAGACTTAGGATCTTTCCTTTGTAGAAGTTTTCCTTTGTACAGCCTCCTCTAGACATGTAATAGACTTTTATGTGTGATAAAAAGTTCTCTTTCCATGTCTATATTTGCTGCTTTTGTTGTTTTATCCGAGCTCTGACGTATAGATTGTCTGACGCATGGGCCTTCTGGTTGTGAATTTCCATGCTTCTATACTGGGTCTCTGGCTCTACCCTCTGCAAACCAACTAAGTCGTCCAAACTCTGCCGCGTACTCATCAACCGAGCAGGTCCCCTGCTCAAGAGTCTGAAACTGCCTCTTTAAAGCCTCTCTCGCCATAGCCGAAAAAAACTTCTCTTTGAAGATTTCCACAAACTGCTCCTAAGTCAATCCAGGTACTGCGAGCTGGGGCTCGCTCCTAAACCAGGTACGTGCCAGATCATGCATCTGTACGCCGGCTTCCTCTACCTTAAGGTCCTCCGAAAGCCTAGGTAGTCGCATCACCCTCTCTATATCCTCTGGCTACTCATCGGCGTAGAGTATAACCTCGGTCCCAAGGAACTCTCTAGGTGCCATCCTTTTAAAGTCTAGGATAGACCCCTCTCTTTGATGGTGGGTGGGAGTAGTCTGGGTATAAGTAGGAGAAGCATGAGTATGGATGGGAGACGGAATGAAAGAAATAGGCTCAGGCTGAACAAAAGTGGTGGTAGTAGGGTGAACCGGAGCTTGGGTGGGTGGTGGAGGTGGAATATATGATGGATGTGGAATGTATGACGGTGTCGGTATAGTAGTCGAAGGAGGTGGAATATAAGATGTAGGTGGAGCAGTAGTAGTAGTCTAGGGAAGTGGGGGTGGCGGTGGTAGTAATGGGCTAACTAGTCTCTCAATGTCTTTCCGCAAAATAGTGGTCTGCTCCCTCTGAGCATCCACAGACTCTGGGTCTGGGCTATCTGGGCCTCCAGTAGCCCATGGACTAGCTCATGCATCTGGGTGCCCCTCATGGAACTAATGGAATGTCATGAAGAAGCTCTCGTAACGGGTGGTACGTGGGTACCGGAGCGCTCTGGGTCTACCATAGGTAGGACAGATGATCCTCTCTTGGAATTGGCTACACTCGAAGTGCAGCCTCGCGGATGAGGTTCCTTCCTTCCTTTGGCCATCTTTGGAATTATAGAGAACCATTAGTGACTTGTAGATGTACTATGTGTTAGCAAGATATATAAAAGACAGAAAAGTAAGCACATCATAACGGTTCTATGCTGTGATGAGTTTCCTATTCCGCAGGCTCCCAATGGTACTCTAATCCTAAGCACCATTAGATAGAGACCTGTATGGGCCACCACAAAAACATGTCATGCCCCGCTCCTGAATAATCGGGTACAGGCCGATGCATGCCCGACCTACACTGTCGTTGAGCGGTAGTGAGCCGTCTAGTCATCAATAACAAGAATAATCTCATCACAGCATCTAATCTCGGAATCTATACTAACCATCACAGCAATCCACTATACAATTATTACAACTTATACATGAATGACCGGGTACAAAGCCGGTAAAAGATAAATGCTACAACAACAACATATAATCAAATACACTCAATCAATCCCTATACATGAAACTAGCTATCTCAATGTCAAGTGAGCTCCAATGCCAGCCATGATAATATAAAGATACATGTCACCTGTAATCAACGATCCAGTCAGAAAAGGAGCAAAGCACAATGTAACTCAATAAAACTCACCATGGAAGATCAATGGAACAATATAGCAAATAGAACTGTAAGACAGAGATGCAATATAATATAAAGTATTCACTAGCTATGTGTACATTTGCAATTGGACGTTATCAACATGTGGGGACTAATATGTAATCAGGCATATAGAATATGCTATCAGTCAATCAATAATCAGGCATGTCTGACGATAATGCTATCAGTCACGCAATAATCAGGCATGTCTGACGACAATGTTATCAGTCACGCATGAAATGGACATCAGGCATACAGTGTATGCTATCAGGCAATATTTGTCCAATATTAGTCAATCACATGTCTCTAGAACGTCCCCCACCCAACACGAGAAACAATGCAAGCAATCGATCAAGAACAAGTGAAATAATGACATAAGAAAATGTGAGTACAATGCATGCAATGATGGTAATACTGAGTACATGTACTTGCCTCTTTTTCGGTAATCGACCAAGTCTTCTAGTCACCTAAAATAAGAAAAAATAATTTTAGAATATACCAAAAATCTCAAGTTCCTAATTGGCCCTATTCCAAATAATTACCACTATCAATCCTCACTCTTTCAATAATAGATCACCTAGTACTACACATACTTCTGTTAAACAAATTAACATGTGACTTCACTCAAATAACTTGGGACTTGACTGCTATCCTAATCAACAACACATAGGGATCAAGGCTTAGAAGCCCACTATCAATTCTCCTCACACAATTAACACTTTAATTCTTCATTCAACCGTAAGCCCCATAACAGAACCAAGCCCAACTCACTTCTGAAATCCCCAATCATACTGTTTACAACTCTCATCACCAAAACTCAATTATTTCTAATACAGATCGTAATCTAACCTAACTTAACGGTCGTTTGAACAGTAACCTATTTTGAAATCCAAAATTGTTCTCTCGTCCAGCCTATGAACACACAATTCCCAGTCCCTCCAATCTTCCATGCACAGACGATGCCCCCAATGAATTCGATGTTTTTAAAAAATGCGTACCTGAGCTCAACAATCTACTGCTTGTGACCTTTCGAAGTCGACACAGTAACTCTGCTTGTCCAAAACTGGATGTGAAACTGATTGGGACATAAGATCAAACATATGATGTGCAATGAAGGAACATAACAAAAATAAGTTCAATTTGATTTGTATTGAATCCAAACATTTAAGAAGTCACCAAGAACTCACCACAATCAAACGCAATGAATTTCGATCGAAATTCCCAGCAAATAGAGGATCGATCAATTAAGAGCTGATCAGGAACTATCCACAGAATTCCTAAAATTATCACAAGATCTCAAAGAAGAGAATTCGAATGTCTCAAAGGAATTACAAGGAGAAGATTACTCACCAACACGAATAGAGTTGATCAAAGTAGCTATCGGTACGATGAAGTGGCAGAGTCGTGCTTGACCTCGTTGTGACTGCTACGCTGAGCCTCAAGATCGAAGGAATTGGTTTCCAACTCAATCTGCTGCGCTTGTTCTCGATCGATCCTTCTTCAAGCTTTGTTCGCCATGGCCGTCGACTTGAGCTCTCGAAGACGAAGGGAAGGACGGTGAAAAGAAAATTCCTGCAGGGCTTTGTTGCATGAAGTGTGATGAAGAGGAAAGAGGTCTGGGGGTCTTTTTATAGGCACGGTGACAGACAGTCGGTTAGGCGGGCAGCGGCGAGGCGGTTGGACGGGCAGCGATCCGCGGAGAAGTGGTTACAAAACGGTTAGAGTTGGTTAAGATCGGATGGTCGAGAAGGATCAGGTGGTTATAATGGAACGATCGAGATGGAAGGAAAGGATCTGGAAGCTGTCTTCCTCTGCGCTCTGTAAATTCGCTTTATCGTCGTTCCAAAATGAGTAACAGAGGAAAATTGAATGAATGAATGGAAGGGAAATGAATTTAAAGCTAACGGTTGGGTTATAGCGGATTGTGGATATCGGAGAGGGGTTATCAGGTCTGGACCCATGATCCGTGCCCTAAGGAGGGCTGGGCAGAAATCAATAGAGATTGGGCTGTTGGGAATAAAGCATTTTGAAGAGATCAGTTACTAAAACATTAGTAATAAAATCCAAATGAGAATTTGGAAAGTAAATCAAATATTAAGGAGAGTTATAATTAAATGAAAATTTTAGAAAAACCAATTAACTATCTTAATATAAAAATAACCTTTATTAATTTAAATTATAAAGTTAAAGTTTATTTAGAAGAATCAGTAACAATTTAATTATAGAAGATTATTAAATCAAAATACTTCACTTTAAGATTATTTAGTAAAAATATCCAAAAATTATTATTAGAAAAGGTGGAGTTATCGGGCATATATGGACAAATCCATACATGCAAGTCGTGCTCGTGTCCTCAAAGGTGTGGATGACCCGTCCGAGTTGTCTGATACGGTCATAACCCGGTATCGAACTAAACTATCCTATGTTATTATCATGGCAGTTCTACTACTATGCTATACTTCTCACAGTTATACATTTATATTTACAATTATAATTAATTAAATACAATAAAATCTAGCGGAGGGCAAGAGCCGTCGATGAGCAAGGGATACTTGCTTAGAGGGCTCGACTATGTAAGCAAGACTTCGGTAATCGGGATCCAAGGTAGCACGTGCGTCGGAGATCCTCGGAAACACAATAATCAATCATTTGCATCAAAATAAAAATACTGACAAAATCACAAGAAATGGCAGAAGACTATACCGCGTAGGTCCCACAAGCAGTACATGGATCTAATACGGAAATCAAGACACACGGATCAATACAGACACGTAAATCGAGACATACATAAATAGAGACATACATATAGATCGAAGGATCATGAATATCTGGATGGGGCACAAATCAACGCAACACATAAATCGAGGCATGCACGCGAATCGAGACGATACAAGATTCAAGGTGGTACTTAAATCGATACGACATGCAAATCGGTGCGTACGTATAAATCAATGCGACACATGTCACGAGTAGGCACAAAGGTTGAGGCATAAAAACCAAGGCGAGGTACAAACCGAGATAGCATGGTGCCCGAGGCAGCACAGGGCTCGAGGCGACCGCTGCCCAAGGCAGCATGTGAATCAGGTGCATGAAAACTGAGACTGTACACACACCAAGGTGCAT
The DNA here is from genome assembly GCA_029216955.1 of Iris pallida. Classification (NCBI taxonomy): domain Eukaryota; kingdom Viridiplantae; phylum Streptophyta; class Magnoliopsida; order Asparagales; family Iridaceae; genus Iris; species Iris pallida. Next base: position 20,690,342 of record JANAVB010004800.1, read on the forward strand.
GCGAATCGAGATGGCACAACCCAAGCAGCACAGGTCCGAAAGTGTCCCGCTGTTCGAGGCGTGTACGGAGCTCGAGACACGCTTCCTGAGGTCGCATAGAAAATAAGAAGTGCACACCAACCGAAGGTATGATGCCCGAGACAACATGCTACACGAGGCAGCACGCTGCCAGAGGTGCACACAGATCGAAAAAGGAGAGAGAGATGGAGGAGGAACTGCAACGATGTGGCCAGGTCGGGACGGCTCTATGACAGAGAAAGGATAGCATCGGTGGTGCTGCACCGAGAAGAAGAGGCATAGAAGGTGGAGATGGTAACGTTGGCGGCGGTGGAAGTGGTGCTGGTGGCAGTAGAGGGGGCGGCGACGCTGGGAGGCTCGAGCGGGCGAGAGAGATAGAGAGATAGAGATGGTGGTAACGCCGGTGGAGGAGGTCGGGTTGGAGGCGATGGTGCTGGCTGGAGACGTCGAGGATGAGCAGGAGCTCGAGGGAGAGAGGGAAGAATGAGAGACGAAAGGGTTCGAGTGAGAGGGAGAGAGACAGTAATGGAGAGAGACAAGAGAGAGGGAGAGATGAGCTTGGGGTGGAGAAGAGAGCCGCTCTCCAGAACGGAAGAGAGGTATGTGAGGGAAGAGAGAGGGAGTTAGGGGAAGGCTGTGAGTGAGAAGAAAGAAAGAGAGAGTGTGGGATGAGAGAGGGGAACATGTGTGGTCTCCAGAGAGGGTGAACGGGTGAGTAAGCGAGAGAGAGAGAGAGTGTGAGCAAGAGAGAGAGAGAGATGAGAAGGAGAGGTTGGGGGCTCGCGGCTGATCCAATGGGAAGAGGGGAGAGAGAGGGCTTAAGGTTAGGTATTTGGAAGGGTAGTATATGTAGGAACAACTTAATAATAATAAAAATAACAACAATTGTAACAACAATTATAATAGAAAATGAAAAATTAGGGCTTAATAGTCAAGGCATGTCAAGACCCAAAATAATAATAATATTTAAAGAAATACAAAATTTAAAATCATCTAAATATAAAAATACAGTCATATACCTATTTATCAAAATAGGGAGGTGACAACCAACTACGATTACTGATCCTATGTGCCTCAGCAGCACAGTCGCAGCTGCTCATACGTGCATGCTAAGTGCAAAGTACGCCAATAAAGTGCTACTTTGTGTCCTTGAGCCTGAGTCCGATCCCGAGCCCGAGTCTGAGTTCGAGTTCGAGTCGCTAAGCCCTTTTGGGGCTTAGCACCTAATGTATTTGAGAAATGACAAAAGGCATAAATGCTTTATTGAGGAGGTAATTATTTTTTTACTAGAAAAACACTCCCACATGGCACCCATGTGACCCACCACACCTCATGTGTGCATCTTAACACAAGCAAAGATTTATACAGAGACTCTTTGGTGTGAGTAATATGGGACTATCTTTCTAGTCTCTAAAGGCAAAAACACCAACAATTTCTACATATCTCTATATATATAGGTTTAGCGTTCCCCACATTGACTACCCATCATACATTATGATAGATGTCGCTATGACTTGAATCTACCTGCATGGCTTAAATAACAATATGATACAAGAATAAACTAAGCCTTGAATTCTGCACTATAGCTACAATTCTTTTCACTCACATAATGATATCAACTGTGCTTCTGGATGCACATTAAAAGTCCCTGTGCTATCCTGGTTTCGGTATATGTATGTTGGGTGTCTACAAGGATTCCCTCAAGAGATGACCTATATCTCTATCCATACACTCTATGTGTACTTTTAAAGAGGCTTGGCATGAAGCCTTTCGCTTCCTTGCGGTGCTATGCTGCTATGACATGGCCCAAAATCGAGGCTATACCTCATGTGGTATCATACCACTATAGCATGAGGCCCGGCCTCTTTGTAGTGCCAAACTACCCAGCATGAAGCCTTTCGCTTCCTTGCGGTGTTATGCTACCATGACATGGCTCGAAACTGAGGTTTTACCCTTTCTAGGTACCTCATGTGGTGTCATACCACTATAACATGAGGTCAGCCTCTTTGTAGTGCTGCCTACCACTCTTTATTCTACAATATTAGGCCTACTTGCCTATGTGCGCTACTATGCCACTGTGACTTGGCCCGAAGTCGAGGCTTTACCCTCACTAGGTACCTCATGTGGTGTCACCCCACTATAGCATGGAGTACTACGCTCCTTTGTAGTATTGTGCTTCCTGTAAAGCACACCGAACATTCCAGATGTCCGAGAACTCATTAAGCTTCCAAGCCATCCTCTCACAGGACTTTGTTATATATAAAGAACAAACAGTAGACAACAGTGGTTCTGGGTCCGTAACCCCGTAATCTTCCAAAGGATTATCTATTGTTTATGATACTCTTCCAATCAATGGTCCTTTCTTGAACCAAAAGCTAGATGTCTAGTAGATTTTTTTTGAATTAATAGCATAAAAATTTATGTAGAATTACAAAGACATAATCAAAATGCCTTCAAGTCTATTTTACATATTGTGTCTTCGATCAGCTGGCGCTTGTGACCTTTGGTGAACATATCTGCCAGATTCTCCTTGCTTCGAACATTAACCATGACAATGTCTTCTCTTTTAATGAGATCATTTACCGCCCCGTGTCTTAACCGCATAAACCTCTTCTTGCTATTGAAGAGGTTATTCGATGCAACCGATGTAGTCGCCTAGTTGTCGCAGTATATCGGTACCATCAAAATCTATGCACCTACCATTGGAAGATCATACATGAGCTTCCGAAGTCATTCTGCTTCATCTGCTGTAGCCGCCAATGCATAAAACTCAGATTGCATAAAAGAGTGTGAGAGCATAGTCTGCTTCTTCGACTTCTACGATATAGCAACTCTATCCATGGAGAAGACACTCATGTAGACCTTTTACTCTCTACTTCTAAGCACCAGCTTGTATCACTGAAGCCTTCCACTACATTAGATTTTTGCAGTACTACAATGTATACTTTTGAGTCCTCTTGAGGTATCTCATTACCCTCTTTATAGCTTTCTAGTGCTCCACACCTGGATTGCTCGTGAACCGACTCAGCATCCATACGAGAAAAGCTATGTCAGGCCTTGTGGAAGTAGTCTCATACATCAAACTTCCGATGACGCTTGAATACTCCAGTTGTCTGACACTTTCCTTTAAATTTGGCTTCATCTTCTTGTCATACTTATACGACGTATTGATCCCTGAAGATCCTGATATCCATAGCGTATGATCATCTTCTCAATGTAAAGAGACTGTGATAAATGCTACTTCAGTTTTCGTCTGAATGATCTTTATCCCTATGATAACATCAGCTTCCCCTAAGTCCTTTATGTTGAACTTAGACGAGAGAAACTTTTTGTTTCAGTAACACTTGTTAGATCTGTACCCAAGATCAACATGTCATCAATGTACAAACAAACGAAAACTTCTTTTTCATCAACGAACTTTGTGTACACATATTATCCGTCTCGCTGACCCTGTAGCCTTTTGATCTTATAACTTTATCAAACTTCTCGTGCCACATCTTGGGAGCCTGCTTGAGAGATATAATAATTTTACCAACTTGCAGACTTTGTCTTCAACGTCCTTGAGGACAAATTCTTTTGGTTGTTCCATATAAATCTCTTCGGTCAACTCTCCATTCAGGAATGCGATTTTAATATCCATCTGATGAATAACCAGCTTGTAAATTACAATCAGAGCAATCAACATCCTGATGGTCGTCAGCCGTGATACTGGAGCATATGTGTCAAAATAATTGGTCCTATGCTTCTGAAAGAAACCCTTGGCCACCAGACTAGCCTTGAACTTGTCAACAGTTCAATCGGCCTTCATCTTCTTTTTGAAGATCCATTTACACCTGATTGGTTTTGCTCCTTCAGGAAGATTGACTAACACCTACGTATTGTTGGAGATTATCGAGTCATACTCATTATTAATAGCATTCTTTCAGAAGATAGTACCTCTGGTCTTCATCGCCTCACCATAGGTAAGCAGATATGCTTCCACATGATAAATAAAGAAATCCTCTCCGAAGTCCTTCTGTCTTCTCACTTGCTTAGACATAGGTTCTGTGATTTCTAGTTCAACAGTTTTTCTGTAATAACAACTTTTTTTGGACTATATCTTTGTTAGAAGTAGCCTCCTATGCACCCACACTATTCTTCGAAATGTCCGCGAGAATAATGTTCTTGTGCCTTGCAAATTTGTCTTTAAAAAATTCTGCATCGCGAGATTCAATGATATGATTTGACTTAATATCAAGAAATCTCCGAGCATCACTCTTTTCAGCATAACCTAGAAAGATTGTCTTCGTAGTCCTCGTTCCCAACTTCTGAATCTTCAAATCCGAAAGCTTTACATATGCCAGGCACCCCCACACTTGAATGATATTCAAGTTGGGTCCGACCTAGAACCAGAGTTCATGAGGAGTGACATCAAAAGTTGCATGCGGCACTCTATTCAGAATAAAAGTAGCCATAAGCACAACTTCACCCAGAAGCAATTTGGAAGACCCGCAGTCAACAACATTGAATTCGTCATCTCTGTTAACGTTCTATTCTTCCTTTCTGCAACACCGTTTGATTGAGGTGAGTACGGAGCAGTCGTCTCGTTGATAATTCTATGTTCTCTACAGAATGATGCGAATTCATGAGACCTATACTCTCTATCTCTATCACTTCTGGGTCTCTTGAGTTGTCTTCTAGTTTGACGCTCGGCTTCAGTATTGAAGTCCTTAAATTTCTCAAATGCTTCATCTTTAGACTTGAGTAAATAAACGAACGTGTACTTTGAGAAATCGTTGATAAAAGTAATGAAATACTTCATCTCGGCTTTTGTAGAGAACCGTTTGAACTCAAATATGTCTGATAGTGTACCAATTCCAGAAGATATGTACTTTAGTTTATCAGCTTGAACGGTTTTTTAGTGATCTTTGTTTGCACACAGACCTTACACTTCTCCAACTCCTTACCCCCACATTTGGAGATAAGTCCTAGACTAGACATTTTATTTATTCTTTTACAATAAACATGTCCTAGTCTATTGTGCCACAACTCAAGAGAATAACCAGAAAAGGAGACTGCACTTATGATCTCCATTGGAGTTACAAGTTGAAGTTTGAACATCCCTTCGGTACAAAAAGTCTTTCCGAAGTATGTTCCTTTAAAAGACATAACAACTTGACCAGCGTTAATGTCCATCCTCAAGCCTACGTTGCAGAGTAGACTTTTCGAGACTAAGTTCTTAGCTATAGACGGTACATACTTCACATTCTGAAGTGTTAGCGACTTCCCCGAAGCCAGTTGCAATACCACCATCCCGATCCCAAGTACTTCAACTTGTATCTGGTTCGCCACCATAACATTTTCAGAAACATGTTTCTATGTGGTGAACCACTTTTTCTTTGAGTAAACATGGCATGATGTCCCAGTGTCTATCCACTAGTCTGTGTCAACACCAGTTGAGTCAACCTACGCAATCATAGCAACAAAGTTAGCCACCTTGCTCATTCTGTTTAGATTCTTTCTTGCAGTCCTTTCTTCAATGGCCTTTCTTGCCACAGTTAAAATAGGTCCTAGGTCCTTTAGACTTGGGCTTGAATTGAGTCGACTTCATCTTCAGATGGTGAACGTCATTCTTTCTTGTGAGAAGCCTTCTGCTTCCCCTTATAGTCTCCACCTTGCACCAAGTTGGCCTTGGCCATCTACTTGGACAGGGTGTCCACTTTGAGTTGAGCCCTCAACTCGTCTTCAATATGAATCCAGTGTAAGAGACGCTCAAGATCCACCTCCATCTTCTTACGGTGCATGTCTGCAATGAAGTTGCTCTACCCAGGTGGGAGCTTGGCGACAATTCTTCCGATGACAAAATTATCAACTAGGGGCATGTCGTCATCCTCAAGTTTTTGATGTAACTTGAGAAATTTCTTGACTTTGACTTGAGACAACATCGTCTTGTCGTCCTCAAACCGCATCCTCTAGACTTTTTCGATCACGTGGATCTTATTCATGTGTTTCATCTGCCTTGTAGAGATTCTCCACAGAATCCCAGACATCCTTGGCATTGACCGTCTTGTTGTATGACTTGCTAGAGAGTCCTCCATTGAGTTCAAGATCAACAACTTACAGAGGTTGTTATCTCTTCTCCACTTAGGCTACAAAACAGTGGCTTCAGTGACCCTCCGAGTATTTTCACCTTCTGGAATTAAAGGTTCAGGATCTGTCAACACGTAGTCGACGCTCATGAGTTTAAGATTAAGGATGACATTTCTCTTCCAGACGTTGTAATGCTCCTCATCAAACTTCTCAAGTTTATTAAAACTTGTGTGAGAAGGTTTGCACGGTTGTTCTCTATCTTACTCGGATCTTGCTTTGAGAGTGTTAATGCTGAGGCTTAATCCAAGATACGTCAAAAACTAAGATTTAATGCAAACAAGTTTGCTGTTCTATGTTTCTTTGTTATAGGACTTCGGAGATTTGGCAAACAAGTTTGCTCTCCAAAAAACTTGAAGCCACTAATAAACTTTAGGTTACAACTCTGTTACAAACTGATAGAAAAATTCTTTTATTTACTTCCTTGCAATCGCAGTTGCAAACAGATAGAACGGATTAAAATTACAGAAACTAAAACAGAAAGAAGAAGATGACACAACTCTTGCTGGGGTGATGAAGATCACCGTTGCTCAAAGCAAGATTCACCCCACATGAACTGCTCGCAGGAACCAGCACGTTATCGTAAAACTTCTGGAATGGTTGCCGTCAAATCTTGCACGAACTCCTCTGGACTCTAATGGCAGCATCAACACTTCTTTCTTCTGCTCTCTTATTTTTGACGTAAGTTCTCAAAGAGGCATGAAAAGAGTAGTTATAGAGTTGGGTGGAAACCCTAACCCTAATCATGGCCACCAACGGATTACAAAAAGATATGACTAATTTGAATTCAAATCCCACAAAAATCAGATCTGAATTTGATCATATTTTTCCATAACCATTCAAAACCCGCAAACAGTGGCAACATGCACCAACCACGATTACTGATCCTATGCGCCTCAGCAGCACAGCTGCTCCTGCACGCAGGTTGTTTCAAATCCTTGAACCTTCCATAGAAGAAAATTATTTAGTGGGACGAGTTCATTACGTGGCAGTGATGAATGATGAGCCCATCTAATTATAAATATTAGTAATCATATTTTAATAATACTAGTAATGTGCACATGCATTACACGTACGAAAAAAAGTTAATTTTTTTAATATAAATTTATTATAAAACTATCATTTCTTAGAATTGAACTCAAGTAATTAAGAAGAATGTCTCATGTTAACCACGGGAGAGAGAATTATTTAGCTATAAGTAAATCATATTTGATAGTTAAATACTTGGTTAAGTTTATTTAATAAGTAGTAGAATATTTAGCTAGACTTTTAGTTATATTATTATTATTTTTAATTTATTTAAATGAACGATAATATATATATATATATATATATATATATATATATATATATATATAATATATATATATATATATATATATATATATTACACTAACTATCCCTATGTTTTTGATTTATAACACGGGGTACCCCTGATTTAAACTATTTACACTAACTATCCCTCCCTTTAGAAAACGTAGGGGTAGTTAGTGTTATAATTTTTTTTTTTTCCTTAAAGTAGGGGTACCCCGTGTAATAAACCAAAAACATAGAGGTAGTTAGTGTAAATAGTTTAAAAGTAGGAGTACCCCGTGTTATAAATCAAAAATATAGTAGTAGTTAGTGTAAATAACCCTATATATATATATATACACACACGCGACCTAGACCGTTTATTTTTGAACCGTTTCCAATCAGCAATATATTAGAATATATTAGAAGATTTGTCAATTATTTAATTATTTTTTAACATTCACCACTCCTACTCGGTGAGAGGCTCTCATAGTCTTTGATTTATAAACACACACCCTTATTTCCACAGTGCACGCCCATTCCCAGACACAAAAGCCTATAGCCGTCTTACAAAAATATGCGTGTACATAACCCACCCCCTAAATCTCAACGTTTGAATAAATCCATAATTCATTGATTCCTCCGCCCAAAATTTCCCATTTCTTTCTTCTTCAACTCTACTGCTCTTCTTCTACAAAAACCCTAAAAGATGACGAATTCCGCTCCCAACAAACCCTACAACTAGCCACTCACTCTCTCCGTCGATGGCGACTTCAGCCTTCCGTTCGAGCAGCCGGAGAGCCTCGATCTCCGGCGGAGACGACTGCGGCTCGTCGAACCGACTCCAGAGGTCGAGGAGCCTGAGCAGGTACTCCGGACGCTTCCCTCCGCCGCCGCCGGAGCAGGAGGAGGAGCCCACCCCGAGGGGCAAGTTCGTAAATAAGATGCGGGGTCCGGGTTCCCTGAGATCAGTCTCGACGATCTCGCGGACGAGTTCTTTAAGGGGGAGGTGGGAATGAAGGAGGAGGAGGAGGAGGTCCGGTCCAGTTCGGTTCGCACTGGCCGGAGCGGAAGCAGGGGTTGGGAGGCTAGGTTCTT
>JANAVB010004800.1:20698889-20798889 GCA_029216955.1 Iris pallida
AACAGATTACTTTTCTAAGTGGGCAAAGCAGTCCCCCTTACGGAAGTAAAAACATCTAATGTGATCAGCTTCATCAAGCACCATGTCATTTATCGCTTCGGATTCCTCGAACGGATAATTCATGACAATGGTCCACAATTTCCAGTCAAGCATTTATCGATTCTGTGATAAGAATCGAATTCAGAATTTGGCTTCTATGGCTTATAATCCAGCTGCTAATGGTTTAGCTGAAGCTTTCAATAAGACAATCATTAAACTTCTCAAAAATTTAACTCTTCTAATAAATGTGATTGGAATGAGAACTTGGAGAAGTTTATGGGCTTATCGAACATAGTCCGGACTCCTACTGGTTTTACACCATTCTCATTGGTTTATGGATACGAAGCTGTCCTCCCATTGGAAATCCAGATCCCTTCTCTACGAATAGCCATTGCAATGAGCTAACTACAGAGAATAATGATCGCTTACGACTCCAAAAACTTGAAGGATTGGATGAGAAACGTCTTCAAGCACAACAGCATTGAACTATATCAAGCCCGCATATCTCGAACTTTCAATCGAAAGTTAAAGAGAGGGTATTCAAAGTTGGCAAACTTGTATTAGCTGTTCGAGGCCGATGGTGATGACTCATAAAAGTAAAGGGAAATTCCAAGCAAAATGGGAAGGCCTTATGTAATTGAGTCCGTATTTTCCAATGGCGCCTATCGATTATCAAAGCCCAATGGAGATCTGCTCATGATGCCAATCAATGGCAAGTTCTTAAGAAATACTATGTATAAAAAAAAGGGATGAAAATAAAGTTTCTTTTATTATTTTTGTTCGAAACAAAAGACTATGGACGAGGGCCACTCCCTTCGTTATTGAATACATAGTCGGCCAATGCATAGAAGGCGTCATTTCCAACTCATGAAAAATTTGCAGACAGCCATCCTTGATGCTTCTTCTTCAGGAGTTTTTCCTGGCTCTACTAAGAAAGCAGGATGTCTTCGGGTGGCTTGGGCGTAGAAGAGCTTCCAACTATTTCGGTTGAGCCTGATGAGCCTGATACAGGGGGTTCAACAGGGAACGTCTCAATGATGCCCTCAATTTTCCGGGGGACTTCATTCTTTTGCCGTACATCCTCGGAAGACATTTCCAATAGAGGAGAAGAAATAAGAATGAAGGGTTACAAGCAATTCTCACATATTTATAAAAGAGGACTGTTGATGAACCGATCTTTGAAGATTGAGAACAACCTTTCATTCCAAAAAGACCTGTCCGTTCACTCCATCGGGTTCATTCTTCAAAATAGAATCGAATCAATGTTTTTTTTTCCCGAAAAATAGTTGGTTCGATCGTTTTAGACCCATATGTTCAACATCTGTCTCCTTTGTCCCCAGCTACCAAGGTTTGGTTAAGCTGATTTCTTATCTCCTGGGAAAGGGATTTTATATCTTCTATTTTTTAATTGATTAGAGAGTGAGATTCACTATTTATCATGTTTCCATGACCTCTGAATAAATATTAAATCTGCTTTCTTTTCTATCTATCACTTCTATTTGACCTCTGTATAGATATTAATCTAATTTTCTTTTGAGTTCATATGCTATTATGTCCATATTACCTCTGATAGTATCATATACTCTAAAACATAAAATAAGATTTATTTATCTATCATGTCCATATTACATCCAGATAGATACAAATCATTGATCATAGAAGAATCATCATTTCCATTCCCATATCATCAAAAAAAAAGTCTATTACATTTCTTAGACTTTCTTACAAGTTATAAGGAAATCTATTACATTCTTGGATTTTCATTCTATACACCAACGACCTAATAGAGATCTATTTCTTCTTTGATCTTCTTTGACGGGTTCGTTGTTGGTGGCAATTCCTGACTGTTTGAGCTCCAGTGGCAACCAGAACAGCAGGAATCAAACTCTGGTCTTTTCTCTCAGACAAGAGGAGAACCCCAGAGTATGGCAGCCCGAAGGCGTGTTGCTGCTAATACAATTGGTGGATTAGTGGTGGCACCTCAAAGGAGACAGAAATGTATCCAGCATTGGGATACGATTCCTAGTTCTGCCGTTAAAGGAACTCTACTACCCAATTTCTCGGGGTAGAGTTGACTCCACCATCCAACTCTCCGTGTATAAAGGCTCTTCCTACCAACAGAGGAAGACCCTTCTATCTCACGAAGAGTTCTGAGTTATTTGATTTGCACATTAAAAGCGATGAGCTCCCTGATATTGATGTCAGAAGAACGCTCCTCACAGCGTCAAAATTGCCAATGTCGGCTCTGGAAAAGCTGCTCAGCCAAACTTCTGCAGAAAACAACAAAGAAGAAGTGTTTAAAACAGAAGTATTATCAGATGCGTATTAAATGCTAACTTAAAACAGATCACAAAGCTTTTCACGCCAGTGCTTCAGCAAGGCTTTTACGCCAGTGATTCAGCAAGGCTTTTTACGCCAGTGATTCAGCAAGGTTTTTTTTACGCCAGTGCTTCAGCAAGGTTCTTACGCCAGTGCTTCAGCAAGGCTTTTACGCCGGTGATTCAGCAAGGCTTTTACGCCAGTAATCAGCAAGGCTTTTACGCCAGTGATTCAGTAAGGCTTTTACGCCAGTGATTCAGCTAGGTTTTTACGCCAATACTTCAGCAAGGATTTTACGCCAGTGCTTCAGCAATTTTTTTCTTTTTACGCTCGTCAAGAATTTACGCTTATGAATAGATGTTTTCAACAACAAAAAAAATTTCGAAGACATATATTGCTTACGATCGGACTTACCATTTAAGTTGAATGGTTTGGCTCTAATAGTGGTTGAATCCACGATTGAAGACTGGGCGTAAAAGAATACCGTGGGAAAGCTCCGCCATCCTCATTTGTTGGAGAACAACATCACAGAAAGTTATCTTCAGAGGAATGAGTACGAGAATATATAAAACATTCTCGGCTATTTTAAAGGCTGAAGAAACTGTTGGAATGAGTCTATTTCGGGGGAAGATCCTATTTAAAGGCTCTCATAACCACAAGACAGACGCCACGTGTCGATTTGTTTCTTGGGAATGAACAACCATAGAAACAGTCAAATAAGTGTTGAACAGTTCTATCTACCAACAGATGAGATTAACATCAAGATTTTATTTATAAAGGGGGGAGTGGACCCCTACATAAGAGAGTCGCAATACACGGAATATTATTTTCTTTCTCCTTCGGGTTGATGAAGGGAGGCACCCAATTGCGCATGTTGCGAATCCCAGAGCGACGCATCAGATTTAAAAACACTTCTGCATCTCCTGAGCCTTCGTATGCAGTTGGGGGACCACCATCAATGCGATTAAAGACGGCAGGAGTTACTCCAAAACACTCTAAAAGATTGCACGCCCGCTCGAAGTCAAGCCTGGAACTCGAAGCCTCTTTGTTGGTAATCTCGTTCTTCGACGCCATGACAAAACGAGAATGAATGCCAAGGATAAAGAATTTGTCCATATTTATACAAATCAAAACAACTCTTCACATTCCTCGTTGGAAACTGCTCACTTGGGAAGATAAGGAGACGTTCGAAAGTTTTGAGAAAGAAATTTATTATGACGGTCAAGTGTTGACCGACATTATTTTTCTTGAAAAATTACGCCGACTGTTGGATATCCCCGCTTTTACGCAGATGACGGTTGCGTATCCCAAATTTTATGCTGGCAGATCAAATCTCAACTTTTACGCTTCTGTTCAAAGTGTTTCAAATTTTGGAAATATTTGAAAACTTTGAAGGGGGTCTTGTAGGAGCGTAAAAAGTGCTTCAAAGAAATGATCATCTCATTCATAAGTGATTGGTTTTTACGCCAAACAGAGCGGATAATCTCTTTACGCCCAAAACTAGGCTAATCAATTTACGCCTAAGCAGGCTGATTATTTTACGCTCGGGTTTACACCCATGATTTTACGCCAATGACAGAGCAGCCTCTTTTATGCTGGACAAAGCTGTCAAATCTCGCATTTAATGCAAACTCTGACATGGAGATATTAATGATGGCATATATTATAAAGGGATTTGTCCTTACACAGAGACCAATGTTGTCGTTTAGTGTGTGGATTGAGCTACTTTACGCTCACACTACGGCTTCTTTTACGCACGAAGATTATACGAGCCTTTACGCTCAACAGTCGACGTGTGCGTAAAGTCTATTTGAGCTGCTTTACGCTCAAGGTTATTTAATAACCACTTTACATGGGAAGTCTATGTCAAGGCTATTTTACGCCAATTCCACTGCTTTACGCTCAGAGTACATTGGGCTATTTTTACGCCCTATTCTCCTCCACCAGTTTGGAACGTGGTTTGCTTACGTGGCTTTCATGCCACTCTTTTCGAAGAATGTGTGTACATGCATCCTATCCTTACTGAAGTGATAGGACATACGTCAACATATACAGAGGATAGCTTCGATCATGGGTGGCAGTTGTTAGCGTAAAGATGGAACTTTTGCTGAGTTTTTACGCACAAGAGCCCAAGTCTATAAATAGACTTATTTTTCTCATAACAGGGGACATAGACAGACAGGAAGAGAACACAGAGATCAGAACTTAGAAATTTTTGATTCTCCAGAGCATTCTTCTTCAACCTTTCTTTCAGAACAGAGTGAAGCAAAGCAGAAAAGCATTCGGCCTCGCTATCAGTGCCCAAGTGCGTCGATACCTTTCTAGTGACTTAGTTATTCTAGTTGTTCTACTTCAAGCAGTGATCTTCATCATCATCATATGGTCCAAGGAACAAAGTGATCATTTACGAATCAGACTTCCATAGCAATACTTCCCCAGAATCAAACTTGTACTTCTCGTACTTTTTCTTGTTTTATTTTCAAAAGCCCATTCCTTCCAGGCCTTTTGTTAAGTGAAACACCCAAGTGCTCTCAAGCTCTCCCAAGAAAGAAGCCTTTCTCCTTGAATTTTCTCTCCTTTAGGTAATATTTCCTTCTCTTTTATTTCTCTATTTTGCATTTAGGAAAGTTTTAACCATAGGAATGAACCCCATTGTTGTGTCCCTATTTGTGTCCTTTTGTGTCCATTATGTGTCCTTTAGGGATTTCTATTGTATTATTGTTGTGTCTTGTGTTCATGGGGAAAACCTCCAAACTTGGACACACTTTATATTTAAAATATTGATTAAATGAATTAATTCATATTAAATCTCATATTTGAATATGTAGAGATGTGTTCTTGAGTACTTTACATTTCATTCATGTATCTCTTATAGATATGTTCATGTTACATATATAGATTTGTGTATGTATGTATATATATATATATGTATATATATATATATATATATATATATATATATATATATATATATATATATATATATATATATATATATATATAAATATATATATATATATATATATATATATATATATATATATATATATATATATATATATATATATATATTGTAATGAGAGTGTATCTATATTTATATATGTAATAAATGGTTCATGATGATTATATAATCAAGTTTGTGAGTGTGGTTCCTCATATTATTATTGTCATTATTGTTGTGGATAATTAGGATATATATTGTGTATTCTTTTGGCTCAAACTATCTAAATCCGTCATGATTTTTATCCACGTTTTTAATTTCAGCCCTAACTTAGAAATGTCATAACTTCTAGCTCAAAGCTCGGTTTAATCTCCCGTTTTTTTTAAAAGAAGCGTATTGAAGTTAGCTTTCCAAAAATATGTACTAATAGGCCTAATTCCTTCTGTAACTTTCTTGAGAATTATTTGAGTGTCAGTTGTACGAAAGACAAATGCGTTTTCGGTGTTTTCGCGATTTCGGAAGTTTCCGGAAACGAAAATGCGATCCGTTTGAAGTTTCGGAAAGCTAACACATAGATCTATAACATACTTTAATCCTAGATTTTAGTTCATGCTGAGATGGTACAGTATTGATGATTAGTAGGAGTTACTATTCGGCATATGCATTTTGTGCACCCTTGTGTGTAATATAATGTTCTATTTAATTTTAACCCATGTTAATGTATATACATTATGTAATTAAATAAAGAATGCAAGCATGAGTAAATGTTTAAATAAATGATGTATGAGGTGTAAGTATCCTATCTAATGTAAGCATGTATAAGTATGGCTTGTAATGAATATGTAGGTTCCATAGTATGTAATATAATAATAGATGTAATGTATGCAATATACAAGTTAATGAGATGTAATGTTCTATGTTAACACAAATCCTATATTACCTCATGTACCCCTTACACTATGTTGACACTATCACACTTGACACTTTGTTCACTTATACTTTGACACTCTTTGATATGTATACACTATGTATGCCCATTTAACCCTCACTTGCCCCTTTGCCATGTTCACATACACACACATAGCCTCTTAATAAGTATTTATGAATATAGTTAACTTAACTATGTATGTATATTATATATATGTTAGCATATTTTGTTGTAATATATAAGTTTATATAACCATTTGAAATGCCATGATTATAGACCTAATATTGAATACCAATATATGCATGTGTATATATGTGTAGACATATATAGCTTAAAGTAATAGATTACCTAGTGTATATCCAATGTGAATTCTTGCCTATTTGAGTATTGAATAATTGCATGCTATATAGAGTTGGGTGTATGTTGGCTTGTATAGCCTTGTATTGATGTGTGCTTGCTAGGATAGTCTTGGTTAGGCCTAGTAAGACTTGCTGGGTTAGAACATGACCTAGTTTGACTAGTGCAGTTGACTAGAGTTGACCAAGGGTTGACTTTGGCCTAGTTTGACCTAGATTCATGTATAATACATTGTAGTGCTTTATATTACCCTTCTGGACATGTTGTGACTTGTGCTGTTCTAATTAGGAGCCAGATACCTCTCCTCGGACAGTATCTTTACCTTGGACATTCAGATATCAGGCGAGTACATTCTCTGATCATTTCATATCCTGTTTAGAATTATTTTCCTGCTTTAAATTACTTTACTTGATACAGTCACGTTGGTCACACGGATTGGTACTATATGGATCTTTTCATGAGATGTTATCCCCCTCGGGAGCATCGGATACTGCATATTTTGTGCGTTTCACGAATCATCACGTATCTCTATGCTTCCTCTGATTCACGAATCGCTTGTGACACATGTACTGTCATGTTCACAGAGCCATCATGAATCACCTTCACGTATCACTCATTTTATGAGCCATGTGAAGTTTTACAAATCTTAACATAACTTGAACAGATCCTTGTATATTGATTGGGGATGGGGGAGTAGAAATAGACATGTGAATATTATCCAAGTAGCTGTAGTCATGAATCACTCTCTTAGCTGTAGTCATAAATCTCCTATGCCATTCACATGTTTATATTTTACTCTGACTCACTAGCCACATGTTAGTTCTCTATTTATAGTAGATAATTCTATTACAGTTCTCTCTCTGTTTACATACCGTATTTCTTTCAGTACCTGTATCTTAATTTACTGCATGATTATATTTTCTAACCTGCTATGAACTGTTGAGATGTACTGTACTCGCTCCTGTCCTGACTGGACCTGTTGATAAATTTTACAGATAGCTTGGAGGTTGTCTGCTAGCCTAGAGGAGACACACTGGAGGTTGTTTAGATAGTTATTTTATTTGTTTGGTGTTGTATTTACTTTATGGATTACTGTATTTGAGTTTTGAGATGTATTTCTGGGTTTATGTATCTTAGACACTTAGACTTCTATCTCATGTATCTCTTTTAGATTTCATGTTTATCTATCTTTATCATGTTCTACCCTAGATGTGATTGAGACTGTATCTGCTATGTCACCCCCCATTCGGGGAGTATAAACTGCTTAGCATTATATTGTTAGATGATGTGACCTAGGACAGCGTTCTACCGCCTACACTGCGGCGTAGGCTGGGCGTTGTTACGTTCTCGTACCCTAACAGTGGGTACGGGTCGTGACAGCACCATTAGATATAGACCTGCATGGGCCACCACAAAAACATATCACGTCCCGCTCCTGAATAATTGGGTACAGGCCGATGCATGCCCGACCTACACTGTCGTTGACAGCGGTAGTGAGCCGTCTAGTCATCAATAACAAGAATAATCTCATCATAGCATCTAATCTCGGATTCTATACTAACCATCACAGCAATCCACTATACAATTATTACAACTTATACATGAATGACCGGGTACAAAGCCGGTAAAAGATAAATGCTACAGCAACAACATATAATTAAATACACTCAATCAATCCCTATACATGAAACTAGCTATCTCAATGTCAAGTGAGCTCCAATGCCAGCCATGATAATCTAAAGATCCATCTCACCTGTAATCAACAATCCAGTCTGAAAAGGAGCGAAGCACAATGTAACTCAATAAAACACACCATGGAAGATCAATGGAACAATATAGCAAATAGAACTGAAAGACAGAGAAGTAATATGAATATAAAGTATGCACTAGCTATGTGCACATGTGCAATTGGACATTATCAACATGTGGGGAACAATATGTAATCAGGCATATAGAATATGCTATCAGTCAATCAATAATCAGGCATGTCTAACGATAATGCTATCAGTCACGCAATAATCAGGCATGTCTGACGACAATGCTATCAGTCACGCATGAAATGGACATCAGGCATATAGTGTATGCTATCAGGCAATATTTGTCTAATATTAGTCAATCACATGTCTCTAGAACGTCCCCCACCCGACACGAGAAATAATGCAAGCAATCGATCAAGAACAAGTGAAATAATGACACGAGAAAATGTGAGTACAATGCATACAATGATGGTAATACTGAGTACATGTACTTGCCTCTTTTTCGGTAATCGACCAAGTCTTCTAGTCACCTAAAATAAGAAAAAATAATTTTAGGAATATACCAAAAATCTCAAGTTCCTAATTGGCCCTATTCCTAATAATCACCACTATCAATCCTCAATCTTTCAATAATAGATCACCTAGCACTATACATACTTTTGTTAAACAAATTAACATGTGACTTCACTCAAATAACTTGGGACTTGACTGCTGTCCTAATCAACAACACATAGGGATCAAGGCTTAGAAGCCCACTATCAATTCTCCTCACACAATTAACACTTTAATTCTTCATTCAACCGTAAGCCCCATAACAGAACCAAGCCCAACTCACTTCTGAAATCCCTAATCATACTGTTTGCAACTCTTATCACCAAAACTCAATTATTTCTAATACAGATCGTAATCTAACCTAACTTAACGGTCGTTTGAACAGTAACCTATTTTAAAATCCAAAATTGTTCTCTCGTCCAGCCTATGAACACACAATTCCTAGTCCCTCCAATCTTTCATGCACATACGATGCCCCGAATGAATCTCGATGTTTTCAAAAATACGTACCTGAGCTCAACAATCTATTGCTGGCACCTCCCGAAGTCGACGCAGCAACTCTGCGTGTCCAAAACTGGATGTGAAACTAATTGGGACATAAGATCAAACATATGATGTGCAATGAAGGAACATAACAAAAATAAGTTCAATTTGATTTGTATTGAATCCAAACATTTAAGAAGTCACCAAGAACTCAGCACAATCAAACGCAATGAATTTCGATCGAAATTCCCAGCAAACAGAGGATCGATCAATTAAGAGCTGATCAAGAACTATCCACAAAATTCCAAAAATTATAACAAGATCCCGAAGAAGAGAATTCGAATGTCTCAAAGGAATTACAAGGAGAAGATTACTCACCAACACGAACAGAGTTGAACAAAGTAGCTATCGATACGACAAAGTGGCAGAGTCGTGCTTGACCTCGTTGTGACTGCTACGCTGAGCCTCAAGATCGAAGGAATTGTTTTCCAACTAGATTTGCTGTGCTTGTTCTCGATCGATTCTTCTTCAAGCTCTGTTTGCCATGGCCGTCGACTTGAGCTCTCGAAGACAAAGGGAAGGACGATAAGAAAAAATTCCTGCAGGGCTTCACCGCATGAAGTGTGATGAAGAGGAAAGAGGTCTGGGGTTCTTTATATAGGCACGGCGACAGACAGTCGGTTAGGCGGGCAGCGGCGAGGCGGTTGGACGGGCAGCGACGAGGCGGTTGGACGGGCAGCGATCCGCGGAGAAGTGGTTACAAAACGGTTAGAGTTGGTTAAGATCGGATGGTCGAGAAGGATCGGGTGCGTCACGACCCATACCCCGATGAGGGGCACGAGCACGTAGTTACGTCCAGCCTACGCCACAGAATCGGTGGTAGAACGCTGTATATAAGGTCTATAAATACTACGACTAACAGTATAAAGGTACATGTACAGTATATACACTCCGAATGAAGGTGACATAGCAATACAGTCTCAATCACAAAGTAAAGCTAAGGTAGATAACATAGAAAGGAAATATGATAGATAAAAATTGAAAATAAGTTCAAGATCCCATACAAGCCTAGAGATATACACAACAACACAGAGTCACAGAAATATAATATAAACTACTACCGTCTGAAAGTACTAGCTGGCTCGCAGACCAGGCAAACCTAACTAAGCTAACTACTCTGGGTGTGCAAAGTCTAGTGGCTCTACTATCAAGCCACGGTCCAGGTCTACTCCATCTAACCCATCCCCAGAATAGGTCGGGCAATCTGCCTCAGAATCATCTGTAATATATCAACGGTATCTTGTCAGGAAAATGAGCAAGTACAACACTAACAGCAGTTCCATATGAATTGACAAATTCTATAAGAGACAGTATAATGAAATACAAGACAAATCAATAGGAAATATATATCAAGATGTGAGTACTGAGTAGAACGACAATATATATATATAGGATGACTTAGGAACTATTCGAAAACCGAGTTACAACCCTTAAACCAAACAAGGACCGGGGTTGTAACCCTTCTCTCGAACAGAACTTAGCCTCCTATGATAAATAAATATAAAAATGTGAATTGAATTATTAGAGCATTATGTGATCGGCTTGGGAAACATAATCAGGCTATCCACTTGGCCCGACAATTGTATGGAAATCTGAAAAGGGTCATGCCGGCCAACCTGGATAATGAGCACATGAATGAGATCTTGCTACACCCTACGTAAGGTGAGAGTGGCACAAGCACATGAATATAATGTCATGGGGCTTTGATCACATAGCCCCTAATAATTCCCTACCCTCGAATAATATAATGGATCTGGACATGACACGTCATGACACGGGATTCAAAAGCAGGGGGCCAGCCTACTCCCAAATTGATGTCTATACAGCACATAAAATAAGAAATATTGCGTACCAATATACCAAGAAATCTAGGAATAACATCTCATGTCATGATCCAACATATACTAGTCCGTGAACTATCGTGACTGAAAATCGAGTAAGATACTACAACTGAATCGGATATAGCAGATATTAAGACAATAAAACTATCAGTGAATGTACTCGCCTGTGGTCCTGAGCTGATAAGGCGAACAGATGCTCAGAGTAATCACAGACCTATAGATGAGATGCCATGAGTCCAAACAGGATTTAATAATGAAAGAAAAGCTAATCTAGTCATGATATGCAAGTCTAAGTCAAAACTAGGTCAAACTAAGTCAAACCAAGCTAAACTAGGTCACACTAGGACAACCAAGGTCAAACAAGGTCACAGAAAGTCAATCCAAGTCAAATTCGGTCAATCTGGGTCAAGGGTCGACTTACAGTTGACTTTTGGTCAAAAAATCAACTCTGGTCAACACTGAGTCAACGCTGAGTCAACCCTAGGTCAAACTAGACTAATGTTGACCAACTGTTGACTTTCAGTCAACTGGTCAACTCTAGTTTGGTTTCAATCAAATTTAGTCACTTATAGGCTAGGTTTGACTCTCGGTTGACTTTTGTTGACTTTTGGTCAAAATGATCAACCGAAGTCAAAACTAGTCTAGGAGCACTATTTCTGACCATTACCAACCAAGGGAACCAAATTCTAACCATATCTTAAATCCTAAACTCACATACCTTAGCTAATGATAATTACCTATATTACCCTTAACAAGGTATTTTCGGTACCTTATCCATTACAAAGAAAACCCCACTAATTCTCAAGATACTAGCCTAGGCTCCTTAGGGTAGCTAGATACTATCCTATCTATGGTTTACCTACCAAGAAGTATGGGTTTCCTAGATATCTAGTCCATCTTAGGATACATGTTGGTTATCCTAATATTACCTTATCCTATATTATTCTAACATTTAACTAAACATCCACACACCAACACTCACTCACTCACATATGGCACCACATTTAGTCTCACTCCTAGGTCATCTATAGGCTCACCCTAGGCTCACACCTATAGGCTAATTAGTGGGCTGTTAAGTGGACTAACATAGGGCTGCTAAGGAGGTGATATATGGGCTGAATTGGTACTGCTAAGTGGACTAATTTGGGTATCAATATAGGCTGTCATAGTGGACTGATTTAGGTGTCAAGTGGGGGTTAATATGTGGACTGATTTGGGCTGATACAGGGCTGAACATAGGGACTGTAATGGCTACTAAGGCTGCTGTCAAGTGGGGCTGGTTTGGGACTGGTTTGGCTGTCAAAGTTGGGAGCTGGAATGGCTTGTTAAGGACTGGTTTGGATGTCCATTATGGACTAGTTTAGGGGTGTTTTATGGCTGTCAATGGGGCTGTTCCATATGGACTGTCATGGGGGCTAAATATAGGCTGATATGTAGTGTTAAGGACTGGTTTGAGACTATCCAAATGGGGCTGCTAATAGCAGCAATATACTGCTACTGCCCTGCTGTTCAACAGCAGGTAATCCCCCATTTCTATCACTCAATCACTCCCTCTTCCCTCTCTCATTCACTCCTCTCTATCCTTCTAATCTTTCACTCTCTCTAACTCTCTCTATACACAAACACACACATACACACAAAACCAACTCTACCACTCTCTAACAGTCAATACAAACACACACACACACACAATATCAACCAAGTTCACCATCACTCTAACACTCATGCCCGAAATCCCCTACACACCCAATATGAATATAAAGACACAATATCTATAAACATATAAATTAGAGAGCCGATATATAGACACAAATATACATATAACAATGATATATATATACACACATCAAGCCACAGTCCAGGTCTAACTAAGCTACACTAATTTGGGTGTGCAAAGTCTAGTGGCTCTACTATCAAGCCACGGTCCAGGTCTACTCCATCTAATCCGTCTCCATAATAGGTCGGGCAATCTGTCTCAGAATTATCTGTAATATATCAACGGTATCCTGTCAGAAAAATGAGCAAGTACAAACACTAACAGCAGTTCCATATGAATTGACAAATTCTATAAGAGACAGTATAATAAAATACAAGACAAATCAACAGAAAATATATATCAAGATGTGAGTACTGAGTAGAACGACAATATATATATAGGATGACTTAGGAACTATTCGGAAGCCGAGTTACAACCCTTAAACAAACAAGGACCGGGATTGTAACCCTTCTCCCGAATAGAACTTAGCCTCCTATGATAAATAAATATAAAAATATGACTTGAATTATTAGAGCGTTATGCGATCGGCTTGGGAAACATAATCAGGCTATCCACTTGGCCCGACAATCACATGGAAATCTGAAAAGGGTCATGCCGGCCAACCAGGATAACGAGCACATAAATAAGATCTTGCTACACCCTACGTGAGGTGAGAGTGGCACAAGCACATGACTATAGTGTCATGGGGCTTTGATCACATAGACCCTAATAATTTTCCACCCCCGAATAGTATAATGGATCTGGACATGACACGTCATGACACGGGATTCAAAAGTAGGGGGCCAGCCCACTGCCAAATCGATGTCTATACAGCACATGAAATAAGAAATATCGCGTACCAATATACCAAGGAAATCCAGGAATAATATCTCATGTCATGATCCAACATATACTAGTCCGTGAACTATCGTGACTGGAAATCGAGTAAGACACTACAACTGAATCGGATATAGCAGATATCAAGACAACAAAAACTATCACTGAATGTACTCGCTTGTGGTCCTGAGCTGATAAGGCAAACAGATGCTCAGAGTAATCACAGACCTATAGATGAGATGCCATGAGTCCAAACAGGGTTTAATAATGAAAGAAAAGCTAATCTAGTCATGATATGCAAGTCTAAGTCAAAACTAGGTCAAACTAAGTCACACCAAGCTAAACTAGGTCACACTATGAAAACCAAGGTCAAACAAGGTCACAGGAAGTCAATCCAAGTCAAACTAGGTCAATCTGGGTCAAGGGTCGACTTACAGTTGACTTTTGGACAAAAAATGAACTCTGGTCAACTCTGAGTCAACTCTAGGTCAAACTAGGCTAATGTTGACCAACTGTTGACTTTCAGTCAACTGGTCTACTCTGGTTTAATTTCGGTCAAATCTAGTCACTTATAGGCTAAGTTTGACTCTCGGTTGACTTTTGTTAACTTTTGGTCAAAATGGTCAACCGAAGTCAAAACTAGTCTAGGAGCACTATTTTTGACCATTACCAACTAAGGGAACCAAATTCTAACCATATCTTAAATCCTAGACTCACATACCTTAGCTAATGACAATTACCTATATTACCCTTAACAAGGTATTCCCGATACCTTGTCCATTACAAAGAGAATCCTGCTAATTCTCAAGATACTAGCCTAGGCTCCTTAGGATAGCTAGATACTATCCTATCTAGGTTTTACCTACCAAGAAGTATGGTTTTCCTAGATATTTAGTCCATCTTAGGATACATGTTGGTTATCCCAACATTACCTTATCCTATATTGTTTTAACATCTAACTAAACACCCACACACCAACACTCACTCACTCACATATGGCACCACACTTAGGCTCACTCCTAGGTCATCTATAGGCTCACCCTAGGCTCACACCTATAGGCTAATTAGTCGGCTGTTAAGTGGACTAACATAGGGCTGCTAAGGAGGTGATATATGTGCTGAATTGGGACTGCTAAGTAGACTAATTTGGGTATCAATATAGGCTGTCATAGTGGACAGATTTAGGTGTCAAGTGGGGGTTAATATGTAGACAAATTTAGGCTGATACAGGGCTGAACATGGGGACTGCAATGGCTGCTAAGGCTGCTGTCAAGTGGGGCTGGTTTAGGGACTGGTTTGGCTGTCAAAGTTGGGGGCTGGAATGGCTTGTTAAGGACTGGTTTGGCTGTCCATTATGGACTGGTTTAGGGGTGTTTTATGGCTGTCAATGGGGCTGTTCCATATGGACTGTCATGGGGGCTAAATATAGGCTGATATGTGGTGTTAAGGACTGGTTTGAGACTATCCAAATGGGGCTGCTAACAACAACAATATACTGCTACTGCCCTGCTGTTCAACAGCAGGTAATCCCCCTTCCTATCACTCAATCACTCCCTCTTCCCTCTCTCATTCACTCCTCTCTATCCCTCTAATCTCTTACTCTCTCTAACACTCTCTATACACAAACACACACATACACATAAAACCAACTCTACCACTCTCTAACAGTCAATACAAACACACACACACACACACTATATCAACCAAGTTCACCATCACTCTAATACTCATGCCCGAAATCCCTTACACACCCAATATGAATATAAAGACACAATATCTATAAACATATAATTAGAGAGCTGATATATATATATATATATATATATATATATATATATATATATATATATATATATATATATATATATATATATATTTATATATATATTTATATATATATACACACAAAATATATATATATTAATATATATATATATATTTATATATATATATATATATATATATATATATATATATATATATATATATATATATATATATACACACACACAATATATATTTTTTTATATACATACACAATATATATATAATATATATATATATATATATATATATATATATATATATATATATTTGGTTGTCCTTTTTACTAGAGCTTAGGCGCGTGCGCCTAAGGAGGGGTTCGAACCCGGGCCACCCGCCCGAGGACCCTCGTCGCTACCAACAGGCCACGACCCCGCGGACACACACACACACCTATATATATATATATATATATATATATATATATATATATATATATATATATATATATATATATATATATATATATATATATATATATACACATATATAAATAGAATATGCTACTAAATGATACATTGAAGAACACATTCTCTAAATAACAAAAATCTATGATTTAAAATCTAATAAATCATTTACACAATATATATATTAAATACAAGTGTCCAAATAGGAATTTCCCACTAGGACACAATACCACACATAGGACACACATATTAGTCTCCAAATGGACACGAAATGGACATAAATAGAGACACAACCATGGGGGTCATTCCTATGGGTCTAAAATAATCCTATATGCATGAAGAAATGATGTAGAGAAGAGATTTATACCTCCCGGTAGATCAAATCTAGAAAAAATTCTCCCGATACGACACCGACACATAGGAATCTCCAAATAGACACGAACGAGCTCCGAATCCTCCCAAACTTGGCTACCTCCTTTCTTAGCTTGAGTAGAGAAGGAAAGAAGAAGATTGGGTGGCGGAATGAATGGATTTGGTGGAGAAATCAATAGGAGTTCTTCTCTAAATTTGGGGAAGAACAAGAGAGAGAAAAATGGATGGATAAATATCAACACTCATCCTTATCCCTCCCTTGCTATGGCCGGCCACTATAGGCTTAGGTGTCCCTATTTCTAAGGTCTAAATACCCTCCACTAATCTATTCAATTAAAATTAGAAAATAGTTAATAGTTGAGGCTATTTTAGTCATGATTAAATCTCTAATCTAACTAAACCCTATCCATAATAATTTGCCTAACCACTAACTAAAAATAATACCATGTGGACCATGTCTAACTAATGTGTGGGTCCTACTAGAGTCCAAACTATCTCGGATCCCCGATACAAGTCGGATTGAGCTGAAATTCGAACCCGACTCAAATAACCCTAGAACAATATCATAAATAATAAAATAAATTTTAAAAAAAATATTCAAAAATACAAAATGACAAAAATACCCATGTTCCTGAAAACTGGGGGTGACAGGGTGGTTATGATGGAACGGTCGAGATGGGAGGGAAGGATCTGGAAGCTGTCTTCCTCTGCGCTCTGCAACTTCGCTTCGTCGTCGTTCCAAATGAGTAACAGAGGAAAATTGAATGAATGGAAGGAAGGAAAATGAATTTAAAGCTAACGGTTGGGTTATAACGGATTGTGGATATCGGAAGAGGGGTTATCGGTCTGTACCCATGATCCGTACCCCAATAAGGAGGGCTGGGCTGAAATCAATAGAGACTGGGCTGTTGGGAATAAAGCATTTTGAAGAGATCAGTTACTAAAATATTAGTAATGAAATCCAAATGAGAATTTGGAAAGTAAATAAAATATTAAGGAGAATTATAATTAAATGAAATTTTAGAAAAACTAATTAACTACTCTTAATATAAAAATAACCTTTATTAATTTAAATTATAAAGTTAAAGTTTATTTAGAAGAATCAGTAACAATTTAATTATAGAAGAATATTAAATCAAAATACTTCACTTTAAGATTATTTAGTAAAAATATCCAAAAATTTATTATTAGAAAATGTGGAGTTACAAATCTCCTCCCTTGAAAAAATTCGTCCTCAAAATTTCAGATGGCACGATTATGCACGATTAAGAGCAATCAAATATAATTTTGAAATTGGCACGATTTAAGGTGATACAAAGTGATAGTTACAGAAACATAATCAAAGAATAATGGTCTCAATAGTATCCGACAATCATACATATCTAGAGTCACTTTTCCTACAGTTCCTGCCCCGCCAGTATGTATATGGCTGCAGTGAACCTTCGGTTCCATGGTCCCGATAATAATAGATTATCCAAATATTACATCAACTTTATTCGATATTATCAGAGATATTGAATTTAGGACTTAGTCTCAGTAATACCCGAAAGCCCATAATTACCTGTAACTATTTTAACTTAAAGTCCATGCCTCGCTAGTGTGTAGCTGGCTGCAATAAACTCACAGTCTCCATAATCCAGATAAATGACTGCAGTACACATCTGCCATGTCATAGTAGGTCATCGAATATTTCTCAACCTTATCCAGAAAATTTCTAAGGATTTATGAAGATTCAAGATGAATTCTTTTAATAGTCAAAGTCATGATAGGAAGTGAACAAGTAGTTTTATTAGGTACTAAGGGACAACAAGGATCAAACAAGCGGCTATTACGAAACAATATTAAGTACAGAGACTTTAGAAACAAATCTTGAATATGAAACAACAAGTCTAGATGCTAGAAAGAATCAAAAGGGAAGTGGTGACCTACGGTTTGCTCCAGCTATACGAGAATGCCTTCGGTCTCTAGTCCTCGTCCGGAATCGGAATAGCCTCTGCTCCTTCCTCTGACAGAAGGTAGACTCGTCTCTCTGGCTGTGGAAGTCCCGAAGTTCCAGATGTTGTACGAGCAATGGTGCACTCCCTAGCCTGATGATCATCTACACCACAGATAAGGTACTGTCCAAGTCTCTTCCTACACACCTGCCAGGTATGGCCCACTTTCTGACAAAATCCACAAGGCTGCTGAACTGGTCATTGCTGTTGCTGAGTCTTCTGAGGAGGCTGAGATGTGAAGGTCTTCGTCTGCTGGGTATTGGGACGTTTGGGTGGTCCCGAGTGGCTACCTCCTCCACTAATGTCATGATCTCTCTTGGGTCGGAGGCTCAGATCAATCTCTAATCTCTGAGCAATGGCGACCATCCCAGTATAAGTAGTCGCTCCGTTAGCCGTGACTAAGTAACGAAGCTCACGGCTCAAACCTTGCCTGAATCTCGTGGCTCTCACAACTGGGTGTTTGCCATTAAAATTCTTTGATTGTAAATTTTAATACAAACAGAACAGTGTTACAATATAGGACTTAGATGTAGCCCTAGAAGTACATTTTTGTTTAATCTGGGTCCTTTGTGCCGATGGAGCGAGTGGTAATGCATTGACTCCGTTGACGAGCTGACGACGGTTATCGGTTCTCTGAAGGTTTGGATTGCTCTGGGTGCTGGAGCTTGCTGAGAGGAGGAAGACGTTGAGTGTCTGTATCTGCCTCTCTGGTGGTATGTTCGTTCGTATCTGTGTGTGTGTGGAAGAAGGAAATAATTCCTCTATTTATAGCTGGACAGGTTGGCTGCTCATGCGCGCATATGTAGGATGCGCCGGTGCGTGGGGATGCCACGTGTTGAATGCTGATGGAGGCGTATGGGTAATGCGCCCTGATTAAGGGGTTGACTTCTTTATACTGTTGTTGTGAGCCGGCACGTAGCAGAAGAGAAGATTTTTCTGTTGCTGAGATCTTGGATGAGTTGAGTCAAAGGACATGTGTCATCGACCCATGGCTCAGAGATCTCGGATTTGGTGGAGAATGATCTGGTAGGATGCGCCTAGGATTGGACGCATGAGGAGACTTTGGCTCGTAACCTTTAGGAGTCACCAACCATTCTGGGTGCATGGCTTTTGAGGCGCATGCAGGCGACTTTCCTTCTGTCTTTTGGGATCAGAGAGCAGTCTGGGGCGCATGGCTTTTGAGGTGCATACAGAGCTTTAGATGGAGACTTTCCTTCTGTCTTTAGGGATCAGTGAAGAGTCTGAGGCGCATGGCTTTTAAGGCGCATGCAGATTTGGACGCATAGCTGCATAGGCGCATGCGGGTGGTTGAATGGACACATGGCAGTAGCCGTCGGGGTAAAGTCATGATGATGCTGACGTTGCCGATGCTTCGTCTTCTGAAAAAGCTGTCGACTGTTCAGACTTTGGGAGATGTGCTGCCAACTCTGTCAGTTCAGCATTTAATGTTTGTGACATTCGATGGACAGCTGAGGGGGCACGTCGATTGGCGTTCCACTGGGACGCATGGGGGCGCATCCTCTGTGATACGCTTGGTTTTGAAGGGCGTATCTGTGTGATGCACCTGAAGTCGAAGGACGCATGCGGCTATTTTGTTCCTCGAGTGCTTTAAATAGCCGTTTGGCTAAATTCGAGGCGTCAGGTTCATCCATTAAATGCAAGTTCATTGCTCAGAATTCGGAGAGCCATCCACTTGGCACGTAGGTTTGATCTGCCCGGCCTATAAATAGTGGCATGTAGAGAGGGTTTGCTTCTCGTTCTCTTACGTACTTCCAATCATGAACTTGGGTACTCGAGTGCATTCTGTTGACGAAGTGCTCCCGAGGGTGAAGATGAGACGGCATGTCGTCGTTGCTGCACTTGAAGGTGACTGTTACATCCAAAAGACGGAGTCGAGGGCTTCCGAGGCAGACGGAAGATGCCTGTTGCATCCAAAGATAGGGATGCTCGGGCCTCGTTTTCGTTGTTCCGGAAGTGCCGTAGATCGGAATGGCGGTGCTAGGCTCTTTCTTCCTTCAAAGTGGGTGTTGCCCACTCTGGTTGTGTTGAAAGCTGCTCCTTTAGCCATATTTCGATTACGGTCTTCCTTGGTCTTTGAAGGCTCTTTCGAAGCCTCCCATGGCCACAGATTTGCGGTGCTCTTCTCTTCCTCGGTTCCAGCCAGAGGGTTAAATGCTTTATTAGTCGAAGCACTTATCAGGTGAGCCTGGCTGGAAGAGCGGCACATAACTAGGCTGCTGAAAGGATACACATAACTGGGGATACACATAACTAAGCTGCTGAAGGGATGCGCCTTGCTGAGGGCGCATGGTGGGATGCGCCCGGTTGAAAGTGCATGGTGATTGCTGTGCCTGACTGGAGGCGTATGATGGCTGTTGCGCCTGATGGAAGGCGCATGGTGACTGCTGCGCCTGACGGGAGGCGCATGGTGACTGCTGGCCGTAGACTTAGGATCTTTTCTTTGTAGAAGTTTTTCTTTGTACAGCCTCCTCTAGACATGTAATAAATTTTATGTGTGATAAAAAGTTCTCTTTCCATGTCTATATTTGCTGCTTTTGTTGTTTTGTCCGAGCTCTGACGTATAGATTGTCTGACGCATGGGCCTTCTGGTTCTGAATTTCCATGCTTCTACAAGACCCCCTTCAAAGTTTTCAAAACTTTTAGATAAGTTTTGGAATACTTTGAATAAGAAGCATGGAGGTCAGGGCACATGACTGTTGGGGCGCATGCCTGTTCGGGCGCATGCTCCTCTCAGTTAATGTATATGATGATGTCTCGGTAACCAAAAAGATTAATGATGATCTTTTGGTTTTGTTTTGCTGTTATCTCTTCACAGAACCCGAGGCGACGGCTGAGATCACACATCATCGGGTCACGCGTGCGACCAAGCCCTATAAATAGGCAAGAGATGGAGTGAGAGAGTTCTTCTTCTCCTTACTTTTTGCTTTCCTTAGAGTTCTTCTTCAAAAACCCTAACTTTTTCTTCTTTCAAAGAAATGGCTCCCAAGACTCCTCGCGGCGGTGCCGGCAAAGGAAAAAGAAAAGAACCTGTGACAGCTGCAGCGGCCGATGTTCCTCGTCGTGGTGTGCCACGGTTTTTTGCCCGCCGACGCGCATGGGTTTAAATCCTGATGATGCGCCGAAGCTCTGCTGCTAATGTGCCTGGGTTTAGACCCTGATGATGCACCGAGGCTCTCGGACGTGCTATGCGCTCTTGATAAGACTCAGATTCTTTTGTTATTTTTAACATTTTTTCGAATCTTTGCTAGTGTCGATGCCTATCCCACTCTTGAGTGAAGTGCTCTTGGACACTGCCCTCTGCCAGACGGGAGTAGATTATAACGAGGAAGTGATAAACCCTGCTCAAGCCGTTATTATGCTGGACCAGCATTCCGAGAGAATGACTCAAATCCGAGAACAGCAGTATGGATTCCTCAAACGGATGATGGAGCGTGGTGTTTTAAAATCTGCTACATCTGATAAAGTGACCTTCTTGAAGCCTGAGTTCCTGTTTGGGGACCGCCTTACTTCTACTGAAGCAACAGTGTTGAAGGTCAAGGAAGACTGGTTTTTCACTGCAAAAGGAGTGCATATGACCGTTAAGCAACTTGAACGCTGTCACGACCCGCACCTATTTTTTTTAACGGATACGAGACGTGTCCAAGCCAGCCTACGCCGCAGTGTCGGTGGTAGAATGCTGTCACGGCCATGAAGATCGTAATCACAAATATGCTCATTCACAACATTAATTTAATTTACAAAGATCACAAGTTTTACATTTGTAGAAAAATATAAACTTGTACAAATATGGAATGACTACAATTCATCAATCTAGCTGGTCACTAGGCTTTCGTCTGCAAGTACACCCGTCACTCCCCAAGCTAAGTGAATCCACGGCTAACCTGAAAATGTTGGTTTCCAGTCAGGAATGGAACGAGCACAATTCACTGAATGCAATTTCAAATAAAAATAACTATAAGACAAAGGTTAGGCATCAATCATGAGTTTTAAAAATAACAGTAAAGCCATAAGAAAAATCAATAGTAATAAATAGACCAATATACTTTCCACCGTTAGAAGTACCTTTGATATGTGATCAGTCTGAGACACTACACCGCACGGTCTACGAGATCTACTTGCATGAAAGATAAATACTGTCTATGAGATCTACTTGCAGAATTTAAACAATGTCTACGAGATCTACTGCATAAAAGTAAACAATGTCTACGAGATCTACTGCATAAAAGTAAACGAGGTCTACGAGATCTACTGCATAAAAGTAACAATGTCTACGAGATCTACTACATGAAAGTAAACGAGGTCTACGAGATCTACTGCATAAAAGTAACAATGTCTACGAGATCTACTGCATAAAAGTAAACGAGGTCTACGGTCGGATCACACATCCTTGGTACTTCTTATTCCCGACTCAACAATTTATAATAGAAAATAATCACATAACCAATGACCAATCAATGAAATATAGTGAAAATCAATATCGAAATGCAGACAATAAACTGTACTCGCCTGTGGTCCTGTGCTGGTGAAACCGATGATCTGAGCCACTCAGTATGCCACAATAGTCAAAACCCATACAACAGTCCCCGAAAGCTGAAATAGACAATACCAATGATCTCAGAATAGTCCAATTAGCTAGGATTGCCTATCCTTAAGTCCAATTCTGGACACAGGGGCAAAAGGATAATTTTGGGCCAAAACGGTGTCCGCCGTTGGACCCGCTTTGCACCGAAAACCGTGCCAGAGTCAACGGTCTCTAAAGTCATCAAACTATATGTCTACGAATCTAGTTTTTCGATACGAACCCAACCATATGTCCTAAGTTGGATTCCGACGGGCCGTGCACAAAATCGCCCGTTGAATGGGACCGTGGGACCCGCAAAACGACGTCGGATTTGACTGTCTCAGAATTGGACCAAACTTGGCATACAGGACCAGAAAAATGGTATGGTCCTATTGGCGTAAGTTTCGTCTCGATCTGACGAGCGTGCACGAAGTAATTGAGAAATTTGCAACGTGCACGATACGGTGAATTTTGACGGATACGCATCAAATTCGTCGCGCACACGCGACCAATTTGAATTCCGTCAAAGCCCACACGACCATGAAACCGTTATGCAGCTTTTGATGCTTTCGGTTCGTGACTACGTCGCCCGGTTTGGCGGGACGCATGTGGTATCGGAGCGATTTCGTAAATTTTTAATATTTAAAAACTGATTTTTATCTCGATTTCAAACTCTATTTTCTTAGGGCACAATTGATGAAATTTGGATCTACAAATAGGGTTTGGAAGCCCTATAGGTTGTCTTTAACTGCCTTCAGGTGGATTTCGAATTCGATCAACAGTTCGACCGAGACAGGCCTTCAAAGTTGGGTTCCAAAATCAGTTTTAATACTCTATTTTCGGTGGTTTTTCCTGAAGTTTCAAGAATTCTTACAATTTATTTAAGGCAAGGGAAGGATAGAGGGTTATCTAGTCGATACGTAGAAATTTACAGAAGGGAATTTCATGGAAGGATCATAGAGAAATTGTACCTCGAAGTACTGTTGGTTTACTGCCCTTTTGCTGCCTCGGTTTTGCTCTGTGCGCGGCTCGACGCGCCTGGCCGACCGACCGACCGACCGTCCCGCGGTGGATCTCCGCAGCGCGCGCGCGCGAGTGGGCGGGGCGCGCAGGATGGTGGCGATGGTTGAAGAGTTTAGGGTTTCGCTCTGTGCGTTCTCTCCTCGCTCTCTATATACATTCAGTTATATATAGGCTGCGCGTATGTTACACAGGAGGGGCTCGGTTCTTTAGTTCGGTTGGCTGAGTCCTTTGTTCGGTTTGGCTAATGGGTTCAGCTCAGGTGGGCTGAGCTGTATGGGCTGGGACTAGGCCGGACTGAATATTGCATCTCTTTTTACTTCTTTTTCTTTAGCAATATATATATATACATATATATATATATATATATATATATATATATATATATATATATATATATATATATAGCCATATATATATATATACATATATACAGTATATACTCATACATGTATACCTCTATACATATTTATATGTATTTATATACACACATACCTATATATTTATATACATTTATATGTTCACACCTATATATATCTCCATAAACCCACACACATATATATATATATATATATATATATATATATATATATATATATATATATATATATATACGTATACATATAATTATCTATATATATACATATTTCTATACATATCATTTCTATATATATATTTTCACACATATAACAAACTAATATCTATATACACACATATTATATTATATATTTATATATACACTTGTATCTTTTGATAATGAATAAAATGACGATAAATAATAATAAATAATTTATATTTAAAATTACAATAATAATATTAATATTATATATCCTCAATAAAATAATACAAAATTCAATAAGCCAATAATTAATTATTTATAAAATCTAAAAATCACCATTAAAATAAAATAGACAATAATAAAATATTTTAAACTTTTCGGGAAAGGAAGCTACAAATCTACCCACCTTAAGATAATTTTGTCCTCGAAATTCTAACTCATAATTATTCTTAAATATTCAAGAGAAGGTCTATCCTAACTTTAATCTCCTCAAATTAATTAATCAAAATATCTTATAACCCTCTCTAGCCATTTTTATAACTACGATCATCGAGGACTTCTACCCACCTTTGGTCACTCTACTTCCTTAAGGCTATGTCCCCAAACTTTATAATCATCCAACTTTTTGCTAAAATTGCTATCAATAGATTACCTACTGAATATGGCACCTATAAACCTCTCAGATCTATCAAATAACCCAGACTCTAACATGCAACAATTTACACAAGTAGCTAAGAAATATTGCTGAATTCTAAGAAGTGTGACCATTCGTTACTCTGAAACAGGAAGGACAGGAAGATAGGGAAGAAAAAAAATCGAGAGCATTTATGAATTTCCAAGAGCGGTAGAGAATACCCGATGACGCAGATGGAAAGAAAGTCTATGAACCATTGACTTACTTGCTAGAGTGGGCTACTCTAGTCCAGTCACTTGTTAAATCGAGAACCCTTTACTTCTTAGAGTGGCTTGCACTCCGTGCAATATAGAAGTTCCGTTCTCAAAATTTTATCTAACAAGATTTCATAATAGAACGAAATTTGAGGAGTCCAGATTGTGATCTTTCCCGTGGTTATTTAAACACACGAGCAAGGGATGTAAATGCAATACAAGATCACATCGCAACTTCCAAGTAAATGGAATAATGGTTACGAATGACACCACATTCCAAGAGGTGGAGACTACCTAATAGGTATAGGGACCTATTTCAAATAGTTCGATTTATATATATATATATATATATATATATATATATATATATATATATATATATATATATATATATTATATATATATATATATATATATTCCAAAAATGGTGATTTGTATGGATGGGTTTATGATTGGACATATATCGTTGATTGGATGGACCATCGGATTTCAGTCTCTGCAGCATGGTCAAGATCCCTATAATTACACTACTTCTACTAGGTTAGGGTAACCTAGAATATGTTTCCACCCGAGTGGTCGAGCTAGTTGCTAGTCTGGTTGGTTAGCTAGGTCCCTCGAGCCCAAAAATGCGTCTTTCGTGACTTTTGTGTTTAAATAGCACGGTAAGACACAATTGAGTGGCACGCTAGTGTCACGTGCGTAGTGGGCTCCGAGTAGATCACAACCATATATTGGGTCGAAGGAATTGAGTCGAGGTTGAGGCTCTAATGGAAATCGGAAAATTTATCGATATTATGGTAAGGGTTATAGCTAGTCCTTCTGGACCTAAAAATCGTACCATAAAAGTAGAGTACAAAGGGACGTGTTTGAGTGGGACATGATATACCTAGATGAAGTTGGACTCGTCTAGATCTTGCATATGAAGTTTGTTGGAAGGTAACAGCTGGTCTCGCGCTCCGAATATTAATGACACGGTCGGGGACACGAAATGATCTAAATAGAAGGTGGGAGTCCATGGGGCATTAACTATCATTCTAATGGAAAATTATTCTAATCAATCTGTAGTCTTTGTATATCCCAAGAAGGCTTACCGTCTACCCATCTTAGAAGCTAAGATATGGTTTTAGGAATAATGAGGTTACAAGGATTTCAAAGTCCGGATATTGTACCTCGCCTCTTGTTAATAGAGAGTAAGGCACGACGTTACAGGATACCGTAGATATAAGTCAAGTCAAGGATCGTTCCTTAATAATTGGAAAACGAGTACGTGTGTAATGACACATGGTCGATAAATAGAATGACCTACTCGTCCACAGTATACATGAGCTGTCTACAGGGTAACCAACTCTAAGGCACATCCTATGAAAAGATTTCTAACAACTGAGTCGTGTATTTCTATTAGGGTCAAATCGGCCAGACTATTGTCACCGGGGCTCAAAGCAAGCTTCAACAAATAATTAGAGGCTTACAACAATTGGTCTCTTGAGAATAGATAGTCTCCTAGGTTGGCGTTCTGACTAAAGGTAAAACCCTAATCATTCTCAAATTCAGATGGCTCGAAAGTCTCAATAGTAGTTTGAAGGTCAATGGGAGAACGAGTAACTCAATCATATGACTGGCCGATGGTAGCTACACTTGTGCTTACCATTATCATAGCCATGGGAATACTCTGTATTCCTTTACCATCACGAGCTTTCGTCTTTCCAAATCGGTGAAAGACAAAAACAATAAGGAATTCAAGGGAGATGTTACTGTATACAATTTTTGTGATTCAAGGGCGAACATATAATTTCAAGAGGAATTGTCAAGCAGTCGCGGATGAGATCCTAGAGATATCTATATCTCAATCCATGTAGGGTAATTAAATGAAGAGCGAATCAATTGCATCATGGTTGATCAGACCGTAATACAATGATTCTGATTAGATAATATGTTAGCAGGCGTCCCCACTAAACATATGCCTCAAATCAAGCTCGAGAACAGAGTAAGCTTGCAAAAACTAGGCTGTAATAACAGCGTTGGTCAAGATAGTCGAGATTTCAGTATGAGAGATTTTTGATAAGAGACACAAGTAGTTCGAGTTTAGAGGGAATCAAACTTTACCCGATATTCTTGCTTCTATAGACATCCTACTATCATCTTACCCTTAAGGCCTTGGTTGACTAATGGTTTATGGACTTCTGAATTCTATATTCTAGGTAACCTATTAGTGTCAGACAATTTCCTCATCGATAGATCACGAGGATCATACGGAGTGCTAGGTCGGGAGACATGCTACCAAACTTACAAACTTCCACTACTATTGGCCTTGTATCTTATGGGACATTCAGGGCACCGTCCTATCCTCTATAGTATCCTAAACTTGTAATCACGTCTGAATCATTTCACCGAGGATTATGTCTCGTCCGTATACTCGGGCGACGTAAACTCTTGGTTCTGTGATTCAGATGTGATATACTATCAGATACTCTACCTTATCTCGACATCGGGTAACTATGATCAAGGAGGACCACTAGTCATAGTTTTAGGAATATTCTATAACCTATAATTTCCTTAAAATTTCAATTCTAGGGTCGTGTCTCGCCAGTGCGCTGCTGGCTACAGTGAGTCCATAATTCAAATAATGGCGACAGTGCGCTGCTGTCCTGCCATTATGGGTCAACTAATATTCTTTTAACTATATCTGTAAAACTTCATGGGCTTCTATATATTCAAACAAGTCGACTGTGTAATAAGGCGTAAATATCTATCAGTCATAATCCTTAGAATAAAAGATGAACAGGGAGGAAATAACTGAAAACAAAGAAATACAAACATTCTAATATCTATTCTGGGTGTATCTAAACATTGAGGAAAAACTTTGAACCGAAACTAACTCGAGGTCCGCATATGGGTAACATAATCAAAATTTTATAAATAATCATTCTTAGGGCAAAATAGGAACTAAATAGGCAATTTGGACTAAGATATGGTAAAGATATCTAAAGGGGCAAGGAGAAGGAATTGCACCATTTATCAAGGTTATATCATTAATCCTAGGAAGCTCTGCCTCACCAAGTGAATCATCTATCCAGTTTAGATCATATCGCCATACCAAGAGGTAATAGTGTACCTATGGGGATCTGAAAAAAAACTATCAAAATTAATAGCCCTTATCTAAAATTTATGGCCTAGACTACCCATCGGTAAATTTGTATAGGGGACTCCTAGTCCTAGTCATTCTCGTAAATTAAATTAATTCAAATTCGTGAATGAGCATTTCCTAGTCGCAGGCTCGCAATAGTACGACTAACTTAAGTACTATTACGAGTTCACATGATTTGCGAAGACAGACCTGCATGGGCCACCACAAAAACTTGTCACGACCTGCATCCATTTTTTTTAAACGGATACGAGACGTGTCCAAGCCAGCCTACGCCGCAGTGTCGGCGGTAGAACGCTGTCACGGCCATGAAGATCGTAATCACAAATATGCTCATTCACAACATTAATTTAATTTACAAAGATCACAAGTTTTACATTTGTAGAAAAATATAAACTTGTACAAATATGGAATGACTACAATTCATCTATCTAGCTGGTCACTAGGCTTTCGTCTGCAAGTACACACATCACTCCCCAAGCTAAGTGAATCTACGGCTAACCTGAAAATGTTGGTTTCCAGTAGGAATAGAACGAGCACAATTCACTTAATGCAATTTCAAATAAAGAAAATGACTATAAGACAAAGGTTAGGCATCAATCATAAGTTTTGAAAATAACAGTAAAGCCGTAAGAAAAATCAATAGTAATAAAAAGACCAATATACTTTCCACCGTTAGAAGTACCTTTGATATGTGATCAGTCTGGGACACTACACCGCACGGTCTACGAGATCTACTTGCATGAAAGATAAACACTGTCTACGAGATCTACTTGCAGAATTTAAACAATGTCTACGAGATCTACTGCATAAAAGTAAACAATGTCTACGAGATCTACTGCATAAAAGTAAACGAGGTCTACGAGATCTACTGCATAAAAGTAACAATATCTACGAGATCTACTGCATGAAAGTAAATGAGGTCTACGAGATCTACTGCATAAAAGTAACAATGTCTACGAGATCTACTGCATAAAAGTAAACGAGGTCTACGGTCGGATCACACATCCTTGGTACTTCTCATTCCCGACTCAACAATTTATAATAGAAAATAATCACATAAATAATGACCAACCAATAAAATATAGTGAAAATTAATATCGAAATGCAGACAATAAACTGTACTCGCCTGTGGTCCTGTGCTGGTGAAACCGATGATCTGAGCCACTCAGTATGCCACAATAGTCAAAACCCATACAACAGTTCCCGAAAGCTGAAATAGACAATACCAATGATCTCAGAATAGTCCAATTAGCTAGGATTGCCTGTCCTTAAGTCCAATTCTGGACACAGGGGCAAAAGGATAATTTTGGGCCAAAACGGTGTCCGCCGTTGGATCCGCTTTGTACCGAAAAGCGTGCCAAAGTCAACGGTCTCTAAAGTCGTCAAACTATATGTCTACGAATCCAGTTTTTCGATACGAACCCAACCGTATGTCCTAAGTTGGATTCTGGTGGGCCGTGCACAAAATTGCCCGTTGAGTGGGACCGTAGGGCCCGTAAAACGACGTCGGATTCGACTGTCTCAGAATTGGACCAAACTTGGCATACAGGACTAGAAAAATGGTATGGTCCTGTTGGCGCAAGTTTTATCTCGATCTGACGAGCGTGCACGAAGTAATTGAGAAATTTGCAACGTGCACGATACGGTAAATTTCGACGGATACGCATCAAATTCGTCGCGCACACGCGACCAATTTGAATTCCGTCAAAGCCCACACGACCACGAAACCGTTACGCAGCTTTCGATGTTTTCGGTTCGTGACCACGTCGCCCGGTTTGGCGGGACGCACGTGGTATCGGAGCGATTTCGTAAATTTTTAATATTTAAAAACTGATTTTTATCTCGATTTCAAACTCTATTTTCTTAGGGCACAATTGATGAAATTTGGATCTACAAACAGGGTTTGGAAGCCCTATAGATTGTCTTTAACTGCCTTCAGGTGGATTTCGAATTCGATCAACGGTTCGACCGAGACAGGCCTTCAAAGTTGGGTTCCAAAATCAGTTTTAATACTCTGTTTTTGGTGGTTTTTCCTGAAGTTTCAGGAATTCTTACAATTTATTTAAGGCGACCCAAACGATTTCACTTGAAGGGAAGGATAGAGGGTTATCTAGTCGATACGTAGAAATTTACAGAAGGGAATTTCATGGAAGGATCATAGAGAAATTGTACCTCGAAGTACTGTTGGTTTACTGCCCTTTTGCTGCCTCGGTTTTGCTCTGTGCGTGGCTCAACGTGCCTGGCCGACCGGCCGACCGGCCGTCCCGCGGTAGATCTCCGCAGCGCGCGCGCGCGCGAGTGGGCGGGGCGCGCAGGGTGGTGGCGATGGTTGAAGAGTTTAGGGTTTCGCTCTGTGCGTTCTCTCCTCGCTCTCTATATACATTCAGTTATATATAGGCTGCGCGTGTGTTACACAGGAGGGGCTCGGGTCTTTAGTTCGGTTGGCTGAGTCCTTTGTTCGGTTTGGCTGATGGGTTCAGCTCAGGTAGGCTGAGCTGTATGGGCTGGGACTAGGCCGGACTGAATATTGCATCTCTTTTTACTTCTTTTTCTTTAGCAATATATATATATATATATATATATATATATATATATATATATATATATATATATATATATATATAAATCCATATATATATACATATATATAGTATATACTCATACATGTATACCTCTATACATATTTATATGTATTTATATACACACATACCTATATATTTATATACATTTATATGTTCACACCTATATATATCTCCATAAACCCACATATACATATATATATATATATATATATATATATATATATATATATATATATATATATATATATATATATATATATATATATATATATATATATACGTATACATATAATTATCTATATATATACATATTTCTATACATATCATTTCTATATATATATATTTTCACACATATAACAAACTAATATCTATATACACACATATTATATTATATATTTATATATACACTTGTATCTTTTGATAATGAATAAAATAACGATAAATAATAATAAATAATTTATATTTAAAATCATAATAATAATATTAATATTATATATCCTCAATAAAATAATAAGAAATTCAATAAGCCAATAATTAATTATTTATAAAATCTAAAAATCACCATTAAAATAAAATAGACAATAATAAAATATTTTAAACTTTTCGTGAAGGGAAGCTACAAACGCCAATGGCCTTTGATGGCCTTCTGTCATCTCGCTTCGAAGAGGATGATGTCTTGGGATCTTACCCCCTCTCAGGGGGGAGCGGTGACTGGCATTATCAAAATTGATTCTACCTCCGATCAGAGAGATACTTTGACCGCGGTGCGGTCTGGGTCTTCTTTCACCTGGCAGACGCTACGTCTTGGGAGCATTTACAGTGATGTTTCCCTTGATACATTTGCTTATAGTGCCTTGACTTTTGCATATCGCATGCTGTTGATGGAACGCTCATATCCGAAAGGGGAGTTTTGGGTAGAGGGTTGGTGTCATTACGTTTCAAAATGGAATAAACTGACACTCTGGGTTTTGTCGCGGTTCCAGACTGAGCTCCGAGAAATTGGGCTGACTGCCGCGATTCGTGCCACCCAGGCAGGTGTTGAC
The DNA here is from genome assembly GCA_029216955.1 of Iris pallida. Taxonomy (NCBI): domain Eukaryota; kingdom Viridiplantae; phylum Streptophyta; class Magnoliopsida; order Asparagales; family Iridaceae; genus Iris; species Iris pallida. Next base: position 20,731,176 of record JANAVB010004800.1, read on the forward strand.
ATTAACAGGCATATGTTCCTCGCCCTTTTGGAGATGTTTGATATCCATACTGGGACCTTTTTTACTCCGGTGGGAGAGTTAGGGCTCGCACTTCATGAGATGTATGAGGTATCAAAGCTCCCTTGGGGATCGGAACCCTATGAAGAGTATTTTCCGACCAATAAAGAATTTCAAGTCCTTGGGGACAAGGCTGAGAAGATGACAGCCGTCTTTAAGGAAGTGGCTAGTCACCATTACTATATGCAGAAGAGGGACAAGGGCGGATTGCAGCCTCATGTGACTGCTTGGAGAGATTACGTCTTTCGGCAAGACAAGGGGGATCCTTCCCAGTTCTCTACTCCGCCGGCGCTCTCTCGTAGCGAAGTGCTCTCTGAGATGAGCAGGTTAGATGAGAAGAATCCCCGGGAAAATGAGGACCAGCAGTCTGATGAACACTCCTACAGCTGTTTTTGGCATCTTGCTCATCGAATGTCGTCAAAAGCAGTATTGGTCGCGTATCTCATGGTTTGGCTTCGGGATTATGTCTTCCCGGGCGGATCTGGCTCTGTAGAGAGAGTGACCCGGCACTTGATCCTGCCAGCTGTGAAGTTGGTTTTTGGCCGGCGCCTGGCTCTGCTCCCCGCAATGGTATGTAATTTACTGCAAGGTTTACGCGAGTTCGTGGGAAATATGATTCATGACCGAGGTCGAAAGGATAACTTTCCGCGTACTGAACTGCCGTTTCACTATTTGATGGGGTGGTTAATTTTATACCATCCCAACGTAATAAGTCCGGGTTCAAAAAAAGACGCCGTTTCCACCAGAGGAGTTGGTCGCATACTGGCGTCCCTGTTTGCAGAAGGGTGTTATCCCATCTTCAGGGATGGGAGATCACCAAAGTTGGTCCGATCTTCTTGGATTTTGAGGCCAACGAAGACTTAAGGGATTTAGGTGAAGACGCCACCGCTCTGCCTCCATGGGGATTCCGTTGGCTGTAAAGTATTCGGCCATCCCACCTGGTATACCGGAACAGAAATCAGTGCTTCCTGGAACCGTATTTGCCGAGCCGCTTTGTACGTCAATTCGGTTATGCGCAGCTGATGTTAGACAATCCCAGTATCACCCTGGGGTATGTTAGAAGTTTGCTGGATGGCGCACGAGCTTGGCATTACTATAATGCCGGATGTACCGGAGCTCGCTTTACGCTGCCTGTCCAGGATCCGCGGCCGCCCATTCTTTACTCAGCCGCCAAGTTTTACTGTGTTATGGCTGCCGCGCCCTCCGGATATGATAGGGAGACGAGTCTCGTTGCAGGCACCCCATTTGCGATAACTGGGCATGTATCGGCTAAGGCTCGACCACACCGTCCACCGGGAGTGGGTCAAGCTGCACCTTCGGTTGATCAATCGAGACGACGTACAGATGCAGGGGCTGGATCACCTGCGTCAAAGAAGCTAAAGAAGGTATCGTCACCGACAGTGTCATCGGATTCAGCATCTGCAGAGGTAAGGATTCCCCCACATAGTCTGGTTTGGGCTCAACATTTTATGTAATCAATGCTTCCCCTTTTGTACAGGAGCCGCTAAAAAGAAAGCCTCGTACTCCAAAATCTGGTGGGAGCAGGCCAAAGGAGATGGCAGATTCGTCTGAAGTGCGCATCCCGCCGACTATGATGTCTCCTATGAAGGAGAATCCAGAGGACGCTATTGTCGTGGAGATTCCAGCATCCCTGGATTATGTCAGGAGGGAAGCTGAGGATGCAGCAGCCTCCGAGATAATAAAGGCCGCGGCTGGGGCCTTGGATGCCGAGGGTCCAGCAGACACGAGGCTCCCTGGTGATGATGTGGGGTGGATTTCGTTGCCTTCAGATGACGTCCCTCCAGCGTTGCAAGAGTCTGTTGCGGGGGCAACAGATATGGTCGGAACAGAGGAGAGGGTTGATTCCTCTCCTTGTCATGATGAAGGAAGATCGGCTGTATCATTGCCGAGTCCTACCCCAGCCTCACCCGTGGAAGTTGAGGTAGCTACCGATCAGGCGGTAGCGACAGATCCTGTCCCTGCAGAGGGACTTGAGAAGGATGAGACTCATCTGCCAGTCCTGTCTCCCGGGGCGGGCCAGGAGATGAGTATTGATCTCTCCATTCTGCCAGGGGAGGTACTGACCGCTGATAGGACGTTGGGGGCAGAAGAGGTGGCCGTTGACGTCGGTGGTTCCTCCGAACTTGAGAAGGGTAAGGGTGTGGAACCCTCTGTTGCCCCTCCTACTTGGGGTACTATCTCGACGCCTGTGTCGGCTTCCTCTGTTCCTTCGGCTCCTTGGACTAGCAGTCCGGCCCATGTTGATGAAGAGCCTATTGATACCGAGATTCCAGTCTCGCAGGTTGAGGTTGGCAGATCTTCTTCCGGTCCGCTAACTACAGCAGCCCCTCCAACTCCTGCTATGACGCCGCAGGTGCTGGCGGACGCAGATAAATATGTGAAATTCATCGTCGAGGGGGTGTATAAAATGCTGCAGAGGGGTGTATCTGCGATGATGGATGCCAACGGGAGTTTTGCGACGGCAAGAACTCTGGTAATGCCTTATATCGAGCTGATCCGCGTTCACCAAGGCTACGACCATATGGCCGAGATCCTGGAGGCTTCGGTAATTGAGCTGGACCAGCGGCTCATGGAACTTCAGCGCATCCAGCGAAATGATCTTTCCGTCTTGATAGATGCGAAGAAGGAGAAGTTGATCGCTGAGATTGAGTCTTCCTACCAGGCCACTGTGAGCATCTGGGAGCACGAGGTGGCTGAGACTGAGGCTGCGGTGGGGCAGTTGTCTCAGTCCATGAAGGAGACAATGGAAACGCAAGCTGCGTTGGACGCTAATATCACGGAGATCAACGCCCAGATGCACCGTCTTGAGGACCAACGGGCCCGACTCTAGTTAGATGCCGAACGTGTCCAGGCTGAACACGTAGCTTTCAAGAAGGAGGAAGCAACCTTCACTCACCGGGCTCTTGTCCTGGCTCGGCAGCGACAACAGCTTGATGAGAAGCATGAGAATGATACTTCCGCTGAGGCCATTGAATTGATGCATCAAGAAGCTGAGCGTCGAGTCCTGGCGACTGTGGAGACTCATGCAACCGACTTGAGACGTCGAGTTAGAGAGCTCTCAACCAACCCTGGAGATGTTTAGGGACTGTAGCGTCTCTTTTTTATGTTTTTGCAACTCGTGCTGGGGGATAGTGTAGTTCTGTACTCTTTTTTTTGAAAATAAAGAAGTACGCAACTTTTTTGTGATGTGTTCATTTTTGTTCATGAACTTGATGATTTGTGTGGACCTATTATCTTTTGCGCACCTTGGCTTTTAGGTACAGATAATAAGTTTTAAGGAACCAACATGTTTGCTCAGAGGTAATATGGACGTGGCAATCATTGGGGTTCAAATGATAGAATCTTCCTACTCAGAGGTATTATGGACGTGGTAGGAGTGATCCTGGGGGATACGCTGAACAACTCAGAGGTGATGTGGACGTGGAAGTTCTGCGATCAATGTACGACAACGCAAGGGTCATTTGTACGAGATGTTTACTCAAAGGTAATGTGGACGTGGTAAACATGAAGGATAGCGTAGGCTTACGAAGTATAAGATTCTGCTTTGCAGGGTGTAGAGGGACAACTCAGAGGTGATGTGGACGTGGTTGTCTTTCTACTGGAGGATGCTACGGAACAGCTGGGTTCCGGAAGCGTATGGTTTTGTTGGAAGGGAACTGATTGGGTCCATAGATCCCCTTGTGGAAGCACATATCTGAAAGATATCAAGAGTAGTACTTCTTCAGGAACTTGCCGTTGATGGGCATTATGAACAAGTCCCCATTGGGTTTGGCGAGGCAGTAAGCACCGTTTGAGTATACCGTCTCAATGATGAAAGGTCCTTCCCACTTGGGCTCGAACTTTCCTGGTGTCTTGTGAGTTAATACCATCGGCCTCCTGACTGCCAGAACCAGGTCGCCAACTTGAAAAGTTCTCTGTTTGACCTTCTTATTGAAAGCCTGTGATATACGGGCTTGGTAGAGTTCGATACGTTGTTGAGCTAGGAGACACTTTTCGTCAAGTGCCTCCAGCTCCCGCAGACGACGACGTTGATTGTCCTCTTCTGTGAGTTTGTTCGTGATTGCTACGCGGAGTGAGGGTATCTGGATCTCGAGAGGCAGTACAGCTTCACTCCCGTAGACCAGGGAGAATGGTGTGTTGCCTGTTGGGGTTTGTACCGTTGTGCGGTAGGCCCAAAGACATTCGCCCAGCTTTTCGTCCCAGTCGCGTTTGTTAGATGACACGACTTTTTTGAGCAGCCTAACGATAGTTTTGTTGAACGCCTCGGCCAATCCGTTTGCTGCCGGATTGTAGGCGGTTGATGCCACATTTTGAATGCGATTCTTGTCACAGAATCTGCTGAAAACATGGCTGATGAACTGAGGACCATTATCGTGGATGATCCTCCGGGGTACTCCGAAGCGGTAGATGACATGGTGTTTGATGAAGCTGACCACCCTGGAGCTCTTTACTTCCGCCAATGGGACTGCCTCTGCCCACTTAGAGAAGTAATCGGTAATGGCCAGGATGAAGCGGTGCCCCCTTGATGAAGGAGGGGTGATCGGTCCTAAAATGTCCATGCCCCAGGCTTCGAAGGGCCAGGAGGCGACTGTAGGATGTAGTGGTTCTGACGGCGTATGAATGAAGTCTGCATGAAGTTGGCACGCATGGCACTTCTTAGCATAGTCGACAGCATCAGCGGCCATGGTTGGCCAATAGTAGCCCATACGTCGCAGTCGATCCTGCAACTTAGGACCAGGTTGATGAGCTCCGCAAGTTCCGTCATGAGCTTCTCGAAGAGCTTCGGTCGCCTCTTCGTTGGACAGGCATCGAAGGAGGAGCCCATCATAGGAGCGTCGGTACAGCATTTTAGTGGCTGTATTATAGTAGAATCGAAGAGAACGTCTCCTGACTGAGACGGCTTCCTTCGGGTCCTCTGGAAGAATTCCGTAGACGGCGTAGTCGATGAACGAGAACCTCCAGTCTCGGACATTAATACAGTACCTGTCGGCATGGCGTGGTCCACTCGTAAGCATAGGTTGTTTTTAGGACAAACCAAGTCTCGGCCAACTATCATGACGTAATGTCGAGTCCCAAGGGGTGCTGCTAATGAGGCCGCGAGGCCAGCCAGAGCATCAGCCTCTAGGTTTTGTAGACGAGGTACGTGTTCGATGAAGAACCCGGTGAAGGTTGAAATGATGTTCAATGCAACTTCATGGTAAGGAATCAGATCTTCATGGCGAACTTCGTATTGCCCTCGGATCTGGTTTACGACGAGTTTCGAGTCACCATAGGCTTCTAGATGATCCATCCCCAGCTGTTGTGCCAGCTAGAGTCCCATAATGAGCGCGTTGTACTCGGCAACATTGTTGGAGCACGGCTTCAAAAGAGAGTAAGCATGCTGGATGACCAGCTGATCGGGGGAGACTAAGACTACCCCCACTCCTGCGACGATCTGGCCTTTGGGGCCTGTTCTTGAAGCGCCATCGAAAAACATCCGCCAAACGGAGCTTCCTTCGGTGACGTTTGATTCTTGAACCTCATCCGGGATGTCTTCATAGACTCTTGAGGACTCCGGGATGGGGTGTGCAGCTAAAAAGTCGGCCAGGGCCTGACCCTTAACGGCTTTTTGTGGCACAAACACCATATTGTATGGTGTTAGCAGGATCGCCCATGTAGCTAGCCGGGAGTTTAATGACCCTGGCTTCGTCATGAGGACTCTGAGTGGATTGACTCGGGAGATGACATGAATTGTCTAACCCGAGACATAATGGCGAGTCTTCTGGATGGCAAACACCAAGTCCGGGCACTCCTTTTCAACGGGATTGTACCGGTGTTCAGCCCCGATGAGTGTTCGACTGGGGTAGTAGATCGCTTGCTCGTAGCCTGTATCGCTGTTTTGAGCCAGCAGAGCGCCCAGGAAATGATCTATGGCACGGACGTAGAGGAGAAATGGTTTGCCGGCGACAGGTGCTACCAGGACTGGCGGGCTTGTCAAGTAAGCCTTGATGTCGTCGAAAGCCTTTTGGCACTCCTCTGTCCAGACGTAAGAGACTCCCTTCTTCATGAGCTGAGTAAAGGGTTGACATTTACCGAAAAGATTTGCTATGAACCTCCGGATGTACGCCAGACGTCCCTGTAGGCCTCGAAGTTCTCGAAGATTCTTCGGAGGGTCCATGTTGAGGATGGCTTTGGTTTTCTCGGGATCAACATGAATGCCTTTCGTCGTGATAACAAAGCCTAAGAATTTTTCGCTAGAAACCCCCAGGAAGGATTTAGCGGGGTTCATCTTGAGTTGATGTGCCCGCATGAGATTGGAGACTGTCTTCAGGTCCTGTAGGTGATCTCCTTTAAAGCGGCTCTTGACTGCAATGTCGTCAACATAGCATTCGACTGTCTTGCGAAGATGTTGACGGAAGATGGTGCTCATAGCTCGTTGGTATGTCGCACCGGCATTCTTCAAGCCGAAGGGCATCACTGTGTAGCAGAAAATGCCCTTTGGAGTCCTGAATAACGTATGTTTTGCATCATCGGAGAACATCTTGATTTGATTATAGCCTGAATACCCGTCCATAAAAGACATGCGTTCGAAGCTACACGTGTTGTCAATCATCACGTCAGTGATTAGAAGTAGGAACTCGTCCTTCGGGCAAGCAGAGTTGAGGTCTCTGAAGTCGATACAGACTCGTATCTTCCCATTCTTTTTGGTGACAGGTACGACGTTGGCTACCCAATCTGGTTGTTGCTCTTCACGGATGAAGCTGCTAGTCAAGAGTTTGTCTACCTCCTGATCGATGGCGTTCATGATGTCCGGACGGAAGCGCCGCTGTTGTTGCTTGATAGGCTTGGCATCAGGGAAGATATTCAACCTATGCATCGCAATCTGGGGATCAAGTCCCGGCATATCTTTGTAGCTCCAGGCGAAGACGTCGATATACTCCTTAGCCAGTTGGATTAAAGATTTTCGGTCTTCTCCTTCTAGGCTTTTGCTGACGAATATGGGTTTGGAAGAAGACCCGTCTCCAAGGTCGATCTGCTCGACTTCATCCTCGGTAGGAGGTTCACGTAATTCGAAACGAGACTCCCATTGGTGTCCCAGGCGTTGAGCCCAGGGTTCTTCTTCGAAGGGTTCCGGCGCTTGGTCTTCGCCTTCATCTTTTTTAGGCTGTGCTGATGTCATGTTAGCTGACAGCACTTTCCTGAAGACTGATCCGATACTGGTATCGGAATCCCAAGTCGATGCTTCGGACGAGTGGGAATGTTCTACGTCTTCTGCGTCTGAACTCTCTGGAGTTGATGGCGGCGTGACATAGCCTACCCCCCGTCGAGTTTTGCTGTAATAGTCTTGCGGCTTTCCTTTAGGTGTTGGAAGCCGGAGAGGGAGACGTCGACCTTTGTCGTAGTTCAGGCCTTTGTCGCTTTTTAGGTCGTAACCCATCTTTTGGATGAGATACTTTACCTTATTCGTGTACCGATAGAGTTGCATTCTGCCGGCATCTGGTTCTGGCTTGAGTGGCGGGAGGTCCTAATGACGCTCGACCTTGCCGAAGATGATGGATCCTTCGTCTCGACTTCGTGGAAGGACTATGTAACCGACTCCTTGAGACGGGACTACTCGATTTACATGATAGACGGTCGTTATTTGTGTTTGCAACGACCGTAGAGCGTTATCTAATGTATACATGGCATTCCAATGTGGAAGACAAGAATAATTAAAAGACACTCTATTATTGATGAAATACGAGATTTTATCCCGTGGGATTACATTGTCTAAGGAGGGTGCATCTACATCAGCAGAGATATATTCGCCAAGCTCCTCATCTGTAAGTACTGGGGTTGGATCAGGTGAGTCCACCACAGCTTTGATTTTGGGGTACGAGAGGGTTACGTGAGCCCTCCCTGGTATCTTGGATGACTGCGATGGCTTGCCCTTGAGACGCACCTTCAGTGGTGCCTCAGCTGCGCCTCCAGTGATTGGTGCCTTCCCCTATAATTTTACCACCAGGGGAGCCGATGTTTGAGGCGGCTTCCCTTTGAGGCGTATCTTCAGGAGAGCTTCAGGAGTTGGTGCTTTTTCTGGTAGCTTGATGCTCATTGGAGGCACCTTCTGGGGCGGTTTTCCCTTGAGTTGGATCTTCAAAGGGGCATCGGGAGTCATCTCAGGCTCCATGTCCGGCCCGGCTGCCGTCTCTGCCTCGTCATCAGCATCATTGGCTTTCTCCTCGTCAAGTGATTTGTACAAGTCGGAATCGGTGAAGTAGGCTTCAATCCCTTTGAAAGGATCGATGTCTGCGAACTCCGTCCTGATAACGCCGTTGGTGGATACATATTTCATGCATTGGTGGAGCATGGATGGCACCACCATGTACTCATGTAGCCATGGTCGACCGAGCAGGATGTTGTAGTTGACCTCGGCATCCACAACATAGCAGGTCACCTCAGTTTTGAGGTTACCGATGTGACACTTCAGTCGAATTTTGCCCAGTGGCTCGCTTTTGCTAGCGTTGAAGCCATTGATGGTTGTGTTGGAGGGCGCCAGCCGGTATATTGGGATCCCCAGTGTTGATAACAGCACCTTCGGAATGATGCTGAGAGAAGACCCCGGATCGATCTAAATCTGGTTCATCTTGACTGAACCGACATACCCTGTATAATACAGCGGCCGGTTATGTCGGTGGTGCTTGAGTAGCATATCTTGTTAGGTGAAAGTTATATTTGGGATAACTTCATCCGCACAATGACAGTGCGCACAAGTAGTTGGGAGGTCTTCAGGCTGCTTGACCTGACTGAGAAAGGATTCGGCATCCTTCAGAGCTTCACAGAGAGCTTCTCGGGAGTCTTTGGAAAGATGCAGGAGCTCGAACAAAGATAGACGGGCAGGAGTACTGGCCAGTTGTGCCAGTATGTCGAAGTTGTGGGGCTTGGCTGGCCCCGAAGCATTCTCCTTTCGTAGAGGCCTGTCGAAACGAGCCTCCACCTGCTTCTGCTTATTAGCTGTTGAGGGCTTAGACGGGTCCTCTTCCTGGACAGCGGGGACGGTGCAAGGAGGCACCACTTCAGCGGCAGCTTCGCCGGGTTGAACGTTCTGTTGTGAACGCATCTGCACAAAAAGTGCCTCTTCTGTTGAAGAAGAGACCATGCGGCAAGACTTGATCTTCCTGCCTTTGGATTTGGAGGTAGGACGTACCTCTGGTTGAGTCATCTCGGAGACGAGGTCGGGGTGGACCCATAGGACCTCTCCTCGAGATGTGGTGAGTGGGATGAGTCCACTCACATTGTCACGGGTAGGTGGTAAGTTAACCACCTCCATTGTCGCCTTAGGGATGGGGACGACACCATTTTGTGTGGTAGTCGGCGGCAAGGTGCCGAACTGGAGTGACACCACATTGGCTGACACCGTCTTCTCTTCGTAGTCGACGGAGATTACATCCGTATTGATCATGCGCTGGATGTAATTTTTGAGGACATAACAGTCCTTGGTCGGGTGTCCGACAAACCGATGGTAGTGACAGTACCTCGGGTTGTCCACTTTCCCAACTTTATCGGGCCGCTTTGGGTCCGGTAGCTTGATCTCGTCACCCTGCTTCAGTATTTCAAAAAGTTGCAAGGTGTCTTCGTCGTTGAACGAATAAACCTCCTTGGGCCTTGGTGCAAGTGGAGGTTTCTGAGTAGGCGCAGATGCGCCTTTCGAGGCATTAACAGTCAACGCCTGCTTCCCTTTTGTCTCACGTCCGGGGTTGTTGGCCGCAGACCTTTTCCCCTTGTCATCAAAGGCAGGGAAGCTGACCCCCAGAAGATGTGCATTGGCTGCCTTCTTTTCTGCGACTTCTGCTTCGATGATCAGGGAGCTCCAGTCGGGGGGAGGAGTAGAGTTGAGCCAGAGTTTGACTACAGGCAGCATGTTCATGCTGCAAGAGGAGAGGAGCGCATGTTCCGGCATGCTTGGAGGTAGTCTGAAGCAGGCCTGTCGGAAGCGTTTGATGAACACTCGAACCGTTTCCTTCTCCTTCTGGCGTATCTCTATGAGGGATGCCATCGTCATGTCCTTCCTGCCGTCGTAGAAGCGGTCGAGGAAGAGGCACGTCAAATCGTCGAAGGATGATATGGAATTGTCGGGGAGGCTGCAGTACCAGTCATACGCCACTCCCTTCAATGCTCCGACAAATATGCTAGTGAGGAGCGCGTCCTCCTTCGGGAGATGTCCCGTTTGGGATTGGAAGTATGTCAGGTAGCGACGCGGAGAGTCCTTCCCGTCGTATGGCGTCAGTGTTTGTGGTTTATACTTTGGAGGATAAACCACCTTGTTCCACTCGAGGGAATAGGGTTGGGGGATGCCCATCTTCTGGCGCTCCTCTTGTCTGTTCTTGGACTCAAAGCGCTCCCGTAAGTCCTTGATCATTTTGACCACATCCTCCGTGGAGCTGGGAGTTGGGGAAGGTGGTACCACCTGGAGTTGGGCGTTTGAGAGCTCAGACGTCCGAGGCACTTCTCGGCGGTCTATGTCAGAGGGTACCCGTTGAAGGGGCACACTCGACTCTCCATTGGCCCCTGGGTCGGGACCGGTCGAAGGTGTTCGGGTCAAGGCCGACCGTATTTCAAACACCGTCTGAGTCAGTGTTTGCATGGAAGCAGAGAGGGTTTTGAGTCCTCCTTCTAATGTGTCTATGCGCTGGACGATGTCCTGCAGTGGCGCATCAGACTCGGAATCATCTCCAGCCATGTATACTGTCATGACGCGGCCGGGAGTGGATGGATTGGTGGAGGCTTCGCTCTCGGCCTCACTCTTCTGTAGGGGAGTCGCCTCTTCTGGAGCTTCATCTTGGCCATCCCCAGCCACGTTCTGGAGGTCATTCTCGACGGGCGCATCTGCAAGGGTCTGATTACCTTCAGCTCCGTCTTGAAGGGCCTATTTGTCTCCGGAACTACCCCCAGCTGTGTTCTGGTGGACATCCTCATTTTGAGAGACTTCTGGGAGGCAGACTTCACCCCGAGGATGAAGATCCGCTGCAGCTGTGCTTTGGACATCTTCGTCTCCGGAAACAAGGGTCTGACTACCCCCAGCTTCCTCCAAGAACTTCTTCCTCAACCGAGTGCCTTCGAACACTCCGGAGGACGAGACAGCTGCCTTGGTTTTCCTCGGCTGACTTTTGGATGAGGACGAGGAATTGTCGGTCGTCTTTCAGACTGACGAGGAGTTGGAGATCACGTTGCATGAAGCAACCCTTGGCTCCTCTTCTGTCGACACCTTCCTCCCAAGGCGATGTCGGAGGGGTGTCGATGATTGCAGCCGCTGAAAGACTGACTGCCTTGGTGGTACTGCCGCCTTGCAACAGCAGTTGATGGTGACCACCGCACAAGTATGCCCCGTGAGAGGCGTATCATGCTTGTTGGTCGACTCTCTTGACCAGCGCTTGTGAGTGATCACGTTACGCAGGTCGTTGGAGGAGAGTGCTACCTTCGCACCCCTTTCAAGTGCATAGCAAGGCCAAGCGCTGGGGTAGTCAAGTGAGTGCTGCGTCCCCTGATCTGATACCAAACAGGCATCCCGATCAGTAGTGGGGGAACCACAACATTTGTTTGTCTTGTTCGACTTGGTTGTGCACGCAGTAGATGCGCCCAAGTGAGACAAGGGTTTTGAAGGTCGGCTCGTTCTCGGCGTCGCAACACTCGAGTCGACCTTGTACAACTTACCATCAGCAGCGCGCATGATTGTGAGCGCATGCTTCTGGCTTGTTGCTGGCATAGCACGTTTGGGACGCATGGCCCGTGCTGCCTTGGACTTCTTCGTACCAGGCCGCTGGGGCGCGTAGTACTCAGAATCCAAATTCTCCTCGCCACTACAGCGAGTGAGTCTGTCAAAGACAGAGATCTTCTGTGGCGCATCAGAGACGATGCGCGGGGCATTGGCTGCGTCCCTGCTCCGTCGACGCATCTTCCTCGCCTGAGAGGGAGATGGCTGGGGAATGTGGTTAGCCGCACGTTTTCCCGAGAGATGCGCTATACCAGCGGGCGCATCTTGGTTGCTGAGGACGTCAGCAGGAAGGGAAGGCTGGATTGGCGCATCCCCTTCGGTGGTGGTGCCCGAGGCGTCGACCTTTTGTACCCAGACTCGGCGGGTCTTCTTCGGCTTCGGCAGCCGCTTCGAAGGACTCGCACTGCCTTCAGATATGAACTCCTTATACGCCTGTTGATTGAGGCGTATGACCAGCGTCTTGTGGGAGGAGCCCACCTTCACGTCGTCGGCTTACGACACAACTTTCTCGGTGGAGGAGAAAGAGGTCCCCAGCAGAGCCGCCAGCTTGTTTGCCATTAAAATTCTTTGATTGTAAATTTCAATACAAACAGAACAGTGTTACAATATAGGACTTAGATGTAGCCCTAGAAGTACACTTTTGTTTAATCTGGGTCCCTTGTGCCGATGGAGCGAGTGGTAATACGTTGACTCCGTTGACGAGCTGACGACGGTTATCGGTTCTCTGAAGGTTTGGATTGCTTTAGGTGCTGGAGCTTGCTGAGAGGAGGAAGACGTTGAGTGTCTGTATCTGCCTCTCTGGTGGTATGTTCGTTCGTATCTGTGTGTGTGTGGAAGAAGGAAATGATTCCTCTATTTATAGTTGGGCAGGTTGGCTGCTCATGCGCGCATATGTAGGATGCGCCGGTGCGTGGGGATGCCACGTGTTGATTGCTGATGGAGGCGTATGGGTGATATGCCCTGATCGAGGGGTTGACTTTTTCATACTGCTGTTGTGAGCCGGCACGTAGCAGAGAAGAAGATCTTTCTGTTGCTGAGATCTTGGATGAGTTGAGTCAAAGGACATGTGTCATCGACCCATGGCTCGGAGATCTCGGATTTGGTGGGGAATGATCTGGTAGGATGCGCCTAGGATTGGGCGCATGAGGAGACTTTGGCTCGTAACCTTTAGGAGTCACGAACTATTCTAGGCGCATGGCTTTTGAGGCGCATGCAGGCGACTTTCCTTCTGTCTTTTGGGATCAGAGAGCAGTCTGGGGCGCATGGCTTTTGAGGTGCATGCAGAGCTTCAGATGGAGACTTTCTTTCTGTCTTTAGGGATCAGTGAAGAGTCTGAGGCGCATGGCTTTTGAGGTGCATGCAGATTTGGACGCATGGCTGCAGAGGCGCATGCGGGTGGTTGAATGGCCACGTGGCAGTAGCCGTCGGGGTAAAGTCATGATGATGCTGACGTTGCCGATGCTTCGTCTTCTAAAAAAGCTGCCGACTGTTCAGACTTTGGGAGATGTGCTGCCAACTCTGTCAGTTCAGCATTTAATGTTTGTGACATTCGATGGACAGTTGAGGGGGCGCGTCGATTGGCGTTCCACTGGGACGCATGGGGGCGCATCCTCTGTGATGCGCTTGGTTCTGAAAGGCGCATCTGTGTGATGCGCCTGAAGTCGAAGGGCGCGTGCGGCTGTTTCGTTCCTCGAGTGCTTTAAATAGCCGTTTGGCTGAATTCGAGGCGTCCGGTTCATCCATTAAATGTAAGTTCATTGCTCAGAATTCGGAGAGCCATCCATTTGGCGCGTGGGTTTGATCTGCCCGGCCTATAAATAGTGGCATGGAGAGAGGGTTTGCTTCTCGTTCTCTCACGTACTTCCAATCATGAACTTGGGTACTCGAGTGCATTATGTTGACGAAGTGCTCCCGAGGATGAAGATGAGACGCCATGTCGTCGTTGCTGCACTTGAAGGTGACTGTTATATCCAAAAGACGGAGTCGAGGGCTTCCGAGGCAGGCGGAAGGTGCCTGTTGCATCCAAAGATAGGGATGCTCGGGCCTCGTTTCCGTTGTTCCGGAAGAGCCGTAGATCGGAATGGCGGTGCTAGGCTCTTTCTTCCTTCAAAGTGGGTGTTGCCCACTCTGGTTGTGTTGAAAGCTGCTCCTTTAGCCATATTTCGATTACGGTCTTCCTTGGTCTTTGGAGGCTCTTTCGAAGCCTCCCCTGGCCACAGATTTATGGTGCTCTTCTCTTCCTCGGTTCCAGCCAGAGGGTTAAATGCTTCATTAGTCGAAGCACTTATCAGGTGAGCCTAGCTGGAAGAGCGGCACATAACTGGGCTGCTGAAGGGATGCACATAACTGGGGATGCACATAACTGAGCTGCTGAAGGGATGCGCCTTGCTGAGGGCGCATGGTGGGATGCACCCGGTTGAAAGCGCATGGTGATTACTGTGCCTGACTGGAGGCGTATGATGGCTGCTGTGCCTGACGGAAGGCGCATGGTGACTGCTGCGCCTGACGGGAGGCGCATGGTGACTGCTGGCCGTAGACTTAGGATCTTTCCTTTGTAGAAGTTTTCCTTTGTACAGCCTCCTCTAGACATGTAATAGACTTTTATGTGTGATAAAAAGTTCTCTTTCCATGTCTATATTTGCTGCTTTTGTTGTTTTATCCGAGCTCTGACGTATAGATTGTCTGACGCATGGGCCTTCTGGTTGTGAATTTCCATGCTTCTACACTGGGTCTCTGGCTCTACCCTCTGCAAACCAACTAAGTCGTCCAAACTCTGCCGCGTACTCATCAACCGAGCAGGTCCCCTGCTCAAGAGTCTGAAACTGCCTCTTTAAAGCCTCTCTCGCCATAGCCGAAAAAAACTTCTCTTTGAAGATTTCCACAAACTGCTCCTAAGTCAATCCAGGTACTGCGAGCTGGGGCTCGCTCCTAAACCAGGTACGTGCCAGATCATGCATCTGTACGCCGGCTTCCTCTACCTTAAGGTCCTCCGAAAGCCTAGGTAGTCGCATCACCCTCTCTATATCCTCTGGCTACTCATCGGCGTAGAGTATAACCTCGGTCCCAAGGAACTCTCTAGGTGCCATCCTTTTAAAGTCTAGGATAGACCCCTCTCTTTGATGGTGGGTGGGAGTAGTCTGGGTATAAGTGGGAGAAGCATGAGTATGGATGGGAGACGGAATGAAAGAAATAGGCTCAGGCTGAACAAAAGTGGTGGTAGTAGGGTGAACCGGAGCTTGGGTGGGTGGTGGAGGTGGAATATATGATGGATGTGGAATGTATGACGGTGTCGGTATAGTAGTCGAAGGAGGTGGAATATAAGATGTAGGTGGAGCAGTAGTAGTAGTCTAGGGAAGTGGGGGTGGCGGTGGTAGTAATGGGCTAACTAGTCTCTCAATGTCTTTCCGCAAAATAGTGGTCTGCTCCCTCTGAGCATCCAACAGACTCTGGGTCTGGGCTATCTGGGCCTCCAGTAGCCCATGGACTAGCTCATGCATCTGGGTGCCCCTCATGGAACTAATGGAATGTCATGAAGAAGCTCTCGTAACGGGTGGTACGTGGGTACCGGAGCGCTCTGGGTCTACCATAGGTAGGACAGATGATCCTCTCTTGGAATTGGCTACACTCGAAGTGCAGCCTCGCGGATGAGGTTCCTTCCTTCCTTTGGCCATCTTTGGAATTATAGAAGAACCATTAGTGACTTGTAGATGTACTATGTGTTAGCAAGATATATAAAAGACAGAAAAGTAAGCAACATCATAACGGTTCTATGCTGTGATGAGTTTCCTATTCCGCAGGCTCCCAATGGTACTCTAATCCTAAGCACCATTAGATAGAGACCTGTATGGGCCACCACAAAAACATGTCATGCCCCGCTCCTGAATAATCGGGTACAGGCCGATGCATGCCCGACCTACACTGTCGTTGATAGCGGTAGTGAGCCGTCTAGTCATCAATAACAAGAATAATCTCATCACAGCATCTAATCTCGGAATCTATACTAACCATCACAGCAATCCACTATACAATTATTACAACTTATACATGAATGACCGGGTACAAAGCCGGTAAAAGATAAATGCTACAACAACAACATATAATCAAATACACTCAATCAATCCCTATACATGAAACTAGCTATCTCAATGTCAAGTGAGCTCCAATGCCAGCCATGATAATATAAAGATACATGTCACCTGTAATCAACGATCCAGTCAGAAAAGGAGCAAAGCACAATGTAACTCAATAAAACTCACCATGGAAGATCAATGGAACAATATAGCAAATAGAACTGTAAGACAGAGATGCAATATAAATATAAAGTATTCACTAGCTATGTGTACATTTGCAATTGGACGTTATCAACATGTGGGGACTAATATGTAATCAGGCATATAGAATATGCTATCAGTCAATCAATAATCAGGCATGTCTGACGATAATGCTATCAGTCACGCAATAATCAGGCATGTCTGACGACAATGTTATCAGTCACGCATGAAATGGACATCAGGCATACAGTGTATGCTATCAGGCAATATTTGTCCAATATTAGTCAATCACATGTCTCTAGAACGTCCCCCACCCAACACGAGAAACAATGCAAGCAATCGATCAAGAACAAGTGAAATAATGACATAAGAAAATGTGAGTACAATGCATGCAATGATGGTAATACTGAGTACATGTACTTGCCTCTTTTTCGGTAATCGACCAAGTCTTCTAGTCACCTAAAATAAGAAAAAATAATTTTAGGAATATACCAAAAATCTCAAGTTCCTAATTGGCCCTATTCCAAATAATTACCACTATCAATCCTCACTCTTTCAATAATAGATCACCTAGTACTACACATACTTCTGTTAAACAAATTAACATGTGACTTCACTCAAATAACTTGGGACTTGACTGCTATCCTAATCAACAACACATAGGGATCAAGGCTTAGAAGCCCACTATCAATTCTCCTCACACAATTAACACTTTAATTCTTCATTCAACCGTAAGCCCCATAACAGAACCAAGCCCAACTCACTTCTGAAATCCCCAATCATACTGTTTACAACTCTCATCACCAAAACTCAATTATTTCTAATACAGATCGTAATCTAACCTAACTTAACGGTCGTTTGAACAGTAACCTATTTTGAAATCCAAAATTGTTCTCTCGTCCAGCCTATGAACACACAATTCCCAGTCCCTCCAATCTTCCATGCACAGACGATGCCCCCAATGAATTCCGATGTTTTTAAAAAATGCGTACCTGAGCTCAACAATCTACTGCTTGTACCTTTCGAAGTCGACACAGTAACTCTGCTTGTCCAAAACTGGATGTGAAACTGATTGGGACATAAGATCAAACATATGATGTGCAATGAAGGAACATAACAAAAATAAGTTCAATTTGATTTGTATTGAATCCAAACATTTAAGAAGTCACCAAGAACTCACCACAATCAAACGCAATGAATTTCGATCGAAATTCCCAGCAAATAGAGGATCGATCAATTAAGAGCTGATCAGGAACTATCCACAGAATTCCTAAAATTATCACAAGATCTCAAAGAAGAGAATTCGAATGTCTCAAAGGAATTACAAGGAGAAGATTACTCACCAACACGAATAGAGTTGATCAAAGTAGCTATCGGTACGATGAAGTGGCAGAGTCGTGCTTGACCTCGTTGTGACTGCTACGCTGAGCCTCAAGATCGAAGGAATTGGTTTCCAACTCAATCTGCTGCGCTTGTTCTCGATCGATCCTTCTTCAAGCTTTGTTCGCCATGGCCGTCGACTTGAGCTCTCGAAGACGAAGGGAAGGACGGTGAAGAAAAATTCCTGCAGGGCTTTATTGCATGAAGTGTGATGAAGAGGAAAGAGGTCTGGGGGTCTTTTTATAGGCACGGTGACAGACAGTCGGTTAGGCGGGCAGCGGCGAGGCGGTTGGACGGGCAGCGATCCGCGGAGAAGTGGTTACAAAACGGTTAGAGTTGGTTAAGATCGGATGGTCGAGAAGGATCAGGTGGTTATAATGGAACGATCGAGATGGAAGGAAAGGATCTGGAAGCTGTCTTCCTCTGCGCTCTGTAAATTCGCTTTATCGTCATTCCAAAATGAGTAACAGAGGAAAATTGAATGAATGAATGGAAGGGAAATGAATTTAAAGCTAACGGTTGGGTTATAGCGGATTGTGGATATCGGGAGAGGGGTTATCAGGTCTGGACCCATGATCCGTGCCCTAAGGAGGGCTGGGCAGAAATCAATAGAGATTGGGCTGTTGGGAATAAAGCATTTTGAAGAGATCAGTTACTAAAACATTAGTAATAAAATCCAAATGAGAATTTGGAAAGTAAATCAAATATTAAGGAGAGTTATAATTAAATGAAAATTTTAGAAAAACCAATTAACTACTCTTAATATAAAAATAACCTTTATTAATTTAAATTATAAAGTTAAAGTTTATTTAGAAGAATCAGTAACAATTTAATTATAGAAGATTATTAAATAAAAATACTTCACTTTAAGATTATTTAGTAAAAATATCTAAAAATTTATTATTAGAAAAGGTGGAGTTATCGGGCATATATGGACAAATCCATACATGCGAGTCGTGCTCGTGTCCTCAAAGGTGTGGATGACCCGTCCGAGTTGTCTGATACGGTCATAACCCGGTATCGAACTAAACTATCCTATGTTATTATCATGGCAGTTCTACTACTATGCTATACTTCTCACAGTTATACATTTATATTTACAATTATAATTAATTAAATACAATAAAATCTAGCGGGAGGGCAAGAGCCGTCGATGAGCAAGGGATACTTGCTTAGAGGGCTCGACTATGTAAGCAAGACTTCGGTAATCGGGATCCAAGGTAGCACGTGCGTCGGAGATCCTCGGAACACACAATAATCAATCATTTGCATCAACTAATAAAATACTGACAAAATCACAAGAAATGGCAGAAGACTATACCGCGTAGGTCCCACAAGCAGTACATGGATCTAATACGGAAATTAAGACACACGGATCAATACAGACACGTAAATCGAGACATACACATAAATAGAGACATACATATAGATCGAAGGATCATGAATATCTGGATGGGGCACAAATCAACGTAACACATAAATCGAGGCATGCACGCGAATCGAGACGATACAAGATTTAAGGTGGTACTTAAATCGATACGACATGCAAATCGGTGCGTACGTATAAATCAATGCGACACATGTCACGAGGTAGGCACAAAGGTTGAGGCATAAAAACCAAGGCGAGGTACAAACCGAGATAGCACGGTGCCCGAGGCAGCACAGGGCTCGAGGCGACCTGCTGTCCAAGGCAGCATGTGAATCAGGTGCATGAAAACTGAGACTGTACACACACCAAGGTGCATGCGAATCGAGATGGCACAACCCAAGCAGCACAGGTCCGAAAGTGTCCCGCTGTTCGAGGCGTGTACGGAGCTCGAGACACGCTTCCTGAGGTCGCATAGAAAATAAGAAGTGCACACCAACCGAAGGTATGATGCCCGAGACAACATGCTACACGAGGCAGCACGCTGCCAGAGGTGCACACAGATCGAAAAAGGGAGAGAGATGGAGGAGGAACTGCAACGATGTGGCCAGGTCGGGACGGCTCTATGACAGAGAAAGGATAGCATCGGTGGTGCTGCACCGAGAAGAAGAGGCATAGAAGGTGGAGATGGTAACGTTGGCGGCGGTGGAAGTGGTGCTGGTGGCAGTAGAGGGGCGGCTGACCGCTGGAGCTCGAGGAGCGGGCGAGAGAGATAGAGAGATAGAGATGGTGGTAACGCCGGTGGAGGAGGTCGGGTTGGAGGCGATGGTGCTGGCTGGAGACGTCGAGGATGAGCAGGAGCTCGAGGGAGAGAGGGAAGAATGAGAGACGAGAAGGGTTCGAGTGAGAGGGAGAGAGACAGTAATGGAGAGAGACAAGAGAGAGGGAGAGATGAGCTTGGGGTGGAGAAGAGAGCCGCTCTCCAGAACGGAAGAGAGGTATATGAGGGAAGAGAGATGGAGTTAGGGGAAGGCTGTGAGTGAGAAGAAAGAAAGAGAGAGTGTGGGATGAGAGAGGGGAACATGTGTTGGTCTCCAGAGAGGGTGAACGGGTGAGTAAGCGAGAGAGAGAGAGTGTGAGCAAGAGAGAGAGAGAGATGAGAAGGAGAGGTTGGGGGCTCGCGGCTGATCCAATGGGAAGAGAGGGAGAGAGAGGGCTTAAGGTTAGGTATTTGGAAGGGTAGTATATGTAGGAACAACTTAATAATAATAAAAATAACAACAATTGTAACAACAATTATAATAGAAAAATGAAAAATTAGGGCTTAATAGTCAAGGCATGTCAAGACCCAAAATAATAATAATATTTAAAGAAATACAAAATTTAAAATCATCTAAATATAAAAATACAGTCATATACCTATTTATCAAAATAGGGAGGTGACAACCAACTACGATTACTGATCCTATGTGCCTCAGCAGCACAGTCGCAGCTGCTCATACGTGCATGCTAAGTGCAAAGTACGCCAATAAAGTGCTACTTTGTGCCCTTGAGCCTGAGTCCGATCCCGAGCCCGAGTCTGAGTTCGAGTTCGAGTCGCTAAGCCCTTTTGGGGCTTAGCACCTAATGTATTTGAGAAATGACAAAAGGCATAAATGCTTTATTGAGGAGGTAATTATTTTTTTACTAGAAAAACACTCCCACATGGCACCCATGTGACCCACCACACCTCATGTGTGCATCTTAACACAAGCAAAGATTTATACAGAGATACTCTTTGGTGTGAGTAATATGGGACTATCTTTCTAGTCTCTAAAGGCAAAAACACCAACAATTTCTACATATCTATATATATATAGGTTGAGCGTTCCCCACATTGACTACCCATCATGCATTATGATAGATGTCGCTATGACTTGAATCTACCTGCATGGCTTAAATAACAATATGATACAAGAATAAACTAAGCCTTGAATTCTGCACTATAGCTACAATTCTTTTCACTCACATAATGATATCAACTGTGCTTCTGGATGCACATTAAAAGTCCCTGTGCTATCCTGGTTTCGGTATATGTATGTTGGGTGTCTACAAGGATTCCCTCAAGAGATGACCTATATCTCTATCCATACACTCTATGTGTACTTTTAAAGAGGCTTGGCATGAAGCCTTTCGCTTCCTTGCGGTGCTATGCTGCTATGACATGGCCCAAAATCGAGGCTATACCTCATGTGGTATCATACCACTATAGCATGAGGCCCGGCCTTTTTGTAGTGCCAAACTACCCAGCATGAAGCCTTTCGCTTCCTTGCGGTGTTATGCTACCATGACATGGCTCGCAAAACTGAGGTTTTACCCTTTCTAGGTACCTCATGTGGTGTCATACCACTATAACATGAGGTCAGTCTCTTTGTAGTGCTGCCTACCACTCTTTATTCTACAATATTAGGCCTACTTGCCTATGTGCGCTACTATGCCACTGTGACTTGGCCCGAAGTCGAGGCTTTACCCTCACTAGGTACCTCATGTGGTGTCACCCCACTATAGCATGGAGTACTACGCTCCTTTGTAGTATTGTGCTTCCTGTAAAGCACACCGAACATTCCAGATGTCCGAGAACTCATTAAGGCTTCCAAGCCATCCTCTCACAGGACTTTGTTATATATAAAGAACAAACAGTAGACAACAGTGGTTCTGGGTCCGTAACCCCGTAATCTTCCAAAGGATTATCTATTGTTTATGATACTCTTCCAATCAATGGTCCTTTCTTGAACCAAAAGCTAGATGTCTAGTAGATTTTTTTTGAATTAATAGCATAAAAATTTATGTAGAATTACAAAGACATAATATCAAAATGCCTTCAAGTCTATTTTACATATTGTGTCTTCGATCAGCTGGCGCTTGTGACCTTTGGTGAACATATCTGCCAGATTCTCCTTGCTTCGAACATTAACCATGACAATGTCTTCTCTTTTAATGAGATCATTTACCGCCCCGTGCCTTAACCGCATAAACCTCTTCTTGATATTGAAGAGGTTATTCGATGCAACCGATGTAGTCGCCTAGTTGTCGCAGTATATCGGTACCATCAAAATCTATGCACCTACCATTGGAAGATCATACATGAGCTTCCGAAGTCATTCTGCTTCATCTGCTGTAGCCGCCAATGCATAAAACTCAGATTGCATAAAAGAGTGTGAGAGCATAGTCTGCTTCTTCGACTTCTACGATATAGCAACTCTATCCATGGAGAAGACATCCGCATGTAGACCTTTTACTCTCTACTTCTAAGCACCAGCTTGTATCACTGAAGCCTTCCACTACTATTAGATTTTTGCAGTACTACAATGTATACTTTTGAGTCCTCTTGAGGTATCTCATTACCCTCTTTATAGCTTTCTAGTGCTCCACACCTGGATTGCTCGTGAACCGACTCAGCATCCATACGAGAAAAGCTATGTCAGGCCTTGTGGAAGTAGTCTCATACATCAAACTTCCGATGACGCTTGAATACTCCAGTTGTCTGACACTTTCCTTTAAATTTGGCTTCATCTTCTTGTCATACTTATACGACGTATTGATCCCTGTAAGATCCTGATATCCATAGCGTATGATCATCTTCTCAACGTAAAGAGACTGTGATAAATGCTACTTCAGTTTTCGTCTGAATGATCTTTATCCCTATGATAACATCAGCTTCCCCTAAGTCCTTTATGTTGAACTTAGACGAGAGAAACTTCTTTGTTTCAGTAACACTTGTTAGATCTGTACCCAAGATCAACATGTCATCAATGTATAAACAAACGAAAACTTCTTTTTCATCAACGAACTTTGTGTACACACATTATCCGTCTCGCTGACCCTGTAGCCTTTTGATCTTATAACTTTATCAAACTTCTCGTGCCACATCTTGGGAGCCTGCTTGAGACTATATAATAATTTTACCAACTTGCAGACTTTGTCTTCAACGTCCTTGAGGACAAATTCTTTTGGTTGTTCCATATAAATCTCTTCGGTCAACTCTCCATTCAGGAATGCGGTTTTAATATCCATCTGATGAATAACCAGCTTGTAAATTACAATCAGAGCAATCAACATCCTGATGGTCGTCAGCCGTGATACTGGAGCATATGTGTCAAAATAATTGGTCCTATGCTTCTGAAAGAAACCCTTGGCCACCAGACTAGCCTTGAACTTGTCAACAGTTCAATCGGCCTTCATCTTCTTTTTGAAGATCCATTTACACCTGATTGGTTTTGCTCCTTCAGGAAGATTGACTAACACCTACGTATTGTTGGAGATTATCGAGTCATACTCATTATTAATAGCATTCTTTCAGAAGATAGTACCTCTGGTCTTCATCGCCTCACCATAGGTAAGCAGATATGCTTCCACATGATAAATAAAGAAATCCTCTCCGAAGTCCTTCTGTCTTCTCACTTGCTTAGACATAGGTTCTGTGATTTCTAGTTCAACAGTTTTTCTGTAATAACAACTTTTTTTGGACTATATCTTTGTTAGAAGTAGCCTCCTATGCACCCACACTATTCTTCGAAATGTCCGCGAGAATAATGTTCTTGTGCCTTGCAAATTTGTCTTTAAAAAATTCTGCATCGCGAGATTCAATGATATGATTTGACTTAATATCAAGAAATCTCCGAGCATCACTCTTTTCAGCATAACCTAGAAAGATTGTCTTCGTAGTCCTCGTTCCCAACTTCTGAATCTTCAAATCCGAAAGCTTTATATATGCCAGGCACCCCCACACTTGAATGATATTCAAGTTGGGTCCGACCTAGAACCAGAGTTCATGAGGAGTGACATCAAAAGTTGCATGCGGCACTCTATTCAGAATAAAAGTAGCCATAAGCACAACTTCACCCAGAAGCAATTTGGAAGACCCGCAGTCAACAACATTGAATTCGTCATCTCTGTTAACGTTCTATTCTTCCTTTCTGCAACACCGTTTGATTGAGGTGAGTACGGAGCAGTCGTCTCGTTGATAATTCTATGTTCTCTACAGAATGATGCGAATTCATGAGACCTATACTCTCTATCTCTATCACTTCTGGGTCTCTTGAGTTGTCTTCTAGTTTGACGCTCGGCTTCAGTATTGAAGTCCTTAAATTTCTCAAACGCTTCATCTTTAGACTTGAGTAAATAAACGAACGTGTACTTTGAGAAATCGTTGATAAAAGTAATGAAATACTTCATCTCGGCTTTTGTAGAGAACCGTTTGAACTCAAATATGTCTGATAGTGTACCAATTCCAGAAGATATGTACTTTAGTTTATCAGCTTGAACGGTTTTTTAGTGATCTTTGTTTGCACACAGACCTTACACTTCTCCAACTCCTTACCCCCACATTTGGAGATAAGTCCTAGACTAGACATTTTATTTATTCTTTTACAATAAACATGTCCTAGTCTATTGTGCCACAACTCAAGAGAATAACCAGAAAAGGAGACTGCACTTATGATCTCCATTGGAGTTACAAGTTGAAGTTTGAACATCCCTTCGGTACAAAAAGTCTTTCCGAAGTATGTTCCTTTAAAAGACATAACAACTTGACCAGCGTTAATGTCCATCCTCAAGCCTACGTTGCAGAGTAGACTTTTCGAGACTAAGTTCTTAGCTATAGACGGTACATACTTCACATTCTGAAGTGTTAGCGACTTCCCCGAAGCCAGTTGCAATACCACCATCCCGATCCCAAGTACTTCAACTTGTATCTGGTTCGCCACCATAACATTTTCAGAAACATGTTTCTATGTGGTGAACCACTTTTTCTTTGAGTAAACATGGCATGATGTCCCAGTATCTATCCACTAGTCTGTGTCAACACCAGTTGAGTCAACCTACGCAACCATAGCAACAAAGTTAGCCACACCTTGCTCATTCTGTTTAGATTCTTTCTTGTAGTCCTTTCTTCAATGGCCTTTCTTGCCACAGTTAAAATAGGTCCTAGGTCCTTTAGACTTGGGCTTGAATTGAGTCGACTTCATCTTCAGATGGTGAACGTCATTCTTCTTCTTGTGAGAAGCCTTCTGCTTCCCCTTATAGTCTCCACCTTGTACCAAGTTGGCCTTGGCCATCTACTTGGACAGGGTGTCCACTTTGAGTTGAGCCCTCAACTCGTCTTCAATATGAATCCAGTGTAAGAGACGCTCAAGATCCACCTCCATCTTCTTACGGTGCATGTCTGCAATGAAGTTGCTCTACCCAGGTGGGAGCTTGGCGACAATTCTTCCGATGACAAAATTATCAACTAGGGGCATGTCGTCATCCTCAAGTTTTTGATGTAACTTGAGAAATTTCTTGACTTTGACTTGAGACAACATCGTCTTGTCGTCCTCAAACCGCATCCTCTAGACTTTTTCGATCACGTGGATCTTATTCATGTGTTTCATCTGCCTTGTAGAGATTCTCCACAGAATCCCAGACATCCTTGGCATTGACCGTCTTGTTGTATGACTTTGCTAGAGAGTCCTCCATTGAGTTCAAGATCAACAACTTACAGAGGTTGTTATCTCTTCTCCACTTAGGCTACAAAACAGTGGCTTCAGTGACCCTCCGAGTATTTTCACCTTCTGGAATTAAAGGTTCAGGATCTGTCAACACGTAGTCGACGCTCATGAGTTTAAGATTAAGGATGACATTTCTCTTCCAGACGTTGTAATGCTCCTCATCAAACTTCTCAAGTTTATTAAAACTTGTGTGAGAAGGTTTGCACGGTTGTTCTCTATCTTACTCGGATCTTGCTTTGAGAGTGTTAATGCTGAGGCTTAATCCAAGATACGTCAAAAACTAAGATTTAATGCAAACAAGTTTGCTTCTATGTTTCTTTGTTATAGGACTTTCGGAGATTTGGCAAACAAGTTTGCTCTCCAAAAAACTTGAAGCCACTAATAAACTTTAGGTTACAACTCTGTTACAAACTGATAGAAAAATTCTTTTATTTACTTCCTTGCAATCGTAGTTGCAAACAGATAGAACGGATTAAAATTACAGAAACTAAAACAGAAAGAAGAAGATGACACAACTCTTGCTGGGGTGATGAAGATCACCGTTGCTCAAAGCAAGATTCACCCCACATGAACTGCTCGCAGGAACCAGCACGTTATCGTAAAACTTCTGGAATGGTTGCCGTCAAATCTTGCACGAACTCCTCTGGACTCTAATGGCAGCATCAACACTTCTTTCTTCTGCTCTCTTATTTTTGACGTAAGTTCTCAAAGAGGCATGAAAAGAGTAGTTATAGAGTTGGGTGGAAACCCTAACCCTAATCATGGCCACCAACGGATTACAAAAAGATATGACTAATTTGAATTCAAATCCCACAAAAATCAGATCTGAATTTGATCATATTTTTCCATAACCATTCAAAACCCGCAAACAGTGGCAACATGCACCAACCACGATTACTGATCCTATGCGCCTCAGCAGCACAGCTGCTCCTGCACGCAGGTTGTTTCAAATCCTTGAACCTTCCATAGAAGAAAATTATTTAGTGGGACGAGTTCATTACGTGGCAGTGATGAATGATGAGCCCATCTAATTATATAATATATTAGTAATCATATTTTAATAATACTAGTAATGTGCACATGCATTACACGTACGAAAAAAAGTTAATTTTTTTAATATAAATTTATTATAAAACTATCATTTCTTAGAATTGAACTCAAGTAATTAAGAAGAATGTCTCATGTTAACCACGGGAGAGAGAATTATTTAGCTATAAGTAAATCATATTTGATAGTTAAATACTTGGTTAAGTTTATTTAATAAGTAGTAGAATATTTAGCTAGACTTTTAGTTATATTATTATTATTTTTAATTTATTTAAATGAACGATAATATATATATATATATATATATATATATATATATATATATATATATATATATATATATATATATATATATATATATATATATATATATATTTACACTAACTACCCCTATGTTTTTGATTTATAACACGGGGTACCCCTGATTTAAACTATTTACACTAACTATCCCTCCCTTTAGAAAACGTAGGGGTAGTTAGTGTTATAATTTTTTTATTTTTCCTTAAAGTAGGGGTACCCCGTATAATAAACCAAAAACATAGAGGTAGTTAGTGTAAATAGTTTAAAAATAGGAGTACCCCGTGTTATAAATCAAAAATATAGTAGTAGTTAGTGTAAATAACCCTATATATATATATATATACACACGCGCGACCTAGACCGTTTATTTTTGAACCGTTTCCAATCAGCAATATATATTAGAATATATTAGAAGATTTGTCAATTATTTAATTATTTTTTAACATTCACCACTCCTACTCGGTGAGAGGCTCTCATAGTCTTTGATTTATAAACACACACCCTTATTTCCACAGTGCACGCCCATTCCCAGACACAAAAGCCTATAGCCGTCTTACAAAAATATGCGTGTACATAACCCACCCCCTAAATCTCAACGTTTGAATAAATCCATAATTCATTGATTCCTCCGCCCAAAATTTCCCATTTCTTTCTTCTTCAACTCTACTGCTCTTCTTCTACAAAAACCCTAAAAGATGACGAATTCCGCTCCCAACAAACCCTACAACTAGCCACTCACTCTCTCCGTCGATGGCGACTTCAGCCTTCCGTTCGAGCAGCCGGAGAGCCTCGATCTCCGGCGGAGACGACTGCGGCTCGTCGAACCGACTCCAGAGGTCGAGGAGCCTGAGCAGGTACTCCGGACGCTTCCCTCCGCCGCCGCCGGAGCAGGAGGAGGAGCCCACCCCGAGGGGCAAGTTCGTAAATAAGATGCGGGGGTCCGGGTTCCCTGAGATCAGTCTCGACGATCTCGCGGACGAGTTCTTTAAGGGGGAGGTGGGAATGAAGGAGGAGGAGGAGGAGGTCCGGTCCAGTTCGGTTCGCACTGGCCGGAGCGGAAGCAGGGGTGGGGAGGCTAGGTTCTTGATGGAGACGGACTCGTCACGCCGCAGGGGGAGGTCGGTGTCGAGGCATCAGGATCTGCCACCCGGCGAGGGGAAGGGAGGTACAGTAAATATCAAGCAGCAGCAGCGGCGACGGCAGAGGTCGGTTTCGGTTGCTAAGTACCAGAGCAGGGATGTGGAGGTACAATTTTCTTGATTGATAATAGCTGCAATCTTGCTTAGAAAGACTTTATTGTTCGATCTCTGAAGTAGAAGTACGGTTTTTGATCTCCTCTGTAGAGTTTATTAGTCTAGTGGTATGTAACCATTGTTGTAAACATCCGAGTCGGCCGACTAGTCCCCGACTAGTCGGTAGTCGGCCTTTGCCGACTCGACTAGGGGGCTAGTCAGCAAAAGATAGGCTCAAGCAATAATCGGACCTAGGCAGCCGACTAGGCGGCTATAGACGGGCCTAGTCGTCCAACTAGGCCTCGGTTCCCAAAAAAGGGTAAAAAAGATGAAAATTCGACCCAAAATTCAGTTCTTTTAAAAACTTAAAAGCAACCGACAGAGAAGGAGAAGAAGGAGAAAAAAGAGAAGGAGAAGAAGTTTCAGAAAAGGTGCATACCAAGGACATATATTGCGTATATATTTTTTTGGGTACTTAAGTTAATACTTTGATGACATATAGCATATAAATATATTGCATTTTTTTACTCTCTCTCTCTCTCTCTATATATATATATATATATATATATATATATATATATATATACACACACACTCAAACCGATTAATCCGACTAATCCCTCCTATTAATCCGATTAATTTCTAGTTCCCGTGAACCGACTAATAGCCAACTAGCGATTTTTACAATCTTGTATGTAACAATCAAGTTTCTTTTCTTAGTCGACTGGAGGCAGTTTGATTAGCATAATGATTTAGGGGTACTTTCCACAAACAGGTTCTAACCTGACATGAATTTGGCGGCTTCTTATAATTGAGATATCCGGCAAATAAAGCAGTGTTCTAAAAATCGGCCTAGGCGCCCGGCCACCGCACCGAAAATCTCCTAGGCGGTGGGCTAGGCGGCTAGGCGGGCCCTAGGCGCCCCTAGGCGGTGGATTTTTTGAATTTTTTGAATTTTTTTTTTGATTTTGTTTATTTTTAGTTGTATTTGGATATTTGTTTGGGTTTTAAGATACTATTTGGATTTTAGAACATTGAAATTTCAAATTTCAAATTTCAAATTTTCAAAATTTTCAAAAAAAAAATTTCTAGGCGGCCGCCTAGGCGGGCTAGGCGCTAGGCGGACCTCCGCCGCACCGAGTCCGCCTAGCGATTTTTACAACATTGAAATAAAGTAGCAGTGAATTTCGAGATCACGGCCTGCATTGGGCATAGTGGTTTGGTTCTTAGTTGTTGCTGATTATAATTTATAACTAAACCAAAATGCAACATAGAGTCTTATCATTTATCGGATACGAGTAGAACCATATTCGTATTTGTCAATGTTCTAAAAATCGCTAGGCGGACTCGGTGCGGCGGAGGTCTGCCTAGCGCCTAGTCCGCCTAGGCGGCCGCCTAGAATTTTTTTTTTGAAATTTTTAAAAATTTGAAATTTGAAATTTCAATGTTCTAAAGTCCAAATACTATCTTAAAACCCAAACAAATATCCAAAATACAACTAAGAATAAACAAAATAAAAAAAAATTCAAAAAATCCGCAAGGGGCGCCTAGGGCCCGCCTAGTCTACCGCCTAGGGGGTTTTCGGTGCGGTGGGCGGACGCCTAGTCCGATTTTTAGAACACTGGTATTTGTTTTCTAATACCAAAGGATACTGTTCGGAAATAAAAATCAGTAACTTAGGTTGTCAAGTTGTGTACCATATCGTATATTGATAAGATTGCATATCGTATCATATTCCGCATATCATATCGTGTATTGTTCGATAAACTAATTCGAGGAGTTTAATTCTATGCTTCTAGATCTATATAGGAACATGACTTCATATACAATATTTTTTTTTTCAATATTTACAAGTCTATCTAGCCCCAAAATTCAGATGTTTAGGTATACATTACGTAACTCAAGTGAAAAAACTGACACTACTTATCCGCCTATATGTATTGTACCAGATCAATCAATATGTAATGAAATGGCAACATATCGTATCTTAAGATACTTATCGTGTATGGTAAGATACTATCAACATAGTCATAGACAAAGGCATCTTCTCTCTCACATACAACACTTTGAGAATGAACAGTCTGTCTGATGGGATTGGTGTCTCAGAGAGAGGAAAAAAAGCATAGTCTTGACAACACCTACAATATCTTTTCTCTGGATTGAGCCTTATATTTGTAAGCAATAGACAAAGGCATCTTCTCTTTCTTATGCAATACTTTGAGAATGGCAGTCTGTTTGATGGGATTGGTGTCTCGGAGAGGAAAAAAAAGTATGGTCTTGGCTTTGTATATTAATCTTTGACAAGTTGATGGCTATGCTCCTTTAAAAAATAAATAGGAGCATACTTTAATGTATACTCTCTCCCCATACAGTCAAAAGTGGAAAATCCAGACTATAGCCACGTGCCACTGGAAAAAATATTCAAAAGCTGAAGGAGAAGAAGTCCCACGGGTCACTGCCAAAAAAACCCAAAGAAGAAGAAGAGGACTGTGAAGAAGAAAAAGAAGATTGTAGAAGAAAAACATACCTGAGTCCCAAGGAGCTCCCTGCTCCCTCTCAAGTGCTCCCTTCTCTTCTCCCTCTCTAATTCTCTTGCTAGTTACTGCAGAAGGGGGCCAAATGGAAAAAAAATTCAAAGTGCCTAGGCGGCCGCCCGTTCGAGTCGGAGCCGACTACTAGGCGGTCGCCTAGCCGCCTACGACCGCCTAATCGGCCGATTTAACCCGATTTTCTGCTTGGCGTCCCAGGAGGCCGATTCCGGCCGTTTCCTAGGCGGGCCTAGGGCGTCCAGTGCCTAGGCGCCAATTTTTTTCGCCTTTTAGAATACTGATTATAGATAAAATATAATAGAGTTTTGGTGAATAGTAAAAACATGACTTGATTTTGCAACCTTTCAGCATCATTCTCGAGCGTAGGTGAGATTCTGTAAGAGGTTATTGGTACGAAATAAAGGATCTTGGTACTTTACGCTACTTCTTTGGTATCGAGGTTCATCACTCATTGTGTAAGTCTATAAGATTAAAATTATAGGTAATCATGGCCATATGCGTTCAAACTTGGACAGCCTGCCAACAAGAACTCACTCGAGATAACACGAGATTATCAGGGATACGCTTGGGATCCTCACCAATTTGACCACTCTCGCGAGCTTTGACAGGGTTGAAGTATCTCAAGAGTATTCTTTTCCATTCTAGGTCAGCCTTTTGAATATCATGATCTATCTCTTCAAGAAAAACCCTAAGTTGTCCATACAAATTATTGCCTTGAGATCAAAATCTTTGATGCATGAAATTTTTTGAGGTTGCCCATAAACACAAGCGGACGAGGAAAAACCATATTTTTGCAGCCATATTTTCTCGTAAACTCATATAAGTTCAAGGTGACAGATACAAACAACAACGACCTTCTCTATCTTAGACTTGACACACATCTGCAACTTCCAAGTATCACTGTTGACCGCCTTCTACCATTCTTGACAACTCTCGAGGATGAGGTTCTTCAAACTTCGAGAATTGCTGTTGCCTACGAGAATTGCTGTTGCCTACCTTCTCAAGCACAGTTGGGTTCTGAGGCCCTAATTAGGTACCGCTGCTTGCTGGCCATTGTTATGTTCAGATTTTATGATTTCGACCACTAATTTGATAGTCTCTTTTTAGCTTCTTATTGGCAATCTCCTATTGATTGATCCACCGTAAACTTTTTTTTTTTGGGGGGGGGGGGGGCGTTAAGCGATCTCTTGTCGGTTATGAATCTCTCTAGTTTGTTTGGGCCTGTTATCTAGTTTGTATGGGTCTGTTATCTAGTTTGTATGGTTATATTGTAAAGCCTATAAATAGAGAATTCCAATATTTTCCAAAAATGTATTCTCTTAACAACAATTTGGTCGTTTCCTGTACAATGGAATTTTTTGCCATATACTCTATTGTTTTTTTCCTTCCCCCCAAAAAGTATCTCCTTGTAACCAAGCTTGGCAGGATCAAAATCCGAAATAATATTCAACATTGTTGAATTGTTCACCGTCAATTGATACTATAGTTTATTTACTTGCCTTTAGACAAAGTGTGTATATATATATATATATATATATATATATATATATATATATATATATATATAATGTTGTTTCTTGTAGTTTTGAAGGAAATAATATTCAACATTGTTGAATTGTTCACCGTCAATCGATACTATAGTTTATTTACTTGCCTTTAGACAAAGTATACACGATATATGTTTTGAATATAGACATAGAACTTTGACAAATGTTATTGTTTATACAACTTACACTGTATCATGTCCATCTTCGGCACAACCAAATAATATGGTCAACACTATTGATTCCATTCTTCTTTTTCGTTTAATTTTTCTTTGTTGAATTGACGAGAAAGAGAACCCCAACGTCGCTATCGGCAAGTATCGGTCGGTATCCAATGGGTACATGCCAAAACCGATACGATACAACTGGCATGTATAGCTATCAGTCGATGCTTCTAAACTATGCTAGGAATATGTTAAACTTGACTGCTGATAGGTCTCTTAAATGAAGGTGAAATAGAATTAATGCAACTAAGCTCAAAGCAATAGGATTACGACATTGTTACTTTTTAATGCTATACATATGGTTTTATTCTTCTTGCTGTGTGTTTATTAGTCGGAAATCATCCTGCATAGCGAAATATCTTGGTTGTAGCTCTGCAACTAAAGTTTGGTTGGCACCATAAAATGTAGGATGCAAATTTATACAATGGTGTACCTAAGCAACATGAACGGTTGGTGAAAGAGGTGAAGGATCAATGTGAAAATGACCGTAGCTCAAGGCAACGGCGATCTGTATCTGTTGTTCGGTACAATAGTGCTAACTTGGAGGTATTTACTCTCTTCAGAGGTTTGCCATATGTTATTCTAATCTACTATTGTCCCTCTACTCTTGTCTTAAAATGTTTCTAAAGAAACATGGTCACGAAGGTTAAACTTTTTGCTTTCTAAACTTAGCTTTGCATTAACCAACTGTTGATAGATCTTTCTCTATGATTTCTCTTTTTTAGAACAATGCTTGAAAGTAGTTCAAATTTTGTTGCATTGGTTTTGGTTACAGTATATTTTTTTTCCTTCTATATCTTGATGTTATTGGTGTAGCTATTAAAAATATGTTTGCAAGTAATTTCCCATCTTTAGATGATTACTTCTACTAAACGAATATATGCAATCTCGGGTTTGTGAGACATTTTCCAAATGACACAATATGTCTATTAACTTATGCTAAATAAATCATTTGTTTTACTTGAAAATCTATTATGATTTAATAGGAATTTTTTTGAAACATACCATCTATGTATAGTTAAGTTTCTTTGTAGTGATTTACAATCTTGTTATAATTGTTGCAAGCCTTTCAAAGAAAAAAAGGATCAAACGAGAAATAAGTTATCCTCTAGGTAGTGAAGTGAGTGCGATGATGATTTTGTTGTTAATTGGAAGTCAAAATGACAGTTTTGTGATTTTGTTCTGAGAATTGAACCGGACACTTCTCCGGAGAAGGCAATGGTTCAAGCTTTAAAGGTTCAATAGGGGTCAAAGTCAAACCTGTGGTTGAATCAGGAATTAAGGATGTCTAGGATTATGGATTTCAAAATAAATATATGGTTCTCATAAACTGTTCAAGACATAATGACACAACAACACAGAAATCAGGTGGGAATGATGTAAAAATGTTACCAATTTGCCACACTATGCATACAAGCATCTGGCTAAAATTTTAAATAGTTAAAAATTGGAAATAAATTAAATGGGACAATATAAGTTTACTACGTGTCTATGACAATGCAAATGTGTACAAAAAATGATTTGTTCCAATGATATTTTTACTATATCATTATATTATGCACTATCTTATTGTTAAAAAAGAAGACAACCACAAGACAATCTAAGTCAAGGTTCGAAATATCGATATCAGAATCGGTATCGGACCATTCCTATGAGTATCGGGTTCGGCAATATCGGTGGTTTAGGATCGGAGTATCGGATTTTTTTGTATTGGAAAGCAAATAATTATTAATAAATTATTAACATTATAGAAATTATATTTATACATTTAGGCATAATTTTAAATATTTCCAGTGTTGTTTCTTAGTAGTTATGAAATTGAATGAATATTAGTCACCCTTGCCTATTGGTTTACATGTGATAGATTAGTTTTCTTCTTTTACAACCTTACTATGCTTTTACACCCTTGCTGATTGGTATTTTTCGTCCAATTCTCTTTGCCGAATTGACCAAAAAAGAGACACCCCCCAATGTCGGTATTGGTCAGTATCATGTATCGGCTGGTATTGGATGACATGCCAAACTGTATCGGTATCGGCTGTGTCGGATCGGTATCAGCCGATACTGCAAACTATGAATCTAACATGATTTAGAGTAGGAAACCTATGATTTAAAATTGATTAAAAAAGAACTGTAATACATTAACCATATGAAGTGTGAGACATACATCTCTTATCGTTTATCAATTGTTTTATAAAAGAATGGACAAACTTTTCATCTTGCACATTGATTACAAAAAATAAAAATGCAACAGCTTGCTTAGAGTCGCATAAAGTGAAGATTTTATTTGGAAGTAGGCATAAGTTTGTGGTATGTTGCTAACCATGGCAGAGAATACCATTGAAAGTTCCAAGCGTAACCATGGCAGAGAACTACCATTAGAAGTTCCAATCATTATGGGAAAAAATATCAGAGAGGAGAGAGGACTATGATCTAAAGGTCTAAACAAGGAGTAAAAAAATGAAAACAGAGAGAAGCAAAAAGAAAAGAAAAGAAAAGAAAAGAGAAGAAAAAGACTCAGACTATGAGGGGGAAAAGAATCAGATGAACTTATGGCTGCACGGCCGTTAGAAACCGCAGGAAGCTGGACCAGCCTGCCGAAAAGGGTTACAGATGTTCCAATCTCCACAACGAGCGATCATATGTGAAGAGAGGAGATGTGTAGATTCTGCATAGATTTAGGTCGATTATTTATTCCTTATGTTTCTTATACATATATGGAACGGATCTTGAACCATTTAAACTGCCCAGTTCTTCCGGCTCTCCCTTCACGCGAATCAACGGTTCAATTCTGGTTCAAATGCTAAAACGCTTTTGGGTTTCAAAGAACTGCACAGTAAGCCGGTTCGAGGTTTTTTCGATTGGACTGGTCTGTCGGGTTTCCAGAACACTTGATTTTGTAGGCTGGATTAGGTGATGTGTAGGTAATCTCGTGGACTGGAAGGAAATGATACTAAGGTGGCCACATCAACAGGAAGTGAAGCCCAAATCATGTAGAATTGTAGCATGGTCGATCAATTGTGAAGTCTCTTTCTAATAACATACAATTTTGTGATAAGTGTTGCAAGCCTTTCAGTGAACAAAGGGATCAAACAAGAAAGAAGTTAGACTTTAGGCAGTGAAGTGAGCACACATTCTAAGTTCCTAACAAGATGAGATGATGATTTCGATTGGAAGTCAAATGATAGTGTTGTTTAATAAGGCAAAAATGGGATTTGAGCCAAGTTCGTCATGATATAACATCCTTTATTGTCTAAAAATTAAAAAATAAAGTAACTTGGAGGACCCTAACACATGAATCGAGTGAAATCAAAGTGAAAATGTAAGGATTTCACTCATAGTAAACTCATCTTTGAATTTTTCACTTTTATTTTACTTGATGCATGTGTTAGGACTATTGAAGCCACATGATTTGATTTCTATATAATCAAAGATATGCAGATCCTTCCATTTTTAATAAAAGTAGTATGAATTTGAAGGAGTGCTTGAATGACTGGGTTAAGGGGGGAAGATATGTCTATGCATTTCCTTTTTTATTTTGCCTTCTTTGCCAATCAATTCATTATATTGTACAAATGAAATCAAATAATTTATACACGTTAATATATATATATATATATATATATATATATATATATATATATATATATATATATATATATACTCAAATGCTTTCATTTTCTTTGGTGTTTATGCCTGCTTTATTTGACTCTCTTTGCCAATAAATTAATTAGAAGTTTCAAATGAGTATGAATATTTGAGTGTTCAAGTAGGAAATAATATATACATGTTAGATCTTTATATCTTATATTGATTGAATGCTTTCAATTTCTCTGGTGTTTACTCCTGCTTTATGTTCGTTTGTTAAATTTTATATTGTTTTGCCTCATGTGCGCTCTATATTTCCTTTTTTGCTTTCCTGACTGTTGGTGTTGGGTTTTCCCAACTCTGACATATTCGTCCTTCACTGGTGCAGCACTATGAAATGACTCACTTGCATTTGATATATTTTGGAGTTGATTTCTTCTAAGCACATTTAGCTTCATTATTTTTGGTGAATACAGAATCACATGGAAAATTTTGGTGGTGGTAGCAAATTGAGGAGTTCAGACAGTGAGCACTTCCAGCAGCATTCTTCAAATCGCCAAGCAACTTCTGCTCATGGATTGAGAAGGTCAATGAGTCAAAATGACATGTCGCAGTCAATTGATAACTGCTCGGTATGCATTCTAGTTTTAAACATCTTCCTAGGGAGGGGAGATCATCGGTAATATATATAACATACACCTCTCTATGGTGTCCTGCCAGAGATGGTGTCTTCTGATTCTCTTGTTGTCATACACTGCCCCTACCAGCAACCATAGACCCCCTTTATTAGAAAGATTAATCACCATGAGCTAAGGCGCTCTGAGAATAACCTGGCCAGTCCAAACTTTCGTATCCTACATGACCCACCCTAGCCATATCAGAAAGCTCTAGATTGTGTGCCGACTCTCAGTAAGGAGGCGTCCTCCTCCTCTGCAACTTTCTATCCGTTTAATTGTAGATTCCAGAATAGAAATTATAGTGCAACACTTATCTCTTCACATAATCTTGAACTTCTCTCCACTTACCCAATGAGTTTGCCCCGTGAACATTCCATGTAATAATCGTCATAGGATACGGTTGTTCACCCCCTTGTTGTTCCGAGGACTCACCCTTGGATAAAAGGCGACTCTTCTCCCTACCATCTCCTCTCTTATTGTTGTTGCTTTTCTCCCCGCTCTGTTTTTTTGTTTTCCAGAATTATTGCCCACAATGGATTTGGTATTGCCAATTTCTTCCGTCTAATAGTTCCTTTGTCGCATTCCCATGGTTTGAAATGTCTCTGAGTGGGCATTGTTGGACATCAGAATTGTCATTCACCTTCTTCCACGCTCTGTACTGCGCCCCCTCTTGGATTTGCATTTGTTCGCAGCCATTTATATCCATCCTCTTAGCACACCCTAAACAGGACTCGCGCTTGTTCTTCCATAGTATCATGGTTTCTCTTTTGCTTGATCAACAACATATTCCTGAGTATGTCTTTTTTTTGCCTTTTCTGAAGATTTACACTTCTTCTCTTTGGTCTTGCCTCTTCCCAAGCATAGAACTATGAACCGGTACTTCTTTCTGTTGGCATTGTTGCTCTTGCACAACTGTGTCTCTTCCCATCGCATTCCTCTTTCATTTGGACATCCTCAGAACTAGTCCCTTGGTTTTCCTCATGTATCATATGAGTTTTTCCTTCCTTCTCACTGTCTTCCCCCACAAAATGGGATCTCACATGTCCAAAGCATTGACATTTAACACTGCTTGGCGGTACCCATTCATATCCGATCTTTTGTTGAACCATCTTCCCATTCGGTAATTCTATGCGTATGACTTTTAGCAGTGGGTCCTTGACTTTGATCTCGGCAAACACTCGGTCGTATGACAATCTCTGTCTCCTCGCAGCGGGTATATCAGTCCTTAATGTAGTTCCAATACTACTTGCCATCTTCATTACAATTAACCAGCCATTGAATGTCGAGGGTCCAGTTTCCAGGATTCTCTCCAGATCCTCCTCAAAATGAATTTTATAAAGTAAAAACCATTCTCTTTCGAGAAGATTTAGTATTTTCTTTTGGACACCATTCCCGCAGCGCAAAAGCCTGAAGTTGGCCAAAGAAGTCTGCGCTTAGAACTTTGCTTATAAACTCGTAGACGCTTTACTAACTTCAGGTTGGCAAGCTAAAGAATAGCTCGAGTAGTCGACTAGAATTTTGATACTTAGTTTGAGACACCCACATTTTAGGGGATCTCTTACAGGTTACATCTAAGAGCGGTCTTGTCCTCATCATATATAGTACCATAGTGTTTCTCCAATCACTATTAGTTGCCGCGACTAAGAAATCTTTGCTAAGCTTGGGTTCCACATACCGGAGCTTTACTTCCTCTCTACTAGCAGTCAGCTTGCAGAAATCTGCACAAGAAACTGGCTGGCAACATTGTTATTTTGTTTCTTTTGTTGCGGAATTTTGACAAACACCTTAGGCTCACCCGTCCTTTGTCTCTGTCCCCTTACCGCGTCCTTGGCCCCAATCCTCGGAGTTTTCCACTACTGCTGAGGATTGGCCCTTCGCACATCCTCTCCTTTGTTCGCTTTGCCGAAGGTTAGATTTCGGTGTGCACTGTGCTCCCTCTAGAGATAGGTTCCAACTGCCCACCTCTATTCCCCACACCTCCTTGCCTTCTACCCGTCTATCTTCTCGTCACCGTAGTCCAACCATCTTTGCTTCCCCATTAATTATGCCTTATTTGCTCGTCTCCATCCGTTTGGCTCGAAGAAGAAATAGGGATCCCTACTCGTCCGCCTGGTTTTCCTTCAGCTTCCATCTTATATATATATATATATATATATATATATATATATATATGGGAGCGTATCGGGAGCCCCGTCTATCTCGACCGTTGGATCGAGCGGGCACGCAGAGGGCCCCACGCGGCCCGCTCGATCCAACGGTGAGGGGGGGGGGGGCTCCGGGATCGGGTCCTTTGATCCGCTCCTTATATATATATATATATATATATATATATATATATATATATATATAATAATAATAATAATAATAATAATAATAATAATAATAATAATAATAAAAGTATATACACACATTGTTTAACTTCAAAGAAATTTTATGCATTCTCTTTGTTATTTTCAGAGCCATTCTTCATCGGTTACTGATGACGAAGTTCGTGATGGTCGTTCTAATAGAAGTGGGTTGGAGAAGACAATACGTGCAATTTATACCAAAGAAAAGGTTGCATTGATTTACACCATTTTTCTATAGAATGATGTGAAGTTTGAGAACAACTATGTTTAGCTGAATCCATGACATAATATATTATTATTTTCCTTTTCCCATGTTTCAGGCAGAACACCCAACTGGAGAGGATGATGGGCCTGGCTTGTATGAATCAATGCGAAATGAAGTAAGAAATGCAGTTCAGGAGATCAGGACAGAGCTAGAAAAGGTATTTACTGGATTGCGTCTGGCTTTACTTATTCCATGTGAAGTTATAAACTTAGACCGGCATATTTCCTTCCCTTTCTTCATATTGCACACTGCATGTTCTTATTGCTGCTAATCTAGTCGGCATTAGTGTTGAAGTTATATATATTTTTTATCTGGTATTGTTGGCAGCGTTTGTTTCATCGCTAAAACAATGTAATCATTTGGACAATTTTTGTTTTTTTTTTCTAAATTGATTTAGCCGTATGCAGGTCCTGGTGAAAACAGAGCCTTCGTCCTTGGTGAATGATGATGTCAGTCAAACTAAAAGTTCAAATTCAATCAACGTTATTGCTGAGATCAGAAGAAACTATACCAATAAACTTGAAGAGGTACGGATGAGAATAATTATTTCTGATGTTCCTTGTGGGAGTTGAGTGTGCTGCAATTCAGTCTTTAGCCTGTAATTATTTTATTTCATATTTTGTAAAAGCGTTGATGTTCCCTTTGAAGTTTTGATTGGTCAATTTTATTTTTGGTCAGCATCTATACAGTTTAGATGTATTGGAGAACCATTAGATGGAAATTCTTGTGGTACCACGATTTCTTTTGGACCATTAAGAACTATATTATGTTTTTTTTAATATAAAGAGTGATATTAGGGGAATAAATGCCCCGGTTGATAGTTCCCTTTGTGTCACCAAAGGAGAACTTTTTGGTTTTATTATACACTGATTTCTAATCACATATATTCATTACTCGGCTCAGCTGGACCACCCCTTCTTCCCATAGGAACACTCACTTAACACTTCCTCATTCGCACCGACCACCTAGTGCGCAATGAAGACCAAAGCAAGGCCCCTCAGGATCTGATGTAGTCCTTAATATTATTAAGATATTTGGCCAACATCTTAAATGGTGTCCCAGTTCCACGAGACTCACCGCTTTTGCAGGGTTGGGAAGGGTGAAGATGTATGCAGTCTTGGCCTCATATATATGGAGAGCCTCTTTCCCGACTCAAACCCACATCCTTAATGATGCAAACAACAAATATTACCGTCGTGCCAGGCGGCACCCTCAACTTTTGCCAACAAGTGCAAAGAGACATAATTTGTTAGGGTTACATCCTTTGTTATCA
The DNA here is from genome assembly GCA_029216955.1 of Iris pallida. Lineage (NCBI taxonomy): Eukaryota > Viridiplantae > Streptophyta > Magnoliopsida > Asparagales > Iridaceae > Iris > Iris pallida. The sequence continues at coordinate 20,771,576 of JANAVB010004800.1, forward strand.
ATCATTTATTCTTTGCTTCCTGTATCTGTGGTCATTATTTTCTGCAAGTATATCTTTGTTCCACATGATCAGGCCTATATTATGAAATTAGTAACAATGACATGGAAACATATGATTAACTTCTCTTATTTCTTGATGTTAAGGGTATCTGATAATATCATAATTTAATTTTATGTTCATTTTTCTAGTCAGAGAAGCGGAAGCAGGAATTGTTGGCAGAGTTGGTGGCTGAAGAGCAACGTGGTCAGGAGCTTAATAGTATTGTGAGGGAATTACTTCCTGAACCGACACAAATATCTGATCAGAAGAGACCATTACGGCCTAGAAGAGTAGCTTCCTATACTTATCATTTATATTGGATTATGCATACTTATTCATGTCATCTTATGCTTTTTTATGTGATGTATTCCAGAGGAGCAGAGACAGAACAAGAATGTCAAGACGTTTGACTGAAGAGGCAGAGAGATATTTCGAGGACTTCCTTTCGAATGTAGACGACACAGATATTTCTTCCTTTGACGGAGAAAGAAGTGATACGAGTTCAACTTTGGGAGGTAGTACGAAGTTACGAGATTATGCCATGGTCAATGCCCGAACGGAAACAAATGATCCCACATCAGGAACTCTTACAATTCTGGCAAAGCCTGACAAGTTGCCTACTGAAACTGATGGTGTTCTACTTCCTTGGTTGCAATGGGAGACCAGTAATGATGTCACTCCTTCACTGTCCAAAAGGAAGGAAGGGATGCCAGAGACTTCACCACAGGTTTGCTAACATTCTTTTTGTATCTTACATTACACCATCTTTCTTTGTGTGATGAACAGTAAATAGCTTTATCTCATGAGCCAAGTAATTCTCTAGAAGTTTCCTTGGGTGTGTGTACTGTTTTTCTCAAGGTAGTCAAAAGCGCGCCTTGTAGAAAGGCGTAACAGCTGCGCCTCGCACCTCACTAGGCAATGCGCCTTTCTCCGGACGCACCCAAGGCGCACCTTAAGTGCGCCTTTCTGCAAGGTGCAACCAAGAAAAGGCACGCCTAAGCGCACCTTATGTTTTTTTTAATTTATAGAAAAAACTTTGAGACATGGAGATAATTCTTACCTTATACAAGTAGTTGGTTACAGTTAAATCGGAAAAACTAAAATTTACTACAAGCATAGTAGGGATAATGCAAACTCTTGTTAGTTATGTTGACTGCTATTGTTGTTCTCAGTGTTCTAAAAAAACTTTGAGACATGGAGATAATTCTTACTTTGAGCTATTGTTGCTATGTTGACTCCTAGCCCGCCTAGGCGACCGCCTAGATTTTTTTTTTTTTTGAAATTTTAGATATTTTGAAATTTGAAATTTCAATGTTCTAAAATTCAAATACTATCTTAAAACCCAAACAAATATCCAAAAATACAACTAAGAATAAAAAAATCAAAAAAATCAAAAAAAAATTCAAAAATACGGCCGCCTAGGGGTGCCTAGGCCCGCCTAGCCGCCTAACCCACCACCTAGGGGGTTTTCGGTGCTGTGGGCCGACGCCTAGGCCGATTTTTAGAACACTGGTTGCTCTGCTAGTCACTTGGTTATGTTTTAATGTATTTTTGTTGGTTTTAATATGTTATTTGGTTTTATTTCTTACATTACTAATTTATTTATTTATCTATGTATATTTTTAATATTCTTAATTTTTGTGCTCGTTTCGCTCGGGCGCGTGATGCGGGCCCACTTTTTAGGCCTTTCAGTTATTTAGGCATAAAGGGGTATTGTGGTCTTTCACCACAATAACCCTCTTAGGGTTTTGTTTCTCCTTTCTATTTATAGCTAGGGCTAGCCGTCATTAGTTTTCATGCTTGTATTGAGAAGAAACTCTCAAGCGTCATTCAGAAGGATTTAGACTTTGTCCGTCCATCAAAGTTGGGAGTTTGTTCTTTTCTCTAATAAAGATCGTTATTTTCCTTTTAGTTCTATTTTTCTATAAATTATTTGTGAATCGATCTGGTCGATTCACATCAATTGGTATCAGAGCTTTCTACGAGCCATGGCCGATGGGACGAGAAACACGATCGACGAGAAGATCCGAGGTCTTCGGGAGGACTTCACCGCCGAGATCGAGAGCTTGAAGAAATCCATGGAGGTCCTCGCGAAGGATCAAGCGTCCACGAACCTAGAGATCCGCACGGAGATGCGTGATATGCGGAAGAAGACGTCGACGATCATGATGCTTTTGCAAAACATCTCGAACAAGATCAACGACGGCGAAGCGGAGGCGGCGACAACCCAAACCCTAGGCGACCAACTAGGGTTTGTTCAAACGGAGGGGGAAACGACCGAAGATCACGGAGGACCGGCCGACGGGCGATGGCCCGCACCCGCCGTCACCACCACGCCGCCGGGCGGGGCCCTGGCGGCCGGCGAGCAGCACCGGACGGCGGCCGAAGGTCGCAGGGCCTTTGCCGCCGACCGCGCGAGCCCGGGCGGGGCCGCTGCCGTTGGGGGCGGTCGCTGGCCGGCCGCCGACCGCCACCCCTGGCCGGTCGGTGCCAGAGGAGCCGCCGGCGAGCGGCCGTGGCCGGACGCCGGCGACCCGTACGGTCCCGGCGGATCGGCTCCACATTCGGGAGAAGCCCTAGGGCTTGGGCCCCCCTACGGGGGTCGGACGATGACAGCGAACTACGGAGATCGGTTCGCGGGTCCGGGAAGGGGCTTGGCGGGAGTTCCGGCTTGGACGGGAGGAGCGGAACCGCCAGGAGGAGCGAGGCACGCCGGAGGCAGCAATTTCTTTGGAGAAACGGCGGATCCCGCCAACTTCCAGAGAGGGGATCTACCCCCACGACGACCACCACGGAGGAAGAGGAGGAGGCGGAGGATCCGACGGAGGAAGAGGCCGCTATAGCAACATACGCAGTTCCCAGATTTCCACTTTGAGGACAAGGTGGCTCTTTTAGGGGGCGGTATTGATGCGGGCCCACTTTTTAGGCCTTTCAGTTATTTAGGCATAAAGGGGTATTGTGGTCTTTCACCACAATAACCCTTTTAGGGTTTTGTTTCTCCTTTCTATTTATAGCTAGGGCTAGCCGTCATTAGTTTTCATGCTTGTATTGAGAAGAAACTCTCAAGCGTCATTCAGAAGGATTTAGACTTTGTCCGTCCATCAAAGTTGGGAGTTTGTTCTTTTCTCTAATAAAGATCGTTATTTTCCTTTTAGTTCTATTTTTCTATAAATTATTTGTGAATCGATCTGGTCGATTCACATCAGCGCGCGCCATAAGTGCGCCTTGTGCCTCGGCGATATAGACTTTTTGTGCCTCGAGTGCACCTTGCGCCTTTGACTACCTTGGTTTTTCCTTTTGCGTAGAGTTTTCAAGAATTTTTGAACAAGACAACCTTATTAACTCCATATTTTATCTGTTAGTTTGACATATCCATCTACTTCACTACTCATTGTAAAATATCCTCCATCTTATTATTAATTATTTAATTATTAATTTATTAGTATTTAGGGTGTCGTATGGCGCAACGGTAAGGATTGTTGTTTGCATTTTAGAGGATGCAAGTTTAAGTCACAGAAACAGCCTATCCATATACATGTGGGTAAGGCCGCATACATCTCAGCAAGGTACGGAATGTATTGTCAAATATTCAATATGATTTCACAAGATCTATTTTCGTTCAAGTAACGGATTCTAGCCAATTGAAGGGATCTTCTGATCAATCCAGAGATCATTTCGATTTCATTAGAAATGAGGATTCAGAATATCACACATTGATCGATCAAACAGGGATTCCGCAACTAAAAGAAAGATCGATTCTTTGGGATTGGGATCCTTCCTTTCTTCAAACGGAACGAACAGAGATAGAATCAGATGACTCTTTTCAGACCTTCCGTAAGCAGGAACCTCTGGGACGACCTTTTCCATTGCTTTATTAGTATTAGTACTGCTGGTAATTGGGATACTTTGAATGATTGATAAGCAAGGAATGCATTCCAGGGGAGTTGGAGGAATGGTGTCAATTGAGGATAATATGTGACAAAATTATCCTTTGTACAAGGGCAAATAAGGACTAGTAGACACACTAGTTAAGTGGATAGGATTGCTATGTTATTCGTTAAAAGAGGCCCCAGAACTAGGGCCTAAACTTACATGAAATTGGAAAGAAAGCTATGGTATTTGCTAATTTAGAGAAGAGATGACCCTAATAGAGAAGAGAGGGATTCATGTAACTGACCCCAATATTTGGGATAAAGTCTTTTGTATTATAACACACTAAGCATTATAGAGACAATTTCTTCCTTCAGTTAGAGTTATAATGGTGCCCCTTTCAACATCTTTTTTTTTTTTTTTTTCCTATACACTAGTATCACGGTAGATAATATCAGCTTTTATAGTGTTTCTAGTCATTGGCATGTCAAAATTCAGAATTTTTTTTTGTCAAGGCTAAGGGAAATATATTGGAATTACAGTTTCCATTATCAACCAGGCTCGACCAGACCGGCATTCTGGTTGGGATGATGGGAATTCTGTTATCCACACAATTTTCTAGCATCTACCTGGTTAAAAATTAGATGAGGGATAACTTTTCTATCATCTCCCTGAGCATCTTACTTTGCACCTTGCCATTAACCATGGCGGTTTTATTGGCATTTTGTCATGAGAGATCGCCTCCCTTCACAACTCAAGTCAAGGAATTTACATTAGTTGAAGAAGAAAAATTGAGATCTTTAGTGCAAACTTCCATAGAGGCAGTGGTGGACAAAGAACTTTTATCCAGGTTGAGCGGAAATAGTAATGATAACATCCACTATGACTAAAAGCTACAATGAAAAATATCTTAGACAACCACCACAAATACTAAATATTCTTAAACATTTGCATGATGAGCCTGGCCTGTGCGATGTGGGGCATCCACAACGTCGGATGATTGACGAAAAATGGTCACGATCTGAGCTGGCGTGGGACAGAATGGGGCGTCCCGTGCATGAAAACTCATCGGCTAGGGCGTCGCGCGGGCGGTCGAGGGCCGGTACCATTCTACCACGGGCATAAACGACGGCTGACCACGCGGTCCGTCGTGCGGCGCCCAATAGGCGTCGGGAAGACGTCGTAAGGGCGTCGTGCGCATAGAACGGGTGGCTGGGCGGAACCAGCTGTCGTAGGCGTCGTGAAGATGTCGGGGGCGCCTTCGGCGTCGTGGGCTAAGCGATGCGTTGAGTTGCTGGCGTCGAAAGACGTCGGCCGTTCCGTGAGGCTCTGGAGCGCGTGGAGTGCGCGAGGTGTACGTGCCGGGCAATGATGAAAAAGCCAGTGCGGACAGGATCCGCACGAAGAGTCCGAAGCGACATGACGACCGGCTAAAAATCGGGTGCGGATAGACACGATTTAACTGAGCTCGCACGTGCTGGACAAAAAAAAGAAAAAAAATAATTTCAATTTTTGTCACTATGTCGTTCAAGACTTGCATAATTAAGCAAAATTTGAACCAATGGTCATAGAAATCCGTGCAAAAGTTGCTTGGTGTGTTATATAGTGTAGGATCGAAGGCAACTCTAGAGGGGGGACGGGTGTGAATAGAGTGCGTGTGTGCAGCGGAAATAAATATTTCCAATTAAAAAATTAAAGCATGGTAAGGCAGATATCAACTAGAATTGAGTAGCAATATAAAAGCAATAAGTGGGTAAGGAAGAAGCAATACGCAAACACCAGAATTTTATATTGGTCTTCCTCTGAGAGGACTAATCCAGTTCCGAGAACTCTTGCTCGGTATTAATCCACTATACAGTGTAAACACAAGCTTTAATCCGAAGGGCTTGCGATTTTTACAACTTCGTGTTTTGATCTAAAATCCACGAACAAACTTCAACTCTAAGAACAATAGCTTTGGAAAGCCAAACTTGTACAACTCGACCACTTCTAATCGGAACCACACCGGCACTTAGAAGAATGAGAGTTAACAAAATTTGAAGATTGGAAGCTCTTAATGAGAAGAGAAGATGAATAGAACATGAAGATTTAATTTATGAGAATCAGAAAGTTTCTTATCTATTTATAGCATTTTTAGGACAGAGTTCGGGCAGAACTCGGACGCCCTAACGTTCAAAAATTTGAATGTTGGTGCCAAAATAATAGGTATTTCATTCTGACCATGAGGTATTTTAGGAGGACCGAGTTCGGTTACCTAAATACCAGAATGTATTTGACAGATTTTTGGTTCAAAGAAATTTGGTTTTGAGGTAAAAATGCTTTTGGGTTTGGGTAGGCTTATTTGAGTGGATTGGATTTTAGGATTCGACTAATGCCAGTGTGATCCAACTCACATAAGTTCTAGACTCAATAAATGAAAAAATACATAATAAAATATAAAATTGACCAGACGAAATCTTGTGACGACGCATTTTATGTGTTGTTTTGATGAACTCTTTCATGTATCGACTCGAAATTTAGGTTAATTATCGAAATCATGTTGACTATGACCAGATCGACCAACACATAGATCCAAGAACGTAAATACTTAAATTATATTGGTTCAGCTAATTTACCTGGATCAAATTCTTGAAAATATTGATGTAGTCCTCGCTAAAGCAAAGAGTGAGATTTGTAGTTATATTTGTATTACATAACTAGGAACCTACAATAATTCTCGTGAAGCCCAATTTCAAATTTTCATTATCTCAACTCGAATAAAATATTCTATCAATCTTTTAGATAAATTGAAGAAGTGAACATTTTCTTTAACTTCCATTAGAGAACTAAACAAGTATAAATTCAAAGTAGATAGCAAAAAACCAATTAAGAATAGTATATATTACCTAAAATCAGGTTGAACCTCCACTTTCTCTTGCACATATTTAGCCATCTGGGTTTTTTGGGAGATGTAGACTCATTCTTGGATAAACGTAGTATTGGCATTGCAGTTCCGTGGTTGAGGTTTTTCATATTTATATTGGAGGTACGTAGTTTGAATCCTATTGGATTCAAAAATATTATTTATTTTTAGCTAACTATGGCATTTGAGCACTGGGCCAGACTACTTGGGTCTTGTTTGGCTTATAGCTACGTTTCATTTGATCCAAGGTTGTGAAAAGCGCTAGACGCTAGTCAGACGGGCATCCGCCGCCTAGCGCTTATATCTAGGCAGTTCAAAAATAAATCAATAAAATCCAAAAAGCCTATTGAAAATTGCAAACAAAGTCCATAAAACCTCAAAACATGCATAGTCAGGCGTCGAGGGACTATGCGGGTATCAGACTGACACCAAGCGCCTAGCGGTTAGGTGCCTAGACCGCCTTTTAGAATAGTGATTTGATCACCATTTGGAGATCAAATGTAATGGCTACTTGTTTGAATTGCCCTGCATTTCTAGCGGGACAAATCGTAACAACCATCTTAGCCTTAAACATGGATGCTGGAAGATCCAACATTCAAGAAAGCACAACTCAATCCATTTTTCTTTTCTAATTATTTTTTCTACAGACAATTCTACCCCTTCTCAAGATATGTATTCATTCCTTGTGCATAAAAAAATTGTTAAAATAAAACTTAAATTAGAACTTTGTATATATGTTTAGATAATACTATGTAGTTAATTTAAATATAATTTAAACATTTAATATATTTTAATTAAAATTTCTTCTTTGAAGAACTTTGGATATATGTTTAGATAATATCATGTAGTTAGTTTAAATATTAAATAGGCTAAATTACAACTTGATACCCTCAACTATTCGAAATGTTCAATTTGATATCCTCAACTTTAATAGGCATCAACTTAAGGCCTCAATCCATTCTTGTCCTAACAGTATCTATTGAAGAGGTAAAATGACAAAAATGCCCCTCCCTACTCTCTCTTTTCCACCCTCTCTTTTCGGCAATTCTACTTTTTCTCCGACGCCGGCAACCGGAGGGGGAGGGGCGCAATAGTAGCACGGGCAGAGTCCCCCTTCTCTCTTCGGCGCCGACAACCGGAGGAGGGCACATTAGTAGCGCAGGCTGGCGGCACGGGTTGCACGATGGTGAGCAGCAGTGGTGAGCGTAGTAGGGGTGACGGAGGGCTGGGGTCACAGGCGGCGGGTGTCGTGAGGGGTCGCTAGGCGGGGGGGGAGGGGGTTAAGAGGAAGGGGCATTTTTGTCCAAAAAATTAACGAAAAACTTAACGATTGGGGTGACAGAGGGTACCAAGTTAGAAATATTAGTTGAGGGAGGGTATTAAGTTAGTGCCTAGCAAAGTTGAGGGTATCAAGTTAAACAACTCGAATAGTTGAGGGTATCAAATTGTAATTTAGCCTATTAAATATATGTTAATTAAAATTTATTCTTTGTAGAACTTTGGATAATGTTTACATAATACCATGTAGTTTGTTTAAATATTGAGTATATTTGAATTTGAATTTGTTATATATTTATTTATAGGATTTTGAATATATGTTTAAATAGTTATAATGATTTTAAGTTATTTTTACATTTAGTTGTAAGAAATTTTAATTGTTTTTAGGATATACATAAGGCACGGTGGTAGTTAATTATAAGGATTAAATTTTCTTTAACATTAATTAGTCCGTGATATACAAACGGCTTAGACGACTCGCTTTTCAGATGTTTTCAAGCTACACTATATATATATATATATATATATATATATATATATGGAGAGAGAGAGATATATATTCAATTTGACATCTAAAAAAATACACAATCTCAATTGCACGTCAATAGAGATATAGAGATTAATGGTTCAGATTTGTCTGATGTGAGGACTAACTATAATTAAAAATTTGTTATTTAATTTTTGTGTCATCTATTAATTGTCTCAATTAATGCATACCAAATTACAAAATTTGACTAATAAAGTACATAATTTATGTGTCATCCAGGCAATCTGAACTCAAGAAATAAAAGAATTCTAAATTATCTTATGAACAATTAAAGTCCAACTACAACTCACTATCCAATGATTATATTAAGAGTTGTTTGCATGAGCAAAAAGATCACATCAAACCTACTCAGCTCCTACATATCAGTATGAATCGAGGCTACAATATTCACTCTAGTACACCCTAGCTAGGTAGGTAGCTGCTAAGAGAACACGTCTACCATCGTTGCAGAGCTTCCGGGCTTCATACAAGTTCTCTCCAACGGGTCGGTGAAGCGAGTTCGCTTTCCGACCACTATAGCCTCGACGGACTACTCTTCAGACGGCTACAAGTCCAAAGATGTCGTAATTGATGCTGTCAAGTCCGTCTTGGCAAGAATCTTCCTCCCGTTATGCGAGACCTATAGCTGCATCTGCATCGGCCCCTCTAGGTCCTCGTATTCTACCATGACAGAGGCTTTGCTCGAGATTCCATAGTTTTCTAGGAAACTTCTGCGTGATGTCTCAAGTCCTGATATTGTTGGTAGACTGTCATCTAGCGCCAAAGTACAATATCCTGCGAAGTAACATATGACACATAAATTATGTACTTTATTAGTTAAACTTTGTAATTTGGTATGCATTGATTGAGGTAATTAATAGGTGGCACGGAACTTAAATAACAAAATTTTAATTATAGTTAGCGATCACATCGGACAAATCTGAACCATTTATTTCTATTGTCGTGCGGTTGAGTTTGCATGTTTTTAGATGTCAAATTGTATGTATTATCTGATTCCTTCCTTATATATATATATGGATCCACATCCCCTCACTGAAGCATCCCCCCTCCATCCCCATGATAAGAACCATTATTGTTTAAGTCATCTAATCTTAACCGGTTGAATGGTTAAAATCAACGGTTAATATTAGATGACTTAAACAAGATCCAACAACTGCTATTCCAAGGATGGAGGGGAATGCAAAAAAGAGGGGATGCGGATCAAACCCCCCCCCCCCCCCCCCCCCCCCCCCCCCCCCCCTCTCTCTCTCTCTCTCTCTCTCTCTCTCTCTCTCTCTCTTTCTATATATATATATATATATATATATATCTTTTTTGAAATTAAATCCTATCCTCCCTTTATGATAATTTTAAGATGATTTTGGGATTAACTTCAACTTATTATTCAAAATATGGTGGGATGAACAAATTTATTAATTTTTGTTTAGATTCTTATCAATGCTATTTTCCAAACATTGAACTTAGTAATTATAAATTCATACATATTGTTTAGCAAACATACATGTAGCAGTAGCATTGGAGTTTAAAGTCCACCATAATAATAAAAATAGTACATATTGTTCATTTATATTTATAATAAGAAAAGTTGGACTTTACCGTGGAAGTTTTGTTCCAAATATATCCTTGCTCAAGATTTATTAATTAAAATGGTCATTAAAGTGAAGAGGGACGGCTAGGTAATCTAGAATAAGAGAGATAAGGGAGGCACTCATAATAATTACATTCCACTACTTTGCAACTTTAACATTTGCTCTTCCCAAGCAGACAATTTTTCTAAGTGACCTTTTGACTCACCTCTCTCTCTATGACCTTTTGTTTAATGTACGTGCAACACACGTGCATATATACTTGTTAGTTAAAATATATCCTTGCTCAAGATTTATTAATTAAAATGGTCATTAAAGTGAAGAGGGACGGCTTGCAACTTTAACATTTGCTCTTCGCAAGCAGACAATTTATTTTTCTAAGTGACCTTTTGATTCCCCTCTCACTCTCTCTCTATGATCTTTTGTTTAATGTACGTGCAACACACGTGCATATATACTTGTTAGTTAAAATGAAAACAAATATCAATTTCATAATTTTATACAATTTCTCTCATGAGATAATTGTTTTCATATTACAAGCAAATATGTTGTTAGTAAAAGAAATACCTCTGCATTATACCTATGTCCTTATTGGTAATTATACATCCACATGACTATTTTGCAAATGAAGTTGACCAAACACATCCTAAATGTTCGTTTTGCTAATGTCGATTTGACATACACACATTTCACAAACTGTAATCCAAATTCAGCCTTAGAGGATTCTCAAAATCCAGTTGAACTGGATAGGATGGCCTGCTCGGCCTAATGTCCATCTGCCTTTGCCTAGAAGTAGATAGCTCTCAACTTTTCTCACAATGGTTATTTAGATGGGTTTTTTTTATATTAAATGTGCTCTTGATTCGTACATAAATTAATAGAAGAGTATATGGCTTGTTTCTGCTTGAATGCTTGGAAGAGGAAAATTAAATGCATTAGAGAATAGTAGTAGGGTTTTGGAGGACAACCCCAATAGTTTCCCAAGTGGCTCATATATATTCTACCCTAGTGAAGTTTCAAGTCCCTCAAACCCAAATATACATTGGTTATGTAGGACAAAAGATACAAATCTCAAAACATCACCTTGGTGAGAATTTCGGTGATCTGAGCAAGTAAGTATGCTCACCAACAAAGTCAAACTAGCCAATGGGGCTTTCTAATTGCTGGAGCAAGATATGGGCGAGTATCTCTGCTGGTGAGATCAGTGACTGCAGAGCATTTAGGAGAGAGGTGTGCCTGCTGATAGAGACAAGTACACATGTTCCCCTTATTGGGACCAGCCAAGGGCACATTCTGGTATATGCATTATATCATTCTGATCTTAAGTGACTTGTGGTCTTGAGTCTTGATATGAGCTCCAATATAGTCGTTTGATATATATGCTTAATATCAGCATTGCACTAGATTTTATTGAATCAGTTCAACTGCTCCTTTTGAAGTCTTGTAGTTCATCTTGATTTTCAAGTGAGCTCCAGAATAGATTTTCCAATCTGCTTTCTTATCATGACATGTAATAGGTTATTTCTAATGGTACTGGACATCATCAGAACATACATGGGAGTTATAAGTTGACATGACCCTCAAGACTCAATACTAAGAGTAACAAATCCTGAAAGACAATTCAAGAAATTAGGCACAAATGACATAGCCTCACATGCCATAGCATGGTTTTGGCCACACTCACGACTGACTCTATCCTAAACTGACTGGAAGCAAGTAGGTAGAGACCTATTTGTTATCGCTCCTAATTCATTTGCCTTGTCAGCATATCTGAGCATCAAAATAAGATAAAATGTTACAGGACAATGCTAACGGATTCCAAATTTTGGTAACTTAACATAAAGGGCAGACTTTAATACTATGTATCTATTAATATCCTACTTCTAGAGCTGACAGAAAGACTCATAAGCTAGTTTCACTATCTTGTCTAGAATTCATGTTAAGAAAATGGAGATATAGTCATTAACTTGTGACACCTTAACGTGTAAGCCAAGGGGAAGGAAATGCCAGATTGACTAACGACAATAGCAGTTGAACACTTTCCATCTCCTGCAAGAAATGCTCATAAGATCATTATAAAAGATCTCCATGAGACTAGGAGCTAGAGAATATCCTTAAGAAGATGGTCCACCAGCAGGTTTTATGGAACACTATTGCTCTTCAGATAATTTAATTTCTCCCCTTTTTTGTAGTAGACTCCAACACAGCGGATACTTCGTCAAACACTTGGCTCCACATGACATTTTCTTGCAGTGAGGTTGGCTTCCAACCGTAAAAGGAAAGAAAGCTATAGATTGAGAACTTGGGAGGAAGAAATTAGGACTGGTTATTGGGAATTTCAGGTTTCAATTAGGTTTAATTGATGAAATTGAACGGTTGGGGTTTTCATATATTTTTATTTTGATCAAGCCAGCAGCCAAACTAATCCAAACACTTCAGGGCGATAAAAAATCGGCTCAATTACTCGTTTTTGGTCTTGTTTAATTGGCTTTGTTTAAGAAATTCAAACTGGGTGGGCCAAAGACTTTACATGGCTAATTAATTGGCCTTGTGAAATGATTTTAATGACACTGTTCACAGAGACATCCAACAAAGATTTTGTAGACCAAGCTACTGCTACCATATGATAGGATTTTGATACTTTAAGATTGCGCAGTAGGGAGCAACCATAACATGTTTAAGAGCAAGCTTGAAAGGCAGTGCTCAACTTTTATTTTTTCTTTCGTGTTGAAGTAAATGAAGGGACTTCAGGGATGGCACAATAAAATGCGAGATAGAATCTGCAAGGCACATGAAAAAGCAAGCTTAGAAGGTTATGCAGCATTGTATCGATCCGGAGTAGATTAGGACGGGAGGTAGGGAGAGAGGAGATAGGGAGAGATTCTGTGTAAGGGCTAGTCCCAAGTGATCCCAACAGAGATGGATATAGTTATCCTACAGAGTTTCTGTATACGAGTTGTTCCAAACAATATCACAAAATCCACAAAGTTGACCTATGGTTGGTGGGGTCCTGGGATCAAATGCCATGGGGGACAATTAAAGATTGGCCCTTGCTCTAAAGAAAAAGGCGCTCCATTGCTGGTGAAAACTGTTAACCTAAACAATTTTCTGAGGTGTTAGGTGTTAGTCTTCTGCGGGTAATGTAATGAATGCGTTTTAACATCCAACAACTGTGGATCTACCTAATGTGGTCAAATGGCATTTTTTAGGTTCCATCCTAACTTTTTGGAATTTGGAGGGAAGTTGCAGTTGACTCTCGTTAATCTGTAAGATGTATAATAGTTAATCTTATAAATTCATTAGTTTCTGAGCTTTGGAGCAAGCATCTTGTTTATGAACTTTTTGTTGGACGTTTCCAACAAATGGCATCAGAGCCCAAGGTTACCATTCGTTAGAAACGCGGTTTGACCCAAACCAAAGTTGATTCACGAGATAATATTGAACATAAAAAGAAAATCCTTTGTTAAGGCCTAGACCAATCCTAGTTATCTGTACCTCATGCTTCCACTTTGTATCAAATGTGTTACTAAAACTTTATGATGAACTCCTCTTATATTGTCATCCATTGGGAACTACGTTGAGCGCTCAACAGGATGCGAAATGCAAACCCAACACTTCTAATATGATTTCAGGGAGCAAATTTTACGCATGGCAGCAGCAGTTTTGGGAGCTGGAATCCTGAAGACAATGGCAGCTCTCCCGTAGCTTCTAGTGGTGCCATAGGAAGCGAGTTTGGAGAAGTAGGAAGCTACCTGAAGAGCACTAGTAGATCTCGTACTGATGCTGGGACAAAGGGGCCGTCTTTTGACATGGATGAATACCTGGAGCGCCAAAGATGTGAAGATCTATTCTTCGAGAGCTGGAGACACAGAGAGAGAATAGAGTCTGGTAGTTTGATCCTGTGCGGTCGAATTTTATTTTAGTTTTTATTTCTGATCTCGCTTTTTTAGTTTCATACATGAAGCACTTTTATACATCGAGTACTTTTGTATATAGACAATTCGAATTTGTTCCCCTGTTCCTCGATTACTTGAGACGTAGTTGTTTTCTGGGGTTAAAAGTAGATGTAGACTATTTGTGTACACTGTCAACATTAGGATATAATTGTGTACCTCCTGAACAATCCTAGTGCTGTTTAGCAAATGTATTTGTGACTAGGTTGATGGAATTCGTCCCATAAAATTCCTCAGCGTGGGCATTGGTAGTGGATTAGTTCAGTTGGTGATTGTTTGGGCGAGAAAAGACGGTCAATTTTGTTAATCCGGTCCACTACAGATCTCGACTCTGACGACCAGTAGTACTTCAGTGATAACCAATTCATAGTCCAAGGCTGTTGGGATGCCCACTAAGAACACAGGGCACTGTTTCGTCATTTCTGTAATGTGAACACATACAATATTTCTAAGTGTTTGGTTTGCTGAAATGATTATAAAGGTGCGATTGATTGCAAGGTGAAAATTATGTGGAAAATAAATTAATTTTATGGAATTATTTTACTAGAATTATTTTTAAATTTTTTTTATGAAAAATTTAATTTGGGTGTTCGATTGTTATTATTTTTCATGGAAAATGATATTTTTCTATGGACTCATTTTTTCTCTATTTTGGAAGAAAATATAGAAAATGATAGTTTTTTGTAAAATAATTTTATGGAAAATATATGCTATCAAACACTACAATTGATAAAAATTTTGTGATGGAAAAAAAAAGCCCAATCAGACACATCTTAAGTAAACAATGTTGCACCAAATTCTAAATATTGTAACTTTTGTTGCTGTGAAATTGTTTACAACACTGCTCGTAGATATAACTATAAGACCATTTCCTCTTATTATATCCGATAAATCGCAATCAAATAATTAACTACTTACAATAATAAAGATTGCAACAAAGTGTAGTATGTAACTGTTGTGGAACCATTCTTGTCGTTGTCATGGGCAACCTTTCCACTGGGCAACCTTTGCTGTCTATGGATTGAGAATAATTAATATCATTAATTCCTACAAAATTGTAACATCCGTTTGATGGCTTGTATATATTTATTGCAGCTACATATTAATAGCAGCTACCTCTTCCAAGGTTGCTCACTCATATGCTCACTTCTAACAGAGAATTCTCTCTTTTTTCTCATTTCTTTTACTTCTTGTAAAACTATTTTCGATTGCATTACGTTGTGAGTAAATGCTCTACCACGCCCGGTAATAGATCGACAAACTCGTCATTTGTCTTCCAAGAATTAAGTAGATTTGATTTCTTTTATATATGTAACTATTCATCTTCTTCGCATAAAAGAAGAAAGGATCTTTTTTTTCTAGAAAGTTACCCTGACCTCCATGGCTGGAGGTCTAACAATCAGCAATGGTTTTACATAGATCCTTCGGGATCAATCACCCAACAATGTCTAAGTTACCAATTCCGCTGAATGAATAGGCCTTGCGGTCAAGGGGAGCTCTATGGAAGTTTGCCAGAAGCAAACGCCACTGAAAGCAGCAACACCGCGGAATAAAACAACTTCATGGATTGCACTAAAATAATAAAGTAAAACTACGACATCAAAAGGACGATGCATCCAGTTTGTCACTAATTAGCGACGGACATGCGACAGACCAACGATGGATCCCAAGCAAGATATGAGTGTCACTAATCCAACGCTAGTATCAATACAAATTTATCGGGTAACCTGCGGGAAGCTTAGTGACTAATTGGCGAAGCCCTTGGGAGTCGATTGCATTCTTCGTGACGATGAGTGTGGCCTAGGGAAAAACTTAAGTTCGGCTCTAGACTAATTTTTCTTCATTTGAAAATTTTCCCAAATATACCCCCAACCTGACCCCCTTCGATCTCTTCTCCTCCTCTCTGCCCCTGATTGAAAGCTCTCGACTAGAAACTTCTTCCCTTACACCCCTGTGCAGTCACCTCTGCTATCCCCTATGTCGACCCTTATGAGACTCCCTTGCCACGCCCCTCTATGCTTCCCTGCGCCCCCTGTGTTGCTCGTCGACCCATTGCGTCGACCCCTTGCTTTAGAGAGGAGCCCCCTATCACATCCTAAACCCGGAGGATGGAATAGTCGCAACTAGATGTGTTATTGTACAAGCTTAAGTTGCGGTTGTACAAGGTGCGAACTTGCAAAATAACAAAATAGGCTGAATAGAGACTTAAACAATGGATAATAAGGCAGAAAATCAAATAACAACAATGATACAAGAACAAAATCTTTCTTTTGATACTTGCAGCGAAAATACAAAGAGAGGATCTCACTGACCAACTAAACCTGCCAACTTGGCTTTAACATTTGAAAGTGAAAAAATTACAATAATTTTATTCCATACATTACATCCTTTATACAAACACAATAATGAGCCGTCAGATTTCTAGCTTCAAAAGGATGAGGGTCTTCCACTACCTTAGAAAGTCCAACTGAGAATCCTGGAGCTGTGGTGTCACGACCTGCACCCGGAAGTTCGAACACAAGTACGTGGAAACACGTCTAGCCTACGTCGCAGAGTTGGCGGTAGAACGTTGTCTAATCCCCAAATAACATAAAATCCAGAAATAAGAATATAATCACAATATCAAGAATCTAACTCAATCACAAGTACTAGCAAGTAGATATAAAATAGAAAGAAATGTCCATAAGATCCAATCCAGAGTGTCAAATACATGAATCCTCTACATCTCAAATAAATCATGTTCTGATAACATAATCTAAACAACAAGTAAAATGCTAACTAAAGCTAAACATTCTCTAGTGGTAAGTCAGCTACTGCATCTCCTGTATCCTCAAGTATACCATGATCAGCCTCAAGTGTGCCATAGTAAGTGGGACATGAGTTGTCACTTCCTGTTCCCAGAACACGTATTTTAAATCCATGTACTATTTAAGTGTATTTATTTAAATATTTACCATGTACTGCTCTGTATTTAAATTCCTTTAATTTTCTGTTAATTAATTTCCTGCAATTTTATTTATGTATTTTTCTCCCTGTTTTTATACTCTGCTTTAGCTTTGCTTTAAGATCGGCTTAGATTGGTTTATTTACGTGGTTCATCATGAACCGAACCAAACCCCTACCTACCACCACCCCTTCCATTTAAAGCCCATCCCCTTTCTCTCTCTTCATTACTTCACCATAACTCTCCTTCTTCTTTCTCTTAAACTCTTCCACCAACCTAGGAGAGCTAGGCAAGTGCCAACTTGCTTCTTGATGGATCCCCATTTTTATTGTTCCATCATCTTCCTTATTTGATTCTAAGTCTCTTTAGTACTTAGCATTTTCAATTTCCATGGCTTATTTGTTGTAGATCTAAGTTCGTTGTATTTTCGGATTTCTTAGGTTTTGATCTAGTAAACTTTGTTATCTTCAAGTTTTGATGGTTCCATGTTGTAGAGAATTTCGTTCTACCCCATTTTGACCTATGGAAGTTCAGATTTGGGCTTAGAATGAAGGATTTAGAGAGCTTGGAAGCAATGGTTTCCATGGTTCTGTCCTTAGGAATTCGGAGAAGAAGAACAGTTCTGGCCACATGACAAGCTTGACCGCATGAGTCTTCATGCGGCAAGTCCCCTGGCCGCATGGGCATTCTAGCCGCATGGGCATGGGCAATTCCAGCCGCACGAGTTCATTCGTTTGAGCCGCATGAGACTGATTCCAATCCCAGCCGCATGGGCATAGTCAGCCGTATGAGGCTTATCTGCCGCATGAGTTTTTAGCTAGCCGCATATGCATTCAGTCCCGCAGCCGCATGGCACTGATCATTCTCGGCCGCATGACGCTGTTTGACCTCTTAGCCGCATATAGGGTTGCACTTATTCTTAGCCGCATGAATTTGATTTTCCTTAGCCGTATATAGGCTTGTCCTGTGTTCAGCCGCATGGGCGCATGTCAGTTCGAGCCGCATGGGCGCATGTCATTTTGGAGCCGCATGGGGATTGCTATTCCCCAGCCGCATAGAATTTCCCCTGGCCGCATGGTCTCATTTTAACCATAGCCGCATGAGACCCCTTTAGTCCTAGTCGCCTAAGGCTTGCAGATTTTGGCCGCATGGGACTACTCATTTTCGGCCGCATGGGATCATCCTTGTCCGGCCGCATGAGTTTAAATTTCCTTGGCCGCATGATTTCCTGGCCGCATGAACTCTGATTTTTAATGCCTTCTTGGCTGATTCTTGTTTCAAAATGGCATTGATTGACATTGATTGACATCTATTGACATTGATTGACTGCCTTGGCATTTATTAACAGTAATTATTGTCTGAACGTTAAATAACATTATTGGTTATCTCGATTAATAATTGATCATGCGTTTCCTAGTTGGAACTAAGAGGCTGGCTAGTCGTCTTACTGAAATGAATAAATGAGACACGTTCATATTATGAACTATTATAATCGACTGACTGGTCCCAAAACATTGGCATACAGACACATGCAGGCTTCAATTCACTTATTTAATTATTTGTTTATTTATTTTTCTACAAACCGCAGCATGCGTACTTTATGGTCAAAGACATAATTATCCCGTGGTTAGTTTTGATTGTTGCATTACGCTATGTAAGACCTACAACCTAACCGCACTGGTATCATTGTGGGAGTGCATATCGTACCCCATACGAAAGTACTCATTTGAATGACCATGATCCACGGCATGAGATTTCGCTTAACATAGAGGCTATTAAGTTAAATAAAATAATGATTGCATGGAGAGAACGGATTCTCGAGTTCTTACATGGCAGCCCTCTTGGGACTTTAGTGCCCGACAGGCCGGCTGGTCCCCACAGATACTGCAAACCTGCCACACGGGCATGGAGCGGTATCTGGTTATATTATTTATTGAATATTGTATATTGATGACGGGCGTCCTGCTGAGACTCGTCTAATTCATGATTGGCGCAATTGATTGACTGGGTAAACTAGCCTTGCTTGCACATAGTAAGAACTGAGGAATTCTTTATTGCATATATCCAGGATAACTTGGAATCACAGTAGCAAGCAGTAGTAATTGAATGGCCGTTTAAATGGATTTGTTTGTGTACTGTATCTACTCTGTTACCTAACTGAGATGATCAGAAGGTCAGGACATGACGGGCCAACTTCTGTCCTTGTTTGGTTGGGAGGTTGGTTCGAAGTGTCGTGATGTTATGTGAATTCTAGTGGCAAGAGAGATATATTATTATATCCTCCTATTTACTGGTTTCATCCTTCATATCGTGCTTCCTTGCGGTACTTGCTATTAGAGGTCTAACCTCTCTGGTTTTGCATGGCCAGATTTAGAGCCGATCCCCGAGGATCCAGCTTACTTCCACCTCCCAGATGGTCAATACTAGAGGGATGATCGCAGGAGGACTCGAGTGGGTTTCTTACTTCCCCATTCGTTTTGTTATTTACTTTATACTTTGCCGTTTGGCACCGACATGTTAGTCGGATTGTCTTGTACTTACTTTTACATAATTGTAACTAAGTCAGGCTGCAGCTGATAACAATTGTGTATACTTTTGCTACGTCAATCTGGTTATATTTTGTAAAGCCAGATATCAAGAACATTTTGACAGAGCGTTCGGGACGCCTTACTGCTTTATCTTATATGTTCTCTATTTCTGTTCCTTGTTTGAATGATTGAGACAATAGATATGAAGTGACCATAGTGAGACTTTCATGTAGTATGCACCCCCTCGTCTGGTTAGACAGCATTGATCGTATTATACGGTATTCATCTACCCGTAATACGTAGCTGGCTGAGTCATTCCCCCGCTCTCTAGTATTCTGGTTCTGGGGCGTGACAAGGTTTTAGTGGTGGCCCATGCAGGTCGCGTTCAGACTTGTGGGGTGTTTTGATTTATAGGATGTCTCAATCACACATGTTCCCCCTTGATCTCATGATTCGTTGTTCTCAACTCTAGCTTGACATTCCAGTATCCTTTGACTTCATTGATCTTCCCTGTCCGGTCGTTTGATTGTTCTCTTGTCCCTTTTTAGGGGTACTTCATCCGCATCTGTCAGAGCTGGACAACATCAACAAGGGCAACATGGACAACCTGACCAGGTTGGTCAGCAACAAGGGCCAGTACTACCCCAAGAGGCTATTCAAGAAGAAGTGATAGTGGAAGCAGCAGCTGGATCGCAGTATCCGGATGTTCCACCACCACCAACAGTTCCACCTACCCCTGTGAAAGTAGACACACCAGCCCTTCTGGAGATCATGAGAGGGATGATGGCTACTCAGCAACATCAGATGTTGGCCCAGCAGCGCATGCACGCTCAGTTACAAGAGCAGAACGTACTACTCAACCAAGGATTACAGACGGCATTGGAAAGAGGGGCAAGGCCAGATTCAGGAGCATCAGCCAGGTTTTGTAAGTACAACCCCCGTCGTTTCGAAGGCACGGAGGATGCCATTTCAGCAGATGCATGGCTTAAGGACATTGAGGCTATTTTGACAGCAGCTAAGGTGCCGGTAGAAGAACGTGTGGATCTAGTGAAGTTGTTACTTCAGGATCTCGCACGTGATTGGTGGGAATCAGAGGAGGTAGGCATCAGACGTCCTATTGCTTGGGATGACTTTACAGCAAGATTCAAGACCAAGTACTATGAAGTTGTGGCGCAGTTTGAGCTACAACAGAAGTTTATCAACCTCAGACAGGCTGGCAAGACGGTAGATGCTTATGCAGCAGAGTTCTGCAGATTGAGTAGGTTTGCCCCAGAGATGGTAGCAACGGAGAGCCAGAGGGCTATGAGGTTCCAGCAAGGGTTTTATCTTGAGCTCTTGCAATTGATAGAAAGGCACAATTATCAGACTTTCGACGAAGTATTGATGGCAACCCGAAGGCATGAGATCACCATTCAGAGGCTTGCGGCAAGGACTGGAGGTCAGAAGAGATCCTACAGTCAGATTGAAAGAGGAGGGGGAGCAGCGCCCCGAACAATAGCACCATCCCTTGGCATTCGCATTCACGATGTAGCAATGTGAGGGCCAACACCACCACCAAGGCAATAACAACAACAACAGAAGAAGAATCAGCAACCCCCAGCGGGCTGTACTTATTATGGGAAAATGGGGCACACTAGAGATGTGTGTCGGGCATTGAACGGACTGTATTTGATATGTGGAAATCCAGATCATCGGGTTACCACATGTCCCATGAATTCGAGGTCAGGAGGACCAGTGCAGCAGTTTCCTGCTCTGCTAGCACCAGAGGCAGGACAGTATCGAGGACCCGCAGTGGCAGTGAGACCATTGGCCCAACGCCCGTTAATGCCACAGGCTCAGATATTTTGATAGCAGGGACCGCCGATGCAGTAACACCAGCATAGACCACCCCAGCATCACCAAGAAAGGGGCCAGCAGCAGCACCAGGCTAGGCCCCAACATGGGAATCAACAAGGAGGTCGAGGGTAGGCATTCACCCTGTCCTTGGTAGAGGCATTAGCATCAGGAGATGTTGTGGCAGGTAACATTCTCATCGCCTCATATCCCGCAGTAACATTGTTTGATTCGGGAGCATCCCATTCATTTATATCTGCACAATTTGCGACACGGCTAGGAATGGAATTCGAGGCATTGCCAGGGAGGTTAAATATACTCACTGGTAATGGGCTCGTAGGAGTTAGTATAGTCATTCTAGCATGTAGCGTTATAGTTTGCGGGCATTCCTTACCCGCCCGGTTGATAAAATTTCCTGTTGGAAATTTCGACGTTATCTTAGGCATGGACTGGCTGAAAGACAGTCATGCGACAATAGATTGTCGTAGAGGGAGTGTATCTTTTGATATTCCAGGCGTGAAGCGATTCACCTTAGTCAGATCAGAGGCAACTCAGCAAGAGCAGGGAGTAGTGACGGCAATAGAAGGAGTTCAAATTCCGAAGGTAGTTGAAGAATTTCTAGATGTATTTCCCGAAGAACTTCCAGGGCTACCACCAGTTAGAGATATTGAGCTCAGCATAGAATTGGCGCCTGGAACTAAACCGATATCAGATCGAGTTTACAGAATGGCGAATTCAGAGCAGGCCAAGGTATACCAGCACATAGAGGAACTGAAGGAGAAGAAGTTCATCCAAGCTAGCGTATCACCGTGGGCAGCACCAGTGGTACTTGTGGAGAAGAAGGATGGGTCACCCAGATTGTGCATTGACTACAGGAAGCTTAACGCGGCAACAGTAAAGAACAAGTACCCACTACCCAGGATCGACGACTTATTTGATCAGTTGAGCAGGGCTAGAGTTTTCTCCAAGATAGATCTTTGTTCAGGGTATCATCAAGTGAGGGTTCGGAAGGAGGACATACCCAAGACAGCATTCAGGTCGAAGTATGGGCATTATGAATTCTTGGTAATGCCGTTTGGTTTGACCAATGCTCCAGCAATATTCATGGATTTGATGAACCGCATCTTTATGTCATACTTAGATCAGTTTGTCATGGTGTTTCTCGACGACATTCTTGTATACTCTGCTAGTGAAGAGGAGCATGAAGACCACCTCAGGAAAGTGTTACAGGTTCTGAGAGAGAATCAGTTGTATGCCAAGCTCAGCAAGTGTGAGTTCTGGACGAATCACATTTCATTTTTGGGTCACATCATATTAGGAGCTGTAGTAGCAGTGGATCCCAAGAAGGTAGAAGCAGTAGAGAGTTGGCCAGTACCCAAGATCGTAGCTGATATGCGGAGTTTCTTGGGATTGGCGGGTTATTACAGAAGGTTCGTATCAGACTTTGCAAGGCTTTCAGCACCTATGACCCGCTTGACATGGAAGGATGTACCATTCATCTGGTCGGCAGAATGCCAGGCATCATTTGAGAATCTGAATCTGAAGTTGATGTCAGCACCTATTCTTACATTGCCAGTTGGACCCGGAGGTTTTACTGTATATTTTGATGCGTCAGGTAAAGGACTTGGATGTGTCCTTATGCAGCACGAGAAGGTGATAGCGTATGCATGTAGGCAACTTCGAGACTACGAGAAGAATTATCCAACTCATGACTTGGAGTTGGCGGCAGTAGTATTTGCTTTGAAGCTATGGAGGCATTACTTGTATGGTGATCGAGTGGACATGTACACAGACCACAAAAGTCTGAAGTATATTTTTACTCAGAAGGAGCTGAACATGAGGCAGAGAAGATGGTTGGAGTTGATCAAGGATTATGACGTGGAGCTTCAGTATCATCCAGGCAAGGCTAATGTAGTAGCAGACGCTCTCAGCAGAAGAGGCGGCGCATTTATGTTGACAACACAGAGGCATATCTTAGAAGACCTTCAGGAGATGGGTATCGAAGTTATACTTCCTAGTGATGTAAGAATTCTGGCAAGTCTACAAGTTTAATCCGACTTGGTAGACAGGATCAAGACAGCTCAGGCACAGGACCCAAGGATTCAGAAGCTTAGGGCAGAATGTGAGTCAGGACTCAGAAAGGAGATGCAAATCCATGAAGATGGTACACTTAGGTTTGGATCGTGTCTATGTGTGACTAGCAGAGATATCAGACATGAGGTTATGGCAGAAGCTCACAGCTCTCAGTATTCCATACACCCTGGAGGGACCAAGATGTACCAAGATATCAAGCAGCACTTCTGGTGGAACGGGATGAAGAGGGAGATAGCTAGATTTGTTTCCCGTTGCTTGGTATGTCAGCAAGTGAAGGCAGAACAGCAGAGGCCAGCTGGGTTATTGCAACCGCTCCCTATCCCGGAATAGAAATGGGAACATATTACAATGGACTTTGTGACCGGTTTACCGAGATCACCAAGCGGTAAAGACGCTATTTGGGTGATAGTAGATCGGCTTACGAAGGTAGCACACTTTCTTCC
This sequence comes from Iris pallida, assembly GCA_029216955.1. Lineage (NCBI taxonomy): Eukaryota > Viridiplantae > Streptophyta > Magnoliopsida > Asparagales > Iridaceae > Iris > Iris pallida. The sequence continues at coordinate 20,795,593 of JANAVB010004800.1, forward strand.
TTTCAGAGTAGGACAATCTACAGAGAAGTTGGCGGAGTTATATATGTAACAAATAGTCAGGCAGCATGGAGTCCCTGTCAGTATTGTGTCAGACAGAGATACTCGTTTTACATCATATTTTTGGAAGAGTTTACATCATAGTCTGGGTACCAAGTTAAGGTTCAGCACGGCTTACCATCCACAGATGGACGGGCAATCAGAAAGAACAATCCAGACTTTGGAAGATATGTTGCGAGCATGCACTCTGGATTTTGGAGGGTCTTGGGAGAGCCACCTGCACTTAGTCGAGTTCTCATACAACTACAGTTATCAAGCTAGTATCCAGATGGCGCCATTTGAAGCACTATATGGTAAGAAGTGTAGGTCGCCACTAGCATGGGATGATATTGGAGAGAGAAATATGCTAGGCCCAGAAATGATTGTTCAGACAGTAGAAGTGGTTAAGGAAATTAGAGAGCGACTTCGAGTTGCGCATGATCGGCATCGTCATTGGGCGGACCAGCATCGTAGGCCGCTAGAGTTTTCTGTTGGGGACCACGTGTTCCTGCGGATCTCACCTACTCGTGGGGTTATTAGATTTGGCGTTCGCGGGAAGTTGAGTCCACGGTACGTGGGCCCATTTATTATCCTTGATAGGATAGGCGATGTTACTTATCGTTTATCCCTTCCACCTTTGTTACGAGAGGTGCATGACGTATTTCATGTATCCCAGTTGCAAAGGTATGTATCGGACCCAAGCCATATCCTTGATCATTCTGAGCTGGTTGTTGGTACCAACTTGTCTTACGAGGAGCAGCCTGTGTCCATTTTGGACCGAAGAGAGAAGATACTCAAGAACCGAACAATTAGCCTTGTCCGGGTTGCTTGGGGTCATCACTCTTTAGGGGAGTCAACGTGGAAACGTGAGGATGATATCCGATCACGGTATCCGCACCTATTTGACTCACAAGGTATATTTCTTTCTGTATACCTTGATCGTCTTAAAACTCTTCATGCTTGTCACCTTATGTGTAGAATTGCTTGGTGTCGTCCATAGTTAAACATAGATATGTTACTTGCTATTGGCATTGTGAACTGATTGCTTACTCAATTGCTTATGCTTGGATTAGTTTAACTCTAATGTTTCTATCCTGCTCGGATTTGAAATTCCGACGACGAAATTTTTCTAAGGAGGGTAGAGATGTCACTTCTCGTTCCCAGAATACGTATTTTAAATCCATGTACTATTTAAGTATATTTATTTAAATATTTACCATATACTGCTCTGTATTTAAATTCCTTTAATTTTCTGTTAATTAATTTCCTGCAATTTTATTTCTGTATTTTTCTCCCTGTTTTTATACTCTGCTTTAGCTTTGCTTTAAGATCGGCTTAGATTGGTTTATTTATGTGGTTCATCATGAACCGAACCAAACCTCCACCTACCACCATCCCTTCCATTTAAAGCCCATCCCCTTTCTCTCTCTTCATTACTTTACCATAACTCTCCTTCTTCTTTCTCTTAAACTCTTCCACCAACCTAGGAGAGCTAGGCAAGTGCCAACTTGCTTCTTGATGGATCTCCATTTTTATTGTTCCATCATCTTCCTTATTTGATTCTAAGTCTCTTTAGTACTTAGCATTTTCAATTTCCATGGCTTATTTGTTGTAGATCTAAGTTCGTTGCATTTTCGGATTTCTTAGGTTTTGATCTAGTAAACTTTGTTATCTTCAAGTTTTGATGGTTCCATGTTGTAGAGAATTTCGTTCTATCCCATTTGACCTATGGAAGTTCAGATTTGGGCTTAGAATGAAGGATTTAGAGAGCTTGCAAGCAATGGTTTCCATGGTTCTATCCTTAGGAATTCGGAGAAGAAGAACAGTTCTGGCCACATGACAAGCTTGACCGCATGAGTCTTCATGCGGCAAGTTCCCTGGCCGCATGGGCATTCTAGCCGCATGGGCATGGGCAATTCCAGCCGCATGAGTTCATTCGTTTGAGCCGCATGAGACTGATTCTAATCCCAGCCGCATGGGCTTAGTCAGCCGCATGAGGCTTATCTGTCGTATGAGTTTTTAGCTAACCGCATATGCATTCAGTCCCGCAGCCGCATGTCACTGATCATTCTCGGCCGCATGACGCTGCTTGACCTCTTAGCCGCATATAGGGTTGCACTTATTCTTAGCCGCATGAATTTGGTTTTCCTTAGCCGTATATAGGCTTGTCCTGTGTTCAGCCGTATGGGCGCATGTCAGTTCGAGCCGCATGGACGCATGTCATTTTCGAGCCGCATGGGGATTGCTATTCCCCAGCCGCATAGAATTTCTCCTGGCCGCATGGTCTCATTTTAACCATAGCCGCATGAGACCCCTTTAGTCCTAGTCGCCTAAGGCTTGCAGATTTTGGCCGCATGGGACTACTCATTTTCGGCCGCATGGGATCATCCTTGTCCGGCCGCATGAGTTTAAATTTCCTTGGCCGCATAATTTCTTGGCCGCATGAACTCTGATTTTTAATGCCTTTTTGGCTGATTCTTGTTTCAAAATGGTATTGATTGACATTGATTGACATCTATTGACATTGATTGACTGCCTTGGCATTTATTAATAGTAATTATTGTCTGAACATTAAATAACATTATTGGTTATCTCGATTAATAATTGATCATGCATTCCTAGTTGGAACTAAGAGGCTGGCTAGTCGTCTTATTGAAATAAATAAATGAGACATGTTCATATTATGAACTATTATAATCGACTGACTGGTCCCAAAACATTAGCATACAGACACATGCAGGCTTCAATTCACTTATTTAATTATTTGTTTATTTATTTTTCTATAAACCGCAGCATGTGTACTTTATGGTCAAAGACATAATTATTCCGTGGTTAGTTTTGATTGTTGTATTACGCTATGTAAGACCTACAACCTAACCGTACTGGTATCGTTGTGGGAGTGCATATCGTACCCCGTACGAAAGTACTCATTTGAATGACCATGATCCACGGCATGGGATTTCGCTTAACATAGAGGCTATTAAGTTAAATAAAATAATGATTGCATGGAGAGAACGGATTCTCGAGTTCTTACATGGCAGCCCTCTTGGGACTAGTAGTGCCCGACAGGCCGGCTGGTCCCCACAGATACTGCAAACCTGCCACACGGGCATAGAGCGGTATCTGGTTATATTATCTATTGAATATTGTATATTGATGACGGGCGTCCTGCTGGAACTCGTCTAATTCATGATTGGCGCAATTGATTGACTGGGTAAACTAGCCTTGCTTGCACATAGTAAGAACTGAGGAATTCTTTAT
>JANAVB010004800.1:20801389-20967310 GCA_029216955.1 Iris pallida
ATATATATATATATATATATATATATATATATATATATATATATATATATATATATATATATATATATATATATATATAATATGGCTGAACCCTACAGATAAATCCATTAGGCCTGAAGGTAACCTGGCCTGTCCAACCAAAATATTTATATAAATATATATTTATACACCGAAATAAAGGGTTTCTGGGCTCTGAGTTCAGCCCGGTCCATTGGGCTCAGGCCTAGTGCTACTGTTGTTGTTTTTATTACACAGAGGAAGGGGAAGAAAGATTCATTTGAGAAGTTTGAGAAAAAAGAAATAGAGAAAAAGAGATCGAAAGGGACAGAGAGGGGAGAGAGAGTGGTGCGTCGGTGGCTCACCACTGGTTGTACGACTCATCGATCGGTGCGTTGAGGCGGCACACCTTGAGAGGTACAGATCTATCGTTGGAGTGCGTCGGCGGCAGTGCGGGGAAGGTGACAGCTGAATCTGGACGTCGGCCAGGAAGGAGTGGAGACGGTGGTTGCAGAGAGCATATCTAGGGTCGATGGAGTCAGATCTTGTCACGCCCCAATCCTAAAGTACATAGGACTAGTAACGTAAGCATACTAGCTAATATGATCTAGAATAAATTTCCAATTTAATGTACTTACTCCAGATGTATTACGCTATAGAATATACTAAACATGTGCTAACTAAACTATCTCAATCCATAATAATGCATAAATATCAAGAAATGAACAAGTGTAATAGAGTCGGTCGCCAATATCACACTAGTTCGATCGAGCTAGAGAAAAGGAGTAAGCTCGCAAAACTAGGCTATAACAACTTAGAAATCATGACAGAAATATGAAGTGCAAGAGAACATAAAAGGCACGAAAGAAAGAATAAAAATAATACTACCATTAATACCTGAATCCAGCAATAACACGCCACAACAACTATACTCCCTAAGTCCATCTAACACCTGGAGAGATCACCAGGTCCTTAGAGGGACGTAACAAGATACAACAACTAGCCACAATATGAACAATAAAAGTAATATACATGAACGTGAATATAACTGACAAGCTAAACTATCTAAGTGTAATGTACTTTTTTTTTTTGAAATCCCACTCACACACACAATTGGGGGGCTCGAACCTTGCCGGCCCCTCCGGGTGTCTGCTCTAATACCACTAGGCTAGAGAGCTCGGACAAGTGTAATGTACTTGATGACTACTTTGGGATCGCACATGTAGGTAAGGAGTGATATTAGCGTCAACTAATATCGCGAATATACTAGCATACTCCTGTCGAATTCTGAGTAGTCCGTAGGCAATAATGGAATATCCACTAGTATAGCCTATACCAGGGCAATACTGAGGCTAATGAGGATAGGGTAATCCCGTGCGTCTACTAGTAGTCTTCTCCACCCAAGAGTAGTACAAGATCATGTCCACTACTCACATGACTCGTATCTCACATGCAAGTCCTCTAACTAACACAACTAGTCATATATGATCCATCACACGAACCCTTTGTACCGGCCAAGTACAGGATGCGTGCCAATACCAATGTAACTCTCACTCTAAGTGTCGTGTCATGAGTTGAGTCCAAGTCATAGAAGTCATTGAAAACTACTTCAACACGAGGAAATCTACTAGCACACTAGGTCACACACACACACCCGCTATCAATCATCGATGGTATCATCGACTACACCCAAGTCACACTTGGACGCTCTCCTAACACATCTAATCCTAGCACACAACAACTCGTCCATGTATAACATGAAATAAAATAAGATCATAGTGTAACAGTTTCTTGTCTGGAATCACTGCGAATGAATAAAGTACCGGTCCGACTTCAACCTCCGTAGTCACGATCTCACAAAATCCTATAAATAATATTAATAACCACACTTTATTATTACTACCATATACCATATATATACATATATTTATAAGCAATTATTCATGCAACCTTGTTTCTTATATGATTTTCATGTGCGAAGATAAAAATTGTATCATGACACTCTTCAGTTATATGGAACTAGATTAGGAAAACCCCAAAGAGAATTTTTTTTGGTATAGTGAGTGTGAGACTCGTCTCACAGTATCGGTATTTATATACGGATATGTATTTTGTACTATATTTCGTATTTCCTTGATTTTCGGAATGATTAATTTTTTTTTCAAATTGTAGATTTTTTCCTTGACCGGCATACCAATGGTGTACCGGCATATACCGACAACATACCGCCCGAACAGATATTCTATATTTTAGATATTTTCTATTTTAGATATTTTCGTGAATAGTGTTTTCAATATTTTTATGAATAGTATTTTGGATATTTTGATGAATAGTATTTAGATATTTTCATGAATAATGTAGATGCATCCTATTATCCATAGGATAATTGTTTTTCTTTCAATGGATGAGATTGATTTAGATTGTGACATGGATCACGATCCAACAGTCACGATTAATTCACCCCTTATATATACCCTCTCACTTTCTCTCTCCCCTCTCTTTATATTCTTTCTTTCATTCCTCTTCTCTTTCTTTCCTCTTTCTTAAGCTTGGAAAGCTTGGCCTTGAGGCCCAGAGTGTGGTTTCGGAATCCCTCTTGGGGGTGGAGTAGAAGATTAGGCTTGGTTGCTAAAACCTTGGCAAGTACATCTTGCTCAAAGTGATATGACCATGCTTTATTTTTAGTTTTCCATAGAAACTAAAGTTTTATTGTTCTATAATATGCTTCTCTAAATTGTTAACATGTTTAGTATATAGTACTTTTGGTTTTGATCGGTGGTATTGCTTCTAGATATAATTTTTGACTATTTTAAGGTATTCATCTATCAAATTTAAATTTTTGTAAAAATTAATGATTCCATGTTGTAGGACATTCAATTCTATGCGATTTTGACTTTTGAAAATTCGAATTTCGATTTAAAACAAAAATTTTACGCCCGAAACAAGTTTTGCCATTTTTCAAGTTTTCGTTGCTGTCTAAAAAAACAGAATTCCGATGTATACCGATGGAATACCAATTTTCTATCCCGAAACTTTCTGTCTTTGTCCGAAATATCGTCGGTATACCGCAGTATACCATCGGTATACCGAATTTGGTTGTTTTATGCCGATTTGAGTTGTTTTTGCCCTTTTTGTCCCTTTTTGCTATTTTTTCGATTGAAATGATATCTTAGCAAGCTCTAGTATTATTGTATAGATTGAAAGTGATTTTACACCATATATGCATGACATATGCTAGCTTATGTTCAGGTATTATTCTATTGTCCAGATTCTAGATAGTGGCTCGTAGTAGCGCACTCCTATACTGATTTAGATTCTAGATAGTGGCTCGTAGTAGTGCACTCCCATACTAATTTACTGGTTGACTTCTAGATTGAGATTGAATGCATGTTCTTTATTGACACCGTAAATTTAACTTGTTATATGTCTAATCTATTTGCATCTTGGCAATGGACAATCAAGTATGAGTATTGTCTATTGTATCGTGCGTAATGTGTATTGAGAACATTTGCCAGAGATATCTCGCAAATGAATCATACCCATGACTCGTCATTATAGGAAGATTCTTGAGTGTCCACGACTTGAGAATTAAAAATGAATCTTAAAGGTAATTGACTAGTAAACTCATATAGATCATTGGGAGGGAAGGATACTTCTTGCTACCGCGACTCGGGTCGCTATGGGCCTCCACAATGGCAGGGATAACCCCGATTGATGTGGGCCCCTGACCTCTACTGATTGATTAGATGTTTATCTACTACATATATGTTTTAGAGTAGATGTTTATCAACTACTGATAGAGATTATTAATTTCTTGTATTTCTTTTCTTTCTACTGTCTTCTCTCCCTGGCCACCCGAGTTACTGCAGCGTAGGAGATAGTGAAGTTCCTCAACTTGCATACTAGTAATTAGGATTGTGATAACCCTAGCTAGATAGTGATAGCAAGCCGTAGACATTGATTGGCTATGTACTTTTGGTTGTGCGTTACTTTATATGCTCTTGTGTAGGTGAGTGACCAGAAGCTAAGTTCTGCTCCGAAAAAATTCTACAACCCTGGTCCTTGTTTGGTTTAAAGATTGTGGCTCCAATTTCTAGTAGTTCCTAAGTCCCGTGTTGCTCATCGGCTTATTATGTTCCATAGCTATATTGTTCGGTATTTTCATTCAGTCATTTATATTTTCGAGATACGTGCATTAGTACCGTACTAGTCTCGACCCGCCTTTATTTATTTCTGTCATTGTGTTACATTTTTGTTGGGCTTTGTCGTTCACCTCGAGCTTCCTTTGTGGTACTTGCTATTTGGGGCTTTGACCCCACTAGTTTTGTTTGGCCAGATTTACCGTTGGAGCCTGAGGATTCTTCCTACCTTTCTCTGGATGACCCGCCGCCTTCTTAGATCTGCGATTGTTCCTCCTCGCGAGTGGGTTCCCTTTTCTTACTACTTGCGGTTTATTTTATTTTGGTGGTGTTAGCTAGGGCATGTGTTAGCCATATTATTTCAGGACTTTCTCAGACTTTGGTCAATATGATGTATTATATTAGATCTAGACTGATATAGTGATCATGTATATTGGTACTTTGCTAGTGTAGTATTTTGTATTCACTAGCTTCATGATCATGTATGTTATAGTATATTGGGACACCTCTTTACTTTCATGTGTGATATACTCTTGATATTTTTGTTGATGGATTGAGATAGTATTTGTTCGACCGTAGGAGTCGTCAGTGGCTTGCTAGAGTCCACCCAATTGTCTTCTAGACAACCATAATCGTATATTGGGGTACTGCGTACTCAGGTATACGTAGCTGGCCTTGTTTCGTTCCCATTCTCCAGTGTTCTGGTTCTGGGGTGTGACAATGAGTTAGAATGATTATGAGGTTACGAGGTATATATAAGATTGGACAATAGAAATATGTGGTAAACCCTATTACATGAAATGGAGGAATGCGATGTGTTTATGATGATATGATCAAAGGCGAATAAATTTCATGATTGACCAAAAAAATTAGTTAAACAAATATTGAGTGAGAGTTTTTTTATTTTCAAGATTTGAGGATTAACTTCTATAATGATTATGGATATAACTTGAGATGGGGTTGATTTTTACCTTCGACTAAACTGGTTGAAGAATTATTGAATTTCAAGAAGGTTATGAAAGAAAAATTTTGGTATAAGGAAAATAGTTATATATATATATATATATATATATATATATATATATATATATGTATATATATATATATATATATATAGGGCTTGAGCGCTGCGCCGCCTCTCAGCCCTGGGCGGTTCGTTCGCCATGGCAACGGCACGACGTCGTCTAAGGCGCCGGGCTGGCCCCGGCCTCCCGCATTCCTCTCAGGGCCCCACTCACCGCAGTCCTCCTCCGACATTGGGTCTCTTTTCTCGCTTCTTCGCCTACTCTTCGGTCACAACATCCCATTCCCTTAGGGCCTTCTGCTCCGCCCCTCCCTCACTCCTCTGCCCCCTCCTTGCTCCCTCAAAGCCCTGCGATAATTTCCCTCCACCCACCCCCCGGTGCAGGACCTCTAACCCCCACCTCCTCTATCACGACCCACACCATTTTTTTTTTTCTTTTTTAAACGGATACGACACGTGTCCAAGACAGCCTACGCCGCAGTGTCGGCAGTAGAACGGTGTCACGACCATGAAGATCAAATCACAAATAATGCTCATTCACATAATTAATTTAACTTACAATATTCACAAGTTTTATATTTGCAGAAAATATGAACTTGTACAAATATTTGAATGACTACAAGTCCACTATCTAGTTAGTCTTTAGGCTCTTGTCTGCAAGTACCCCCGTATCTCCCATGCTAAGTGAATCCACGGCTAACCAGAAAAATATTGGTTTCCAGTCAGGAATGGAACGAGCACAATTCACTGAATGTAATTTCAATAAATGAAAATGACTATACAACAGAGGTTAGACATCAATCATGAGTTTTGAAAATAAACAGAAAAGGCAAAAAATCAGTAGCAAATAAATAAACAAAATACCTTTCCAATCGTAGAAGTACCTTTGATATGTGATCGGTCTCGGGACAATTACACGACACTGTCTACACTGTCTAAAGTTATACTGTCTACACTGTCTAAAGTTACACTATCTACATTGTATAAAGTTACACTGTCTACAGCAAATAATGCAATAAAGAAACATGGTCTACTTTGAAATAATAAATCACTGTTTATACTGTCTAATTGCAATAATAAATTACTGTCTACACTGTCTACTTTGCAATAATAAATCACTGTCTACACTGTCTACTTTGCAATAATAAATCACTGTCTACACTGTCTAAGGTCAGATCACACATCGTTGGTACTTCACATTTTCGACTCAACAATTTATAATAGAATATAAAATCACATAACCAATGGCCAATCAATAAAATATAGTGAAGATCAATATCTAAATGCAGACAATAAACTGTACTCGCCTGTGGTCCTTTGCTGGTGAAACCGACAATCCAAACCAATCAGTGTGCCCCAATAGTCAAAACTCGTACAACAGTCTCCAGAAGCTAAAATAAACATTACCAATATCCTCAGAATAGTCAAATTAGCTAGGATTGCCTATCCTTAAGTCCAATTCTGGACACAGGGGCAAAACGGTAATTTTGGGTCAAAACGATGTCCGCCGTTGGACCCGCTTTGCATCGAAAAGCGTGCCAGAGTCAATGGTCTCTAAAGTCATCAACCTACATGTCTACAGATCCAGTTTTCCGATACGAACACAACCGTATGTCCAGAGTTGGATTCCGGCGAGCCGTGCACAAAATCGCCCGTTGAATCGGACCGTGGGGCCCGCAAAACGATGATCCAATCAACGGTCTCAGAATCGGACCAAACTTGGCATACAGGACCAGAAAAATGATACGGTCCTGCTGGCGTAAGTTTTATCTCAATCTGACGAGCGTGCATAAAGTAATTGAGAAATTTGCACAGAGGCCAATACGGTGAATTTAGTCGGATACGCATCAAATTCGTCGCGGACACGCAACCAATTTGAATTCCGTCAAAGCCCACATGACCACGAAGCCGTTACGCAGCTTTCGATGCTTTCGGTTCGCGACCACGTCGCCCAAATTGGCAGGACGCACGTCGTATCGATGAATTTTTTTTAAAATTAATATTTTAAAACATAGTTTTTTCCTGATTTTTGGAATCGAATTACTCATAATACAATGAATGAAAACTTAAGCGACAACAAGGGTTTTGAAGTCCTATTGTTCTTCTACAAGTCTGTTCAAACAACATTTGAAATCTGTTTACCAGTTGATCGGGTTCAACCTTCAAACAACAGTGGACTGCCTTTGCCCTGTTTGGAACGGGTTTTCCCCTTGACTTTGCGACGATTTCACGGATAGGTTGTGACACTATCGTCAAATCCCCTTGATGGGATCTCGAAAGGGTTATATAGGCTCTCCGGACTACTTTACGAAACGTAAAACGACAAAGTACAGGGGAAGAAATTTATCCACGAAGTTGGATGTTTCGTTGCACTTGCCGCTGCGGTTGCTCTGTTCCGGGCCGCGCGCGCCTGCTGTCCAACGTTTCTGGGCTGCCGCCAGCGGTCGTCCGATATCATGGCGGCACGCCAGGTGACGGGGAAGGGTCACGAGGGGTCAGGGGTCGTTGGCGAGGATCGGGGTTAGGGTTTTTGTGATGACCCCTCGCTCGCTCTCGCTTCTCTATTTGTACTCGCGGTCGAGTTTGGTTATACCGAGCAGTATATCACGACCCGCACCCACCGTGAGGGTACGATTACGTAACAGCGTCCAGCCTACGCTGCAGTGTCGACAGTAGAACGCTGTTCTAGGTCATGAACTATAACTACATAACATGAATATACTCTCCAAAAGGAGGCCAACACAAAGGTACAACTCAATCACAATCTAAGGTAGAATGTTGCATGATGTAAATAGATAAGAAATCCTCAACTGAGGTACAGCAGAATGAATTAACAAAGTCTCAAAACTACCAGTCTCAACATCTCTAAAATATACAAATCTGAAAATAAGGACAACAACTAAACATGAAAAGAAAGAACAGTCTAAGCTATCTATACTATGCAAGGTATCATCCTCAGCAGTTGCCTGAACCTCCCCTGGGGTCCAGGTCACGAGTGTCGTCTAGGCAAACTCCAAGTAAGGGGGTGCAGGGTTCCTAATCATCCTCTGTAAAATTTTTAACAGGTCCAGTCAGGACGAAAGTGAGCACAAAATATCTCATGCAGTTCATATCAAATTAGAAAATATAAAGCATGCAATAGAGTAAGATACATGAAACGCTGAAAGAAGAATGTATATGAAAAACAGTAGAGATTTGATAACAGGAAATATCTATATATGATAAGTAAGAACTGTAAGCCAGCTGTGATTTAGAGTACAATATGGTTATATAAACGGTCTAGGACAATGCAATTGTAACTCCATTGTACGTGAGTGTACAATAGACATATACAATAGTTATATAATGTTGTACAATAGGATTTGAGTACATAACCAATTCTACTCCCCCTCTCCAATCAATATACAAGGATCCACTCCAGTTACGTTATCTTGTACAATAGTGTACAATGTTATACAATAGATGTACAATGTTATACAATAGATGTACAATGTTATACAATAGTTGTACAATGGTCTATCCCTAGAACTCATTTGATAATGAGAGTACAATATACATAATGAGTATACAAGGATAAGGGTATTCAATAAATACAATATGTAAGTGAAACGTACATTACAATATATATTTAGTGAATACAAGGGGATAACATCTCAAAAGAAGATCCATATAGTACCAATCCGTGATAACAATCGTGTCAGCATCAAGTACAGTAATCTAGAGCAAGAATGTAAATCCAGACAAGTATGAAACGGTCAGAGAATGTACTCGCCTGATATCCTGAGTGTCTGAAGAGAATATACTGTCCGAGGAGTGGTGTCTGTCTCCTATAGAACAGTACAAGTCACTATGAGTCTAAAAAAATGATAATAAGATGCATTACAATGCATTCTAAATGAATCTAGGTCAATCTAGGTCAAACCTAAGTCACACCAATCTAAACTAGGTCATACTAGGTCATACTGAGCCAAACTGGGTCACACTAGGACAACCAAGGTCAAACAAGGTCACAGGAAATCAATCCAAGTCAAACTAGGTCAATTTGGGTCAAGGGTTGACTTTTGGTCAAAAGGTCAACTCTGGTCAACTCTGGTCAACACTGAGTCAACCCTGGGTCAACCCTAGGTCAAACAAGTCTAATGTTGACCAACTGTTGACTTTCAGTCAACTGGTCAACTCTGGTCACACAGAACATCTACGTCTCAATCATTCAAAGCAAGGAAACATCAATGAATGAACATATAAGATAAAGCAGTAAGGCGTCCCTGACGCTTCATCAAAATGGTCATGGGGTTCTAGCTTTATAAGGTAGCTAGCCCAGAGAATCAAAGTTACATAATTATATTTAGCTGCAGTCTGATTTAATTACAATTGTGCAAAAGATAAAATGTCTAGATTAGCCGGCTAAACAGGTGCCGGTGGCTAAACGCTAGAACATAAATAAAGATACAAGAGTGGTGGAGAAGAAACCCACTCGAGTCCCCTGCCAGTCATGCTCCTAGTATGCACCATTAACGTCAGGGAAGAAAGTCGGATCCTCAGGCTCTGCTACGCGATCTGGCCAAACAAAACTAGCCGGGTCAGCCCCGAAATAGCAAGTACCACAAGGGAGCACAAAAGAGTGAGATAAAACCCAGTCGTAAAATAATAATAATAGTAAGCTTTCGGTCGTAACCTCGGTCCACAACCTGTCCTAGCACGATAGACCAACCCAACAACCAAACAAGGACATGGGTTGGACCACGCACCATGACAGTCCGTGTCCCTCGGCTACTAGCGGAAGGCCCAAGCACAATCAAGTTGTTTTTCAAGCGGCCATTCATTCCTGCGGCTTTCTATATTTGACAGAGTTATCCCCGTTATACTGATTAAAAGAAATCCTCAGATCGTGTCAACCCAGCAGGGCTAGCCAAACCATAAGACTTATAACTCTTTGATTACGCACCAGTCCCCCGAAGGGCTACCGTGCTAAAATATTTAACACATAGCTCGTAGGAGTCGGATATAGCTATTCGCTATAGGCGAATGAAACCATATCTGTGGCGGCCAACCCGGCACGTCAGGACGGGACCTGGGGTGGCTAGTATGGCACGATCTCGGGATTCTTCCCACCCAATGCATCTACTAAGTTAGTTGCCTAGTTAATCCCTAGGTTATCCTCAGAGTTGTAGCATCCAGTTTCCCAAATAAGGGTAATTTTAAAATTTCGTGTTTATAATTATTTTAATAATGATATTTAATTCATGATATAATTTTTGGTGATTTTAAATCATTTTAAAATTATTTAAATTAATGACTTGTGGTTTTGACGTTTTGCTAGTGAAACCCTAGAGCCTGTTTGACCTAGAGCCTAACCATGTGATTATGATATTTTAATGTCATTTTTGGCCTAAAGATATTTTTGCATTTAACCTCTTTGAATTATTTTGATATTATTTTATTATTTATGAAATTGTTTTGGGGTTATTTGAGTCGGGTTCGAATTTCAACTCAATCCGACTTGAAACGGGGACCCGGGGGTAGTTTGACTCTAGTGGGGCCCACACACTAGTTAGGCATGGCCCACATGATATTAATTTTAGTCCACATGATAGAAATATTTTAGTTAGAGGTTAGACTAATTATTATGGATAAGGTTAGTGTGATTAGAGACTTTAGAATGACTAATTTAGTCCCAACCAATTAGCCCTTTCCTAATACTCATAGAATAGGTTAGTGGGGGCATTTTGGACCTTACATAATAGGACAAATAGCCCCATATGGTCAGCCATTTTGGGAGAGGATAGGCTCAAGTTCATTTCATTATTCTCATCCACACTCTCTCTCTTGTTCTTCCCCAAATTTCTAGAGAGCAATCCCTAGAAATTTCTCCACCAAATCCTTCCATTTCACCACCAAATCTTCTTCTTTCCTTCTCCATTCTAGCCAAGGAGGAAGCTACCCAAGTTTGGGAGGATTCGGAGCTCGTTCGTGTCCTTTTGGAATCTCTACGTGTCGGTGTCGCTCCGGGAAGGCTTTTCTTCGATTCGATCTACCGGGAGGTATAAATCCCTTCTCCTTTTCATTTTCTCATACATATAGGTCTATTTTGAACCCATAGGAATGACCCCCATGGTTGTATCTCCATTTGTGTCCATTTCGTGTCTATTTGGAGGTCATAGGAGTGTCCTTTGTGTTGTGGTTGTGTCCATGTGGGAAAATCCCAAATTTGGACACACTATGTGTTGTTGTTATGTATGAATGAATTATTACATGTTTAATCTCATATTTTTATATTGGAGATGTGTTCTATAGTGTCTCATTATATATATTAGTATAGAGAGTGAGTTCTTGATATATTATGTTATATATTTGTGTTCTTTTGTCTCAAACTACCCAAATCCGTCATGATTTTTATCCACGTTTTTAATTTCAGCCCTAACTTAGAAATGTCATAACTTCTAGCTCAAAGCTCAGTTTAATCTCCCGTTTTTTTAAAAGAAGCGTATTGAAGTTAGCTTTCCAAAAACATGTATTAATAGGCCTAATTCTTTCTGTAACTTTCTGGAGAATTATTTGAGTGTCAGCTGTACGAAAGACAAACGCGTTCTCGGTGTTTTTGCGATTCCGGGAGTTTTCGGAAACGAAAACGCGATCCGTTTAAAGTTTCGGAAAGCTAACACATAGATCTATAACATACTTTAATCCTAGATTTTAATTCATGCTGAGATGGTACAGTATTAATTATTAGTAGGAGTTACTATTCGGCATATGTATTTTGTGCACCCTTGTGTGTAATATAATGTTCTATTTGATTTTAACCCATGTTAATGTATATACATTATGTAATTAAATAGAGAATGCAAGCATGAGTAAATGGTTAAATAAATGATGTATGAGGTGTAAGTATCCTATCTAATATAAGCATGTATAAGTATGGCTTGTAATGAATATGTAGGTTCCATAGTATGTAATGTATGGTGCATATAGTGGTGCAAGAGAATAAATGAATGATGAATGAATGCAAGCATGAATGTAATGTAATAATAGATATAATGTATGCAATATACAAGTTAACGAGATGTAATGTCCTATGTTAACACAAATCCTATATTACCTCATGTACCCCCTTATAATATGTTGACACTATCACACTTGACACATTGTTCACTTACACTTTGACACTCTTTGATATGTATACACTATGTATGCCCATTTAACCCTCACTTGCCCCTTTGCCATGTTCACATACACACACATAGCCTCTTAAATAAGTATTTATGAATATAGTTAACTTAGCTATGTATGTATATTATATATATGTTAGCATATTGTGTTGTAATATATAAGTTTATATAACCATTTGAAATGCCATGATTATAGACCTAATGTTGAATACCAATATATGCATGTGTATATATGTGTAGACATATATAGCTTAAAGTAATAGATTACCTAGTGTATATCCAATGTGAATTCTTGCCTATTTGAGTATTGACTAATTGCATGCTATATAGAGTTGGGTGTATGTTGGCTTGTATAGCCTTGTATTGATGTGTGCTTGCTAGGATAGTCTTGGTTAGGCCTAGTAAGACTTGCTGGGTTAGGACATGACCTAGTTTGACTAGTGCAGTTGACCAGAGTTGACCAAGGGTTGACTTTGGCCTAATTTGACCTAGATTCATGTAGAATGCATTGTAGTGCTTTATATTACCCTTCTGGACATGTTGTGACTTGTGCTGTTCTAATTAGGAGCCAGACACCTCTCCTCGGACAGTATTTTTACCTTGGACATTCAGATATCAGGCGAGTACATTCTCTGATCATTTTATATCCTGCTTAGAATTATTTCCTGCAGTAGATTACTTTACTTGTACTGTCACGTTGGTCACACGGATTGGTACTATATGGATCCTTTCTTGAGATGTTATCCTTAGGGAGCATCGGGTACTCTATGTTCTATGCGTTTCACTTTCATAGCGTATCATATACTTCTTGGTTCATTGATCACTTACGACATGTACCCTCATGATCGTAGAGTCTTCCTGGAATCTTACACTGTTGGGTTACCCCCAGAATCTCCATTTTTATGGGACTTACACTGTTGGGTTACCCCTAGAATCCTCATTTTTATGGGACTTACACTATTGGGTTACCCCCAGAATCCCCATTTTTATGGGACTTACACTGTTGGGTTACCCCCAGAATCCCTATTTTATGGGACTACTATGTATCACCTTCGGGGTCTACCATCCTTCGGGGGCTTATCACCTTCGGGGTCTATCACCTTCGGGGTCAGTTACATAGCATCATATAACATAACCTGGCTGGATCCTTGTGTATTAATCGGGAGTGCGGGGGGAGTATTACATGTTCATATTGTACTCTGACTCACTAGTCACTGCTAGTTCCCTATTTATAGTAGATATTTCTATTACAGCTCTCTCTCTGTTTATATACAGCATTCTTTCAGTACTTGTATCTTACTTTACTGCATGATTATATTTTCTAACCTGCTATGAACTGTTGAGATGTATTATGCTCGCTCCAGTCCTGACTGGACCTGTTGATAAATTTTGCAGATAGCCTGGAGGTGCCTGCTAGCCTAGAGGAGATACATTAGAGGTTGTTTAGGTAGTTATTTCATTTTGTCTGGAGTTGTATTTACTTTGTGGATTACTGTATCTGTATTTAAGTTTTGAGATGTATTTCTGGGTTTATGTATCTTAGACACTTAGACTTCTATCTCCTATATCTCTTTTGGATTTCATGTTTTATCTATCCTTATCATGCTCTACCTTAGATATGATTGAGTTTGTATCTGCTATGTCACCCCCATTCGGGGAGTAGAAACTGTTTAGTCTTATACTGTTAGATGCATTAAGACCTAGGACAGCGTTCTACCGCCGACACTGCGGCGTAGGTTGGGCGTTGTTACGTTCTCGTGTCCTAATTCTAGGGTGCGGGTCGTGACAAGAGTTCACATGTCGTGGTCACATGTTCACTCCCTTAGATGTCGTATATCGTACGAGTACTCCAAGAAGGGATCCGTACTGGCTCAAGGATTTATACGTATGTTTTTCCCTTCTTGGTGTAATACAACACACAACACATACCACGTCATTACCAACGACCATTACTATATAAATGCTGGACTCTTGGGAGTACTGGCAGGTATCACGAAGGAACACTTAGCGCGTAGGATAGCACCTCGGTGCTCATATAGGTTGTACCGTTGTACACACATAGGATCATCCAGCCTTCACATAGGTAGTCAGACTAGAAATAAAGACTTATACACAAGGGAACATGCGGCCATGACTCATGCGGCTGGAAAATACAGGCGTATGCGGCTGGAAAAGAGTCATGCATATGTGGCCCGAAAGAAAGGGGCGCATGCGGCTCAGAGAGCTACGTCCCATGCGGCTAGAGAGTCGCTGGGCCTATGCGGCTGGAACTGCCAGTGCCATGCGGCTGGAAAAATGGTCAAGGCGCATGCAGATGGAGGGTGAGATCTCATGCGGCTGGAGAAGAACAAAGTCCATGCGGCCATGAAACGAAATCCATGCGGCAGCATTTCTAAAGTAGACTTCTGCGGCTCAAATACTTATGCGGCTACCTTTCTTATGCGGCTGCGAAAAGCCATGCGGCCGAAACTGCCCAACGCTATACGGTTTATGCGGCTCAAATGCTCATGCAGCTGAGAATTGCACATGCGGCTGCAATGCTCATGCGGCTGGGAACTGCTCATCTTCCCTACCAGAGCCTGCATAGGCGAACCACGGAGAACCCAAATATTGCTTCGGCCATAACTTCCTCCAAACAGGTCGAAATCTAACTTTACAAAGGTCAAAACTGTGTAGAATCAAAATTCCTACAACATAGGACCATTGGTTTTCGAAAATAGCCAAGTTTGATAGATCAAAACCATGAAAACCCATAAAACCCTAGATTTTAGGAACTTAGATCTACACAAATCTAGCCATTAAAATCAAAGACTTCAAGAACTAAACTTGTAGAGAATGAAGAGAAGAACATTATAGATAAATAATAACAAAAAAAAATCAAGAATGGAAAATTTGCTAATCTCCACTTCTGAGCAAGGTGTACTTGCCTATGGAGTGGTGGTTGAGGGAAATAAATGGAGGAGTGAATGAGGAGAGAGAATGAGGAAGAGATTATAAATAGGGTTGGTTAATAGAAACCCAAATCCCTAATCTCTATCCATTCCACTAATGACAAGCCTAAGAGCTACATGCAACCTTTAATAAATAACATACAGAAAATACACATGCTAAATTCGGATACCGTATACGGAATCCATAAAAAATACGTATATCAGGATCGGGGAGTGACAACCCACTTCATAAAATTGTCACTGAATATCAACTAATAATGATAATTATAATATTTAATTACAAATACTAGAAAATATTCATTAAATCATTCAAATAAAATACAACACCCTCATTCTAAATTTCATCAACACGAATGTCATTGGACGTGCCGCATGACTACATGAGCTCGGCTCAGTTCGGGTCCAGTCCGGTTTAAAATGGTATAATCGGTTTTTCTAAACTCAATAATATAATTAATAATAAATAAAACTTTGGTAAAGGTTAAGTCGCAACTTGGTCTGGTTTTCCTAGTTAGGACATCACTATGGCTCGGCCTTCCCTACCAGGGCTAATACACCAGTCAAAACATGCCATGGCACTATCCGTGCCACAATTTCTAGTCACCGTGTACTCCAAAACTCCATCATGGCTAAAATTATCTACCGTAATAATTAACTAAATAATTATTTATAAAATCTAAAATCACCATTTAATTCAAATAAATAAATAAAAAAATATATTATAAAAATTTTGGGAAGAGGGGTTACAAATCTACCCACCTTAAAAATAATTTCGTCCTCGAAATTTAAGGGAAGAGTCCATCAACTATGATAGAAGACGGTTTCCATTAGCTATCATTTATTCTCATGGTCATTTCGTACTACGAATCCTTGAGAATTTTTACCCACCTTTGGTCACACTACTCCCTCAAATCTTATGTCACTAAACTTTATAATCATCCAACTAATTGCTACCAATAGATATCTACTGCTTATGGCCACTATAATCCTCTCCTATCTATCAAGCCACCCAAAATCTAACATACAACAAATTTACACAAGTAGCTAAGAAATATTGCTAAATTCTAATAAGCATGACCATTCGTCACTCTACAATAGGAAGGACAGGTAGATAAGGAAGAAAAATTGAGAGCGAATATGACGTTTTTCGAACAACAGAGAGTATCCAATGATGTAGACAGAAAGAGTTTATGAACCATTGACTTATTTGCTAAAGTAGGCTACTCTAGTCCAGCCCCTTGCTAAATCGAAAAACCCTTCGTTTCATAGAGGGGCTAGCAATCCATGCAATACAGAAGTTCCATTTTCGAAGTTTATCTAAATAAGATGCGAAATTTGGAAAGTCAAGATTGTGATCGTTTTTGTGGTTATTTAAACACACAAACAAGGGATATAATTGCAATACAAGATCGTATCACGATTTCTAGGTAGATGGAATAAGGGTTACGAATGACTTCACATTCCAAGAGGAGGATCTACGTAATAGGTATAGGGTCCTATTTCAAAAAGTTTGGTTTTATAGACCAAATATGGTGGTATGCATGGATGGGTTTTACTGGGTCTTAATGGGTTCCCTGATTGGACATCAATTATTGGTTGGATGGACCTTGTATTTCAATCTATATGGACTAGACAAGATCCCAATGGTAAAACTATACCTACTTGGTTAGGGTAACCTAGAATAGTTTTTCACCCAAGTGGTTGAGCTAGTTGCCAGTCAGGTTGGTTAGCTAGGTCCTTAAAGCCCAAAATTGTGCCTTCAGTGACTTTTGTGTTTACGTAGCACGAGAAGACACATTTGTGTGGCACACTAGTGACATGTGCGTAGTGGGCTTCGAGTAGATCACAACCATATATTGGGTCGAAAGGTTAGATCCAAGGTTGAGTCTCTTAATTATAGTCGGGAAGTTTACCGGTATCATGGTAAGGGTTATAGCTAGTCCTTTTGACCTGAAAGTTGTACCCTAAAATAGAGTACAAGGGGACGTGTTTGAGTAGGACATGGTATACTTAGATGAAGGTGGACTCATCTAGATCTTGCATATGAAATTTGTTGGAAGGTAACAGCTGGTCTCGTGCTCCGAATATTAATGACACAGTCGGGGACACCAAATGAACTAAATGGAAATTGGGAGTCCAAGGGCACTAATTATCATCCTAATGGAAATCACTCTCCTCAATCAGTAGTCCTTGCATACCCCAAAATTTTAGTAAGCTTACAGTCTATTCACCTTAGCAGCTAGGACATGGTTTTAGGAATAATGAGGTTAGAAGAATTCCAAAGTCCGTTATCGTACCTCGACTCTTGTTAATAAAGAATAAGGTGCGGCGTAACGGAATACGGTAAATATAAGTCAAGTCATGGATCGCTCCTCAATAAATGAAAAACAAGTGTGTACATTGACACACGGTCGATAAAATAGAATGATCTACTCGTCTATGGTATACAAGAGTTATCGACGGGGTAACCAACTCTAAAGCACATCATTTGAAGAGATTTCTAACAACTGAGTCGTGAATCTCTATTTGTGTCAAACCTGCCAGACTATTGTCACAAGGGTTCTAGTTAAAGCAAGCTTCAAGCAAATAATTAGAGGCTCACGCTATTTGGTTTCTTGAGAATAGATTGTCTCCTAGGTTGGCATTTTGACTAAGGGTAAAACCTTAATCATCCTCAAGTTCAGATAGCTAGAAGGACCTAATAGCAGTTTAGGGGTCGAGAGGAGGACGAGTAACTCAAGACAAGGTTCTAGTCACATGGCTGGCCGATGATAACTACACTTGTGTATACAACTACCATAGCCATGGGGATACTCAGTATCTCTCTACCAATTACGAGCTTCCGTCTTTCCAAATCAGTGAAAGATAAAAATAATAAAGAGTTCAAGGAAGATGTTACTGAATACAATTTTGTGATCCAAAGGCGAATGTATAATTCAAGAGAAATTGTCAATGCAGTAGCGGATGAGATCCTAGAGACATCTACATCTCAATCCATGTAGGGTAATTAGAGTGAGAGCGAACCGGGTGCACTACGGTTGATCAGACCGTAATATATTGATTCTGATTATACAATATGTTAGCAGGCGTCCCCACTAAATATATGTCTTGAATCAAGCTCGAGAACAGAGTGAGCTTATAAAACTAGGCTGTATAGCAACATTGATCGAGATAGTCAATATACAAGTATACAAGATTTTTGAAAGAAGGCACAAGTAGTTCGAGTTTGGTGAGAATCAAAACTCACATGGTGTTCTTGCTTATACAGTCTTCCTACTCTCTTCTTATTCGAGGCCTTAGTCGACTAATGGGTTATGGACCTCAAAATTCTATATTCTAGGTAAACCTATTAGCGTCAATCAATATTCTCGTCAATAGGTCAAGGACCACGGAATGCTAGATCGGGAGACGTGCTACCCAACTTACAGAACTTCCTCTAGTATTGGTTTTGGATCCTAGGGGACATACAGGGCATTTTCCTATCCTCTATAGTATCATAACTTGTAATCATGTCTGAAGTCATTTCCTCCAGAGTTATGCCTCATCCGTATACCTGGGCGGTGGTAAACTCTTGGTTCCGTGATTCAGGGGTGATATGCTATCAAATACTCTACCTTATCTTGACACCAGGGTAACTACGATCAAGGAGGATCACTAGCCATAGTTTTAGGAATGTTCTATAACCTATATTTTCTTAAACTAATTTCAATTCTAGGGGTAGTGTCTCGCCAGTGCGCTGCTGGCTACAGTGAATCTATAGTCTCCAAAATTCCAATAAAATGGCGACAATGTGCTACTGTCCTGTCATTATGAGTTAGCTACATTCCCTTTACTATATCTGTAAAAATTTATGGGCTTCTAGAGATTCAACAAGTTGACCATAAAATAAAGTGTAAGTATTTTTTCTATCAGTCACAACCCTTAAAATAAAAGGTTGGACGGGGAGAAAATAACTGAAGTCAAAAGAAGTACAAATATTCTAACTATTCCATATGTACTCAAGCCTTTGAGGAAAAACTTGAATCGAAACTAACTCGAGGTTCATATATGGGTAACATAATAAGAAATTATATAAAAATAATAATTCTTAGGTAAAATAGAAACTAAATAGGCAATTCGGACTAAGATATGAGGATGATATCTAAAGAGGCAAAGAGAAGGAATTGAACAATTTATCATGGTTAGATCTTTATTCTATGAAGCCCTGTCTCACCAAGTGAGTAATCCATCCACGTTGGATCATATCATCATATCAAGAGGTAATAGTGTACCTATAGGGATCTGACAAACTATCTAAATTAATAACACCTCATCTAAATTGTATGGCCTAGACTACCCATCGTTAAATTTATATAAGGGACTCATAGTCCTAGTCATTCTCTCAAATTAAATTAATCCTATTTCGTGAATGAGCATTTCCTTGTCGCAGGCTCGCAATAGTACGACTAACTTAAGTACTATCACGAGTTCGCAAGATTTGTGAAAACAGACCTGCATGGGCCACCACAAAAACTTGTCACGACCTGCACCCATTTTTTCTTTCTTTTTTAAACGGATACAAGACGTGTCCAAGCCAGCCTACGCCGCAGTGTCGGCGGTAGAACGCTATCACGGCCATGAAGATCAAATCATAAATAATGCTCATTCACATAATTAATTTAACTTACAATATTCACAAGTTTTACATTTGCAGAAAATATAAACTTGTACAAATATTTGAATGACTACAAGTCCACTATATAGCTAGTCTCTAGGCTCTTGTCTGCAAGTACCCCCGTATCTCCCATGCTACGTGAATCCACGGCTAACCTGAAAAGTATTAGTTTCCAGTCAGGAATGGAATGAGCACAATTCACTGAATGCAATTTCAATAAATGAAAATGACTATACAACAGAGGTTAGACATCAATCATGAGTTTTGAAAATAAACAGAAAAGACAGAAAATCAGTAGCAAATAAATAAACAAAATACCTTCCCAATCGTAGAAGTACCTTTGATATGTGATCAGTCTCAGGACAATTATACGACACTGTCTACACTGTCTAAAGTTACACTGTCTACACTGTCTAAAGTTACACTGTCTAAAGTTACACTGTCTACATTATATAAAGTTACACTGTCTACAGCAAATAATGCAATAAGGAAACATGGTCTACTTTGAAATAATAAATCACTGTTTATACTGTCTAATTGCAATAATAAATCACTGTCTACACTGTCTACTTTGTAATAATAAATCACTGTCTACACTGTCTAAGGTCAGATCACACATCGTTGGTACTTCACATTTCTGACTCAACAATTTATAATAGAATATAAAATCACATAACCAATTGCCAATCAATGAAATATAGTGAAGATCAATATCGAAATGCAGACAATAAACTGTACTCGCCTGTGGTCCTTTGCTGGTGAAACCGACAATCCAAACCAATCAGTGTGCCCCAATAGTCAAAACTCGTACAACAGTCCCCAAAAGCTGAAATAAACATTACTAATGTCCTCAGAATAGTCAAATTAGCTAGGATTGCCTGTCCTTAAGTCCAATTCTGGACACAGGGGCAAAGCGGTAATTTTGGGTCAAAACGATATCCGCCGTTGGACCTGCTTTGCACCGAAAAGTGTGCCAGAGTCAATGGTCTCTAAAGTCGTCAAACTATATGTCTACGGATTCAGTTTTCTGATACTAACTCAACCGTATGTCCAGAGTTGGATTCCGGCGGGCCGTGCACAAAATCGCCCATTGAATCGGACCGTGGGGCCCGCAAAACGACGATCCAATCAACGGTCTCAGAATCGGACCAAACTTGGCATACAGGACCAAAAAAACGATATGGTCCTGCTGGCGTAAGTTTTATCTAGATCTGATGAGCGTGCACAAAGTAATTGAGAAGTTCGCACAGAGGCCGATACGGTAAATTATGACGGATACGCATCAAATTCGTCGTGCACACGCAACCAATTTGAATTCCGTCAAAGCCCACACGACCACGAAGCCGTTACGCAGCTTTCAATGCTTTCGGTTCATGACCACGTCGCCCGGATTGGCAGGACGCACGTTGTATCGATGAATTTTTCTAAAAATTAATATTTTGAAACACAGTTTTTTCCTGATTTTTGGAGTCGAATTACTCATAATACAATGAATGAAAACTTAAGCGACAACAAGGGTTTCGAAGTCCTATTATTCTTCTACAAGTCTATTCAAACAACATTTGAAATCTGTTTACCAGTTGATCGGGTTCAACCTTCAAACAACAGTGCTTGGACTGCCTTTGCCCAGTTTTGGAACGGGTTTTCCCCTTGACTTTGCGACGATTTCATGGGTAGGTTGTGACACTATCGTCAAATCCCCTTGATGGGATCTCGAGAGGGTTATATAGGCTCTCTGAACTACTTTACGAAACGCAAAACGACAAAGTACAGGGGAAGAAATTTATCCACGAAGTTGGATGTTTCGCTGCACTTGCCGCTGCGGCTGCTCTGTTCTGGGCCGAGCGCGCCTGCTGTCCGCCATTTCTGGGCTGCCGTCGGCGGTCGTCCGGCGTCGTGGCGGCACGCCAGGTGACGGGGAAGGGTCACGAGGGGTCAGGGGTCGTTGGCGAGAATCGGGGTTAGGGTTTTTGTGATGACCCCTCGCTCGCTCTCGCTTCTCTATTTGTACTCGCGGTCGGGTTTGGTTATACCGAGCAGTAGGAGGGCTTGGGTTCAGCTGTGGGCTGATTTGGGGTTCTGAGTGTTTGCCTAGCGGGGGTGGGAAAGGGTTTGTTTGCTGTTACTTAGCAATTGCTAGTAACTTAGGTGGGGGGTCGGGCTCAGCCTATGGGCTGGGCCCAGTTGAATTTTTTTTTGCTTTGTTTTTTATTATTATATATCAATACATTTATATATATATATATATATATATATATATATATATATATATATATATATATATATATATATATATATATATATCCATTTACTTATATACATACTTAATACTATCCATACAATCTAAATAACTCCAATAGCATCATTCCTACGTAGTGCCTATTATTTTTATAAATACGAACATGTATATATATTACATGTATTGACAAAATAATATAACCAGTAGTAATAAAATAATATTAATAATAATAACCTCAATGATATTGATAATAAAATAATAATAATAATAATAATATCAAAGTTCAATAAATCATAATGGCGTATATACCATTACGTACAATCTAATAATCTTAAAGTATACAAGGACCCACTTCATAAAATTGTCACTGAATATCAACTAATAATGATAATTATAATATTTAATTACAAATACCAGAAAATATTTATTAAATCATTCAAATGAAATACAATACCCTCATTCCAAATTCCATCAACACGAATGTCATTGGACGTGCCGCATGACTACATGAGCTCGGCTCAGTTCGGGTCCAGTCCGGTTTAAAATGGTATAATCGGTTTTCCTAAACTCAATAATATAATTAATAATAAATAAAACTTCGGTAAAGGTTAAGTCGTAACTTGGTCTGGTTTTCCTAGTTAGGACATAACTATGGCTCGGCCTTCCCTACCAGGGTTAATACACCAGTCAAAGCACACCATGGCACTATCCGTGCCACGATTTCTAGTCACTGTGTACTCCAAAACTCCATCATGGCTAAAATCATCTACCGTAATAATTAACTAAATAAATTTATAAAATCTAAAATCACCATTTAATTCAAATAAATAAATAAAAAAATATATTATAAAAATTTCGGGAAGAGGGGTTACATCCTCCTCCCCTCCTCGATCCTTCATGGATCCGGCCTCTGCCCCTGTTCGTTGTCAGAGGTCCCATAGCCCCTCCCTCCTGAGTCCCTCATCATTTTTTAAAGACGCTACGGCCGTCACCTTCTCTGCCGACACGGTAGCAGCCCTTGCGGCCCCTCTCCGCTTCGCCCTAGTAGGAAAATTCTCAAACGGTCGTCCTCCGGTAGAAGCTGTTCGAAGGGGTTTTGACGCATTCTGACTATCCAGACCGATTTCTATCGACGTAATGAGCCCAAAGTTGTTGTTGTTGCGTCCAGTCTCGGAAGCTGTAAAACCCCTAATTTTCTACTATTTTTTTATTTTTTTAAATTTGGTAGTTATTTTTTTATTTTGTATTTATACGTCGCATAGTTGCATTGTACGTCGCGCACGGAATTTCATTTTTCGAAATTGCTCAACGAGTGCGAATATGTGCGAGCGTACATATTTTTAGAAAAAAAATATTTTTTTCTATTTTTATAGTTTCAAAATAATATATGTAATAATTATTTTAGCTATCATACCAACATTTCTAAGTCCATTATTTTTTTTATTTTTTTTATAAAAAGACTTTCGTTTATAACAGTTATTAATAAATAATATTTTTGTGCATACATATATATTTCATAAATAATTTATTAGTTTATTTTTAAATAATAAGGTAATTTTAGAAATTATTATTATTAGTATTTTTGAAAAATATATTTTTAAATTATTGTGGCAATTTAAATCTTTGATTAGATTTTATGGATTTAATTTAAATAGTTTAAACTTAAAGATATAATTTATATTTAATTTGAGTTTAAATTACCTAGATTTAAATTGGAATTTAATTTGGATTTAGATTGATTGTATTGATTTAAATTTAGTAATTGAATTATCTAAATTGGGTTTAAATATTCCTAGTCCTTATCCAACTGGAAATTCCCACATCCTATAAATAGGCAGGTACTCCTCCATAAATTTATATTCTTCCACAATTTCTCCACAAATATACGTGCATCGTGTCTGTGTCCATCCAAATTCTTATTCCAATCTTGTTTACAATTATATTTATTTTTTCGTGTCGGACACATCCCGACACAATCGAATTCCTAACCCTATCTCTAGCCCCGATCTGTCCCGGCACCCTCAAATCCTAAACCTAGCTCTACTATCTCCCTGTACTATCCCTTACCGTACCATCAGTTCCCCGCTCCACCTTGCTGTTGGCCCAATGATTGTATCATATTTTTGAATATGGCTAATCTGTTAAGTTTAGCATTTCATTATCACTAATCTTCATACTATCACTATAGCATTTCTACTTATACTTATATCTTTGGTGATATGTGCTTATTGGTTTACATCTTAGTGATATGAGCTTATCTATCTTAAATTTAATTGGGTTGCCAAAATCAAAACTATGTTTTTGATTGTGGTCATTCAATTAAGTTTAATCATTATGATATCACTAACATTTATGCCATCACCTTAGCACTTATACTTAAACTTTGCATAGTCCTAATGTACTTTAATTTATCATACTTGCTACTATGTATATTGCTTTGTTCGTCTAACATGTACATGCAGAAAAGCAATAAGCAAGATCAATGTGGACATATGCAATGAAGAAATCATGGTAGGCCAAAGACGACGGATCCCACAAGATTTCTCTGAACCACCCGACGACATCTCTGGAGCCACGCACCGGGGGTTCCGCTGCCCGGTCAGCGGACGGGGGTCGAGGGGGCAGCGCCCCTCGTCGGGGGTTCGGGGGCGAAGCCCCCGAAAGGTATTCAGTTTTTACAAACTGGATATCTTTGGACAGCTGCCGCCAAGGGAAAAAGACAGCACCTATCAAAGGAAGAAGCCAAGCCGTGCCATCATCATTTCAAGACTCTGAAGAAGCCTGCACCTGCCTGAGTATATCTGGAGTCTGTAATGAGTCTTAGGAATAATTGTAAACACAAGAAATGGATGGCAAAATCGAAAGCTAGGGTAGAAATAAGCCTAGGATCGTTTTCTGCTGAAAAATGGCATACCGACGGTATATCGGTGTATACCGACGGTATACCGGTTTTTGTTCACAGAAAGTTTCTGTCTACAAAACCGGCATACCGACGGCATACCGGTCCATACCGACGGTATACCGATTCAGTAATGTTCAAATTCCAACGGTCGAATTCTGAGCAATAAATGATCCCAACGGCTATATTTCTAGCCGTTGCATTCCAGACCGGTATACCGCCGGTATGCCGGATCATACCGGCGGTATGCCGATTCGTGACTGAAAAGTTGCCTTTGGCTTCTTTTCAAGCTTTGGTTATAAATAGCCTTGAACCCCTTCATTCAAGGTTGATGCTTTGAGCCTAAAAAATTTCCAAACCACCAAAGCTTATCCACATACAACTCTACAAAGCCTTCATTTGCCATCTATAAATTGTGTTAGAGTTATTGAGTTGAAAAGTGAGATCTTCATCCTATTGTATAAGGAGATCAAACCTATTGTGAAAGGTTGAAGTTGGAGAGTCTTCGTATCCAAACTCTCGGTTGAAGTTGGGGAGTCTTCGTATCCAAACTCTCGGTTGAAGTCGGAGAGCCCTTCGGATTAAAGCTCTTGTGTAAGAAGTTGGCGAGTTCTTCGGATCCAAACTCGTGTGTAACTATTTGCTCAAATAGTGGATTAAAGCCGGAGAGAGTTCCGGGACTGGACTGCCTCTTAGGAGGATACCAGGATATATCGGGTGTCGGTATTGTGTTTGCTTCTTCTCTTGCACTTATATTTTTAAATTGCCAATTAGCTTGTGCTAAGTGCTTGATTAGTTAGCTTGACCCTATTCACCCCCCTCTAGGGTTCCTACACTTGCCGCCACCCATGCTGCCATCTTCGACCATCATCTCCTCTGCCAACTCGCCACCACTTTCAGCATCACTACCTCGGCCACATATTCTCCCAGCCTAAGCCGTCGTGACCGCATCAACCGTTACCAACCAGGGCACCACCGCCACTCCCTTTACCACCACAACCATCAGCTTCTACAAATACACATCTAGTCGACCAACCCCCGATCGCCGCCACCAACACAGAATCACTACCACCACCGGTACCAAATTCTAGCCATCATCGGCCTTCATCACCACCACGTCCTCACCATATCTCTACCCACCATGCCACCATCACACCCAGACCACCACCCCATCAACCATGGTCGAGCCCCTCCGGCAAAACAAACCCGACCAAAAGCCACCCGAAACACCGCCGCCGCCACGGCTATCGCCGGCCGGCATCTCCACCCAAAAACCCCAAAAACTAGGAAGGAAACCCAAATAAACCACCGCCCAAAGCACTCACCTCCGTTCTGGCCTCCGCGACCTCGTCCCCGTGCGGCGACCACTCCGAGTTACGAGCGCCACCGCATGCGTCCGCCGCCGACCCTTGCCGCCGCCGCGTCTTCTCCACGCGCGCGTGCATCCCGATTTTTTTGCCGCTCCGATCGCTCCCTCCGCCGCGCACCGAACTCGAGCCGCGCCGCCTCCAGCATGCCCATCAGCCTGCCGATCTCCTCCACCACCCTCCGTGTGGATGCCCCAACGATCAGCTCCGTCCCGGCCTCAGCCGCAACGTCGCCAGCGGAGACCTCCGCCGACCCGGTGAGACTCCTCCCCCGCCGGCGCCAGCGCACCGACCGTTGCCGCCTTCTCGAGCGCCCTCCTCCCACTCCACCTCTGTAAGTCCCGACCTCCTCCTACTCACTCCGTACCCCTTCCCATTCCTTTTCCCCTTCTATAATCTTCCTCTCGACCTCTCTCTCTCTTTCTCTCCATTTTTTGTGTTTTCACTCAACAGAGAACAACTGTTTATACTATTATTATTATTATTATTATCATCTTTATTATTATTATTATTAATATTATCATCATTATTATTATTATCATCATAATTATTATTATCATTATCATTATTAATAATATTTTATTAAGGCTGATGTTTTGATGTTATTTTAATTGGATTATTTTATTTTTTCGTTCTTATTATTAATACTTTTAAGATCTTGGTCCTACAGTATGTGATAAGAGATTTGATAAATACTTAAAATAAAATGTATATTATTATTTCTTAGTATCAATTATTTATATAAGTTACTTGAGTAATTAAAATAGATAATTTCATAAAAACTATTTTTGTTATTGGTAACAACAATATTATAGGCTAAGATATATTGTTGTAAATTTTCTATTTATTTAAAGTAAATTATTTGACAAAATTATAGTTTTACAAATATGGATTTTAGCATTAAATAATTTTCTATAATTATTTTGTTTCTCTTAGAATATTTTTGGAAAATATAGTTTTCTACCTAAATTATATTTCTACAAACTTAAGAGTTTTCTGTGAACACAGTTTCTTTTATATTTTTGTATTTATCTAAACACTATTTTTAACTTGCAAAAATATAAGTTCCCATTTATTATAAATAATTTTCTAAAATCATATATATTATTTATCCAAATTCTATCGATCAATCTCATATCCATGGCTAGTCCCACTATTCTTATTCCTTTACCAATTCCATACTACCTTATGTCCACCCTAACTAATCTGACCATTCTGGACCCGATGGAACTATCCGTGCCACCATCAGAGGTCACCTTGCGTAGTTGTTACACCGAAGTTGCAGTTCAGGTAACGCTCCAGTCCCAAAATACGTAGGACTAGAACGTAATCATGCCAGTTGTATACATACGAAGTATATAGAAATTCGTATGTATACATAAGCTGTAAAATACAGTAACCAAGGCACTAAATCTCATCCACAAAGATAAATAATGATAAAAAAGCAACTTTGAATTCAAGTATACAATCGTTGGGCGGAGACAAATCCACTACCAACTATGAAAAGGAATACACAATAAAAGAAAGAGTTTGGCGAGCGAAGACGATCAAAGTGCAATCATCCTCGAAGAAATTGTGACGATCATGGCCATGGCTAGAAAACCTGCGAAAGACAAGAGCACACACCTGACGAGATAACCAGGTCCTCAGAGGGACGTAACAAGATACAATAAACATGCCATATAAGTACTGAATATAAAATATACCACAATCAAAGAAAGTGACAAGACACAAATAAGGTAATCTAACCAAACTAAAGTGAACATACAGTTGAGAACAAATATTTCGTCGCATGAGCCCTGGCTGTAAATGTGATCTGGTATAGTCCCCACTTGGGCACCAGTGACCACAGTGTATGACGTTCAAAAACGACAATGGCAAACCTGAGAGGCTCAACATACCTGTATCTCCAGCAGAGCTTCCGGGTTACAAGAGAAGTACAATCGAAGCCCATACGACAAGGAAATATTATTCCCATCCCATGTACCTATCATGTCGTATCCACGACCATGTAACACTACTAACCGTCAAGTCTTCTAACATACAGCTATTGACAGTTAGACCTAACGCACGTCCTATACGCATCAGTGATCAGCCAACACGCAAGTCCGGATGCTATATGCTACTCATAACTCATACATCTCGTGGCACAATAGTGTCAAACTTTATGTAATGTACTAAACTAGTGGTAGTCCCTTAACTCTAGGTCCATATGCAATCAAATGATAAATAACAAGGTACAGCTAATATCACTGAGCAGGCAGTAAGGCAGGAACTGTAATAATGGTACAGCTAAAAGTACGAAAAATAAATCCACAGTGATATGTAATAAATAAAATACAGACTAATTTATAAACAGTAAATTGTGGCAAGGTATCTTGCCTGTTGTTACGCCTGGTGCACGATAATCTGACAAGTCCATCTTGGTCCAATAGCCATAGTCATGGTGCAGAGGTTCAAAGTCGCGAGGAAATAGGAAAGATGATCAGTCGCAATCAAGATAATTGAGGGAATTTGTGGAAACGGACACATCTAGAAAATTATTTTTAAAAAAAATATTACGTAGTTACTTGAAAATACTTTACATATACAAATTGGAAAAATATATTTTTATTAGGCAATTATATGTTTTGAAGAATAAAAATACACTAGGGTCGTAAAAACTGATTTTTCATTAGTCATAATAGTTGTAAGCAGTTATAAGTAAAATCACTTTAGCTTGGTAACTATATATTTGCAAAAAATATTTTATATAAATACTTGAAAGAATATATATATATATATATATATATATATATATATATATATATATATATATATATATATATATATATATATATATGATAATTTGGAAACTGTCTTTCTGTTGGATATAAATATTTTAGGCTAAATACCTTGAAAATATATGGAGAAATCGTTTTTATGGCTAAAATATAACTGCTTATAACAAAATATTAATTTTGTTATAATATCCCAATGGTAAATATGTTAACAACTAATAGCTACCTACTAACCGTAAACATTGTAATTAATACTGGTAACGACATTATTA
The DNA here is from genome assembly GCA_029216955.1 of Iris pallida. Classification (NCBI taxonomy): domain Eukaryota; kingdom Viridiplantae; phylum Streptophyta; class Magnoliopsida; order Asparagales; family Iridaceae; genus Iris; species Iris pallida. The sequence goes on from JANAVB010004800.1 coordinate 20,830,878, forward strand.
ATAGTAAAATCATACTTACAAAGGAAAATTTTGATAATAGCTATAAGTTTAATACCAAAATATTACTCTACACTAATAGTGATAATAACAATAATAATGATGATAATAATAATAATAATAATAATAATAATAAATAATACGAAAACTTAAACTAACTACTGTTGTTCCCTTCAACTTAAAGAAGTAAAGAAAGAAAAAGAAAAAAAATGTGGCAGAGAGAGAGAGAGTAGTTGAGACAGAGAGGGAAAGGGGAATCGGGAAGGGGGTTTACCTAGAGGCGGCTCGATGATCGACGTGGAGGCGGCGGCTCCGGCGGGTGGCCGGCGGTGGCTCCGCGAAGGCGGCGGTGGAGTCGGATGGAAGGCGGTGCTAAGGAGGAGCGGCGTCGGTGCTCGGATGGTCGGCGACGGCTCCGACGGGAGGCGCTTGCGAGCTTGGGGTGGAGCGGCGCTGGTGGTGGCGCGCGCTCAACAGCGACGGACGGCGAGGCTCGGAGGGATGGAGCGCGGAAGGCGGCCATCCGGGGTGGCCCTGCGTGCGGTGGCGCACACGGCCGGCGGATCCGCGGCGGCGGCAAGGCCGGACCGACGGTGGCGGTTCCGCGAAGGCTCGGCGGACGCCGAGATTAGGAGGCGGTGCGGATCTACGGTGGTTGGCGTGGTGTTCGGGGTTGTAAAGGCGGCGGTACGGCGAAGCGGGGCGCTCGTCGGCGACTCGGTCGGGTTGTTTGGCTGCTGCGACGATGAGAGGGCTAGTGGGCGACGCCGGGGTGGCGGCGTCTATCGGCTGGCGGGGTCACGCGGGTCCAGGAGAGGTTTTCCCTTCATTTTTTTCTCCTTTGCTGCGGTGGGCGATGGCCGGGGTGTGGGGCCGGACGTGGTGGTACTGGAGGTGGTAGTAGGATGGTGGTGGTGATACACTGGTGGTGGAGGTTACGTCGGGATGGGACGGCCAGGATGGTGGTTTGGTGCTTGGGTTTGCAGAGGCGAGGTGATGGTGGTGTCCATTGGTGGCCAGGACGGGAGGCGGATGTGGCCAGAGAACAGCAGTTGTGGCGGTGATGTTGGTGGTAGGCTGGAGGTGGTTCTGATGGCAGTAGGAGCGGTGGCCGTATTGGGCTGGGAGGGATGTCGTCGTGTCCGGGGGTCAGACACGGCGGAGAACATATTTGTATTTGTAATGTAAAAAGAATATAGTCGATGAGAATAAGGAACCGACACGATGCACATACACTCTGAGTTGTGGGTGAAAAATTTCTGGAGGAGTACCTCTCCTTTTATATGAGGTGAAAATTCCCAGTTGGATAGGGATTGGGAGGATTTAAATCCCAATTAGGTAAATCACCTATTAATTCAAAATAATTCAATCCAATCAAATCCAATCTAAATAAATTCTATACTTAATTTAAAATATTTTAAATAAAGTCAATAAAATCTTTTTCCACTTTAAATTACCATATTTAATCAAATATTAATTCAAACAAATATTAAAAATATGATCTTCATAAATAATAAAATTGATTAATCATAATTTTGAAAATACAATGATATGTACATGATTAAATTCATGCACCTCGCATCAATCTAGAATAATAGTTTCTAAATTACCAGTAACTAAATAGCCTTTCTATAAAGGAATAAAATAAAATTTGGGAAATTCTATTTTACATCTCAATATGTTTTGTGCAACTTAAGCAATAAAGAAAATATATATTTAAATAAATAAAATATCTACCACTTATTACTTTAAGATTATACATTTACTAAAATATGTTTTCCAAAAATATGTACCTCGCACATATTCGCATTCGACGAGATGGTACAAAAATGCAAATTAGCACGTGACGTACAAATACGAAGTAAAAAATTAAATACCAATTTACAATATTAAAAAAAAACCGTAGTAGAAATTTAGGGGATTTACATCCTACCCAACTTAAAAGAATTTCTTCCTCGAAATTTAGAAAAAATTAGGGTAGGTCGGCTTCAGGAGATAGGAAGAATTTAAGAATGGGAAGTCACGATTTAATTCATTAGACAGGGAGAAGAAACGACATTCAATAAAAATTGACAATTTGATAACTTTAAAAGAATAAATCAATGGTGCAGTTTTGTAATGATCATGCGCATGACATCCTTCTGTGTCTAATTGATCATACTGTCATCAATCCTAGAATCACCAAAAATTTCAAGGATTGTAATAACTTCCTCTATCTCATCCTAAGACTACTAATTCCATATTCGGGTCGCGTTAATTATCATCATGATCATCGAGTAACAAATTTTCAAAAGCTTCGATTTCTTCCCAATATTCATGATCCATAAAACTTCAATTTTTTTCTTAAGACACTTTCTTTTTCGTCTTTATTTCATTTGATTTTTCTTCTTAAGATTAACTCACAAAATTTATATTCCTTAAAATATATTCTCAATTCCTATATCTCACAATATAAATTTTAATATGTACCAAAGTTTTGAATTCAAGGATTTTATATTCTTCTTCTTCCATCATATCTATATATAGTTTCATTCAAACTAAATTTCGACCTCATAATCTCTTTAAAATTGAAATTTGATAAATCAGTTAGTCGGAGCAATCAAACTCTATCTTAGTCATGAAACTTCATATTCGTAATCATCATTAAAATTTTCTTAGGATATCAAGAATTTTCACTTTTTAATATTGGGTAGCTTCGAGATCTACTACATCAACATCCTACTTATCACCTCATAAAAATTTCTCAATAATGGGTTTACCTTGAAGAATCGATTTGTCTCCTTCGAAAAATGATAGCACCTTTCTTAATTTCGTCACAAAAATTCCACTTATGCATATTCAATCACATTAATTAATTTTACCACTATTCTCCTCGATGAATTTTCTAATCTAACCTCTACTAACCGAGTGATGTCATTGTCACAGTTCATCTTTACATAAGAGGATCATAACGGAACGAGGTTGCATAAACTACGGAGGGATCGTAGCGAAATACGGGTGACGCAATTTAATCGGAAGGGAGAAAGTAGGGTCGTTAATGTTGCATGGAGATAAAAGGTGGTATGGGTCTAAGTAAACAAGATAAGGCATGAAATAAAAGGACAAGGGTTAAGCAATTGAGATAAAACACAAATTAAGCATTTAGAAATTTTAGTAGGTCACAATCATACATTGGGTCGAAAGATTTGAGTCAAATTTTGGTCTCTAAATGAAGTCAGGAAGGACAAATGTTATCATGGTAGGGTTTATAGCTAGCCATTTTTGACTCGAAAGTCGCATCATAAAAATAGAGTACAAGGGGACGTGTTTTAGTGGAGAATGATATACCTACATGAAGGTGGAGTCTTCTACGTCTTGCATGTGAAATTTGTTGGAAGGAAAAGTCTAGTGTTGTGCTCCAAATAACAAAGTCACGATAGGGAATGCCAAATGATCAAAATAGAAAGTGGATTTTCATAAGGTAATAATTAATGCACAAAAATAAAAGGTTAAAGCACGAAATAAAGATAATTTATGAAATCTCGTAGATCAAGTTAAGATAAGTTAGAGACACAGTTTCTAGAGAGAAGGTAGTCTCATAGATAAGGGTATGGTCAAGGGAATGATTTTAATCATTTCTAAGTTTCAAACAATTAAATGGTCACAAATAATGATCTAGATTTGAGGGAAGGTCGAGTAAGTCAAGATATGTTCATCGGTTTGGTCGATAACTAACTATACTTTTGTATATGCAATATCATAATCATAGGTGGTTTGGCAATCTAATGTGGAATACTTCTATCTCACCGGGGTGACCTTACTTGCTTCTTGGTCCTCTACCAATATATGATCTAATCTAAAATTTCAAGTTCCTCGAAATTTTCTCAATAAAATTTCCAAGATATTCTACCAGATTTTCTAATCATCTTAGGCTGTCAAGTTTAATCCAATTTAAATTTCTAATCAATCTCAAAATAACCCTTGTATATCGCAACTCGAATAATTTTTTTTCTTCCAAATCTTAAACTCAACATTTAAATAGGTTTATCAGCCAAAATTCATAGAACATTTAAATAACTCCCGAATTTAATTATATATCCTTCAAATGTGTATATCTAGCTTCCAATAAGTCACAACTACTCTTCAAAAGTAATTCTTCCTTTTTTTTCTTTTTTTTTCCAAAATTTAAATATCCATATTCAAGGTTTTAAACTCAAAATCTAAATAACTTTATAAATCATAGATCATATGGCGTAATTTAATTCAAAAACATTTTACCAAAATTTATCAATCATCTTCAAATTTTGGTCAATCGTAAATCATAGTTCCGCATTTAAAATTTTATGATCCTTTTCCGATTCAAATTTATATCCTTCCAAAAAGATGTATAGCTATAACTCGATAAATCATAAATGCTCAAGGACATTCAAAAATCAAAACGCAAATCAAATCAATTTGTTTTCTCGATCTAGCTATCCTCTTGTGTATATCACCTTGTATTATCAAAATAAAATTCTATCTATCTTTTGGAAGCGGTAATATGCTACTACCTAACTTGGAATTAACTAATCATTAAGATCATATTTCTAGGAAAATAACTGCCTTTATAACTCAAATAAAATCTCAATGCATATTAATGGTCAATACAATCCATCTAGCCATGTATTTAACCTATGGGCATATACTAGTGTAGTCATCTTACTAAACACGAAACTAAGAATTTACGGTAGAAGGAGTCAAGCAAGATGCAAATCAAGGAGGTCGAACGAGAGTTCAAAATTTGAAGTCAAGAAAGGATGTCAAGTAGGTGGATGAGATTCTAAACTCTAATCCTATACTGCAGGCCCGTTCGGTACAGTCATGTAACCGAAACGACAAACTTGACCTGCATGGGCCACCACAAAAACATGTAATGCCCCAGTCCCAAAATACGTAGGACTAGAACGTAATCATGCCAGCTGTATACATACGAAGTATATAGACCGTCGTATGTATACATAAGCTGTAAAATACAGTAACCAAGGCACTAAATCTCATCCACAAAGATAAATAATGATATAAAAGCAACTTTGAATTTGTCATGTATACAATCGTTGGGTGGAGACAAATCCACTACCAACTATGAAAAGGAATACACAATAAAAGAAAGAGTTTGGTGAGCGAAGCAAAGACGATCAAAGTACAATCATCCTCGAAGAAATTATGACGATCATGGCCACGGCTAGAAAACCTGCAAAAGACAAGAGCACACACTTGGCGAGATAACCAGGTCCTCAGAGGGACGTAACAAGATACAATAAACATGCCATATAAATACTGAATATAAAATATGCCACAATCAAAGAAAGTGACAAGACACAAATAAGGTAATCTAACCAAACTAAAGTGAACATGCAGTTGAGAACAAACCTTTCATCGCATGAGCCCTGGCTGTAAATGAGATCTGGTATAGTCCCCACTTGGGCACCAGTGACCACAGCGCATGACGTTCAAAAATGAAAGTGGCAAACCTGAGAGGCTCAACATACCCGTATCTCCAGCGGAGCTTCCGGGTTACAAGGGAAGTGCAATCGAAGCCCATACGACAAGGAAATGTTCTCCCCACCCCATGTACCTATCATGTCGTATTCACGACCATGTAACACTACTAACCGTCAAGTCTTCTAACATACATCTATTGACAGTTAGACCTAACGCACGTCCTATACGCATCAGGGATCAGCCAACACACAAGTCCGGATGCTATATGCTACTCATAACTCACACATCTCGTGGCACAACAGTGTCAAAGTTTATGTAATGCACTAAACTAGTGGTAGTTCCTTAACTCTAGGTCCATATGCAATCAAAAGATAAATAACAAGGTACAACTAATATCACTGAGCATACAGTAAGGCAGGAACTGTAATAATGGTACAGCTAAAAGTACGGAAAATAAATACACAGTGATATGCAATAAATAAAATACAGACTAATTTATAAACAGTAATTTGTGGCAAGGTATCTTGCCTGTTGTTACGCCTGGTGTACGATAATCTGACAAGTCCAGCTTGATCCAATAGCCATAGTCATGGTGCAGAGGTCCAAAGTCGCGAGGAAATAGGAAAGATGATCAGTCGCAATCAAGATAATTGAGAGAATTTGTGGAAACGGACACATCTAGAAAATTATTTTTAAAAAAATATTGCGTAGTTACTTGAAAATACTTTACATATACAAATTGGAAAAATATATTTTTATTAGGCAATTATATGTTTTGAAGAATTAAAATACACTAGGGTCGTAAAAACTGATTTTTCATTAGTCATAATAGTTGTAAGCAGTTATAAGTAAAATCATTTTAGATTGGTAACTATATATTTGCAAAAAATATTTTATATAAATACTTGAAAGAATATATATATATATATATATATATATATATATATATATATATATATATATATATATATATATATATATATATATATATATATATATATATATATGATAATTTGGAAACTGTCTTTCTGTTGGATATAAATATTTTAGGCTAAATGCCTTGAAAATATGGAGAAATCGTTTTTATGGTTAAAATATAACTTGCTTATAACAAAATATTAATTTTGTTATAATATCCCAATGGTAAATATGTTAACAACTAATAGCTACCTACTAACTGTAAACATTATAATTAATACTGGTAACGACATTATTAATAGTAAAATCATACTGACAAAGAAAAATTTTGATAATAGCTATAAGTTTAATACCAAAATATTACTCTACACTAATAGTGATAATAATAATAATAATAATAATAATAATAATAATAATAATAATAATAAATAATACGAAAACTTAAACTAACCACTGCTGTTCCCTTCAACTTAAAGAAGTAAAGAAAGAAAAAGAAAAAAATGTGGCAAAGATAGAGTAGTTGAGACAGAGAGGGAAAGGGGAATCGGGAAGGGGGTTTACCTAGAGGCGGCTCGGCGATCGTCGTGGAGGCGGCGGCTCCGACGGGTGGCCGGCGGTGGCTCCGCGAAGGCGGCGGTGGAGTCGGATGGAAGGCGGTGCTATGAAGGAGCGACGTCGGTGCTCGGATGGTCGACGGCGGCTCCGGCGGGAGGCGCTCGCGAGCTTGGGGCGGAGCGGCGCTGGTGATGGTGCACGCTCAACAGCGACGGACGGCGAGGCTCGGAGGGATGGAGCGCAGAAGGCAGCCATCCGGCGGTGGCGGCTCCGTGAAGGCTCGGCGGACGTCGAGATTAGGAGGCGGCACGGATCTACGATGGTTGGCGTGGTGTTCGGGGCTGTGAAGGCGGCGATGCGGCGAAGCGGGGCGCTCGCCGGCGACTCGGTCGGGTTGTTTGGCTGCTGCGACGATAAGAGGGCTAGTGGGCGACGCCGGGGTGGCGGCGTCTATCGGCTGGCGGGGTCACGCGGGTCCAGGTGAGGTTTCCCTTTCACTTTTTTTCTCCTTTGCTGCGGTGGGCGATGGCCGGGGTGTAGGGCCGGTCGTAGTGGTGCTGGATGTGGTAGTAGGATGGTGGTGGTGATACACTGGTGGTGGAGGTTACGTCGGGATGGAACAGCCAGGATGGTGGTTTGGTGCTTGGGTTCACAGAGGCGAGGTGATGGTGGTGGCCATTGGTGGCCGGGACGGAAGGCGAATGTGGCCAGAGAACAGCAGTTGTGGCGGGGATGTTGGTGGTAGGCTGGGGGTGGTTCTGATGGCAGTAGGAGCGGTGGCCGTATGGGGCTGGAAGGAATGTCGTCGTGTCCGGGGGTCGGACACGGCGAGAACATATTTGTATTTGTAATGTAAAAAGAATATAGTCGACGAGAATAAGGCACCGACACGATGCACATACACTCTGAGTTGTGGATGAAAAATTTCTGGAGGAGTACCTCTCCTTTTATAGGAGGTGGGAATTGCCAGTTGGATAGGTATTGGGAGGATTTAAATCCCAATTAGGTAAATCACCTATTAATTCAAAATAATTCAATCCAATCAAATCCAATCTAAATAAATTCTATACTTAATTTAAAATATTTTAAATAAAGTCAATAAAATCTTTTTCCACTTTAAATTACCATATTTAATCAAATATTAATTCAAACAAATATTAAAAATATGATTTTCATAAATAATAAAATTTATTAATCATAATTTCGAAAATATAATTATATGTACATGATTAAATTCATGTACCTCGCATCAATCTAGAATAATAGTTTCTAAATTACCAGTAACTAAATAGCCTTTCTATAAAGGAATAAAATAAAATTTGGAAAATTCTATTTTACATCTCAATATGTTTTGTGCAACTTAAGCAATAAAGAAAATATATATTTAAATAAATAAAATATCTACCACTTATTACTTTGAGATTATATATTTACTAAAATATGTTTTCCAAAAATATGTACCTCGCACATATTCGCACTCGACGAGATGGTACAAAAAATACAAATTAGCACGCGACGTATAAATACGAAGTAAAAATTAAATACCAATTTACAATATTAAAAAAAATCGTAGTACAAATTTAGGGGGTTTACAGTTCATGCCACATTGATCATTATAGTACACCGGGCGTCCTACCAGGCAAGACACCTTGCCATTTGTTGTTTATTTATTTTAGCTCATATTTCATACAATATTAATTATTTTTTTATGCAAAATAAACTGTGATACATGGCATAACCTATTTGAACTTACTGTTCATTTATATTATCTGCTATGTATTATTTTCTTACACATTAAACCTAGAGTAAAGGGACCACCTTTGTGTGTTTCATTCATTGGCCTTGACACGTCGTACCACGAAGTTGTGTGTCGCATGTAGAACACGAACATGCGTGACTGGATGGCCACCAGTGCGTATAAGCCGTGCGATAGGAATAATCGCTAATAGAATTGCATGCTAGTTTGACTTAGCGGTTATAGAGGTTTACTGTTGTGGATACAATATAGTAGGCATTGGGCGCGGAGGACAATTCCTTAGCGTATGGGCTTCGATGCACTTTTCCTTGTGACCCGGAAGCTCCGCTGGAGATACGGGGTTGATGACCCATGATTACTGATGGCCACTGACGTTCTGCGGAATGTTATGCTCTTACTGATTTGGCCTCTGGTGTCCCAAGGGGGGGACTATGCCGATACTATTTAGCCATGGCCCATGCGTAGGAAGGATTGTTCTTAACTACATTTCACTTAGAATGTTTAGGCTACCTTATCCGTTAGGTATGAGTACTTTTGGTTTGGGTACTTGTATTTGACCGTGGCTTAGAATAATAACTTGTCGTAGATTAGTTCGTCACATCTTGTCATTGTTTGGTTGTAGGTGTGACTTACTACTTCGATGAGAAGGTATTGAACCTTGTTAGGGTCCGGATACCATATTGGATTCATAGCATGGAAAGATACGTTACCGTAAATTAGTTTACCATCTCCTATCCTTGTTTGGTTGGGAGGATGGTAAGCTAGTTCAATAGGTGTGTATTGGACCATGTTATAATTCAATTGACTTATTTATTTGACCAATATTTATTCAATTTATATGGCATGATATTATGTGTCTTGTTACGTCCCTCGAGGACCTGGTTATCTCGCCAGGTGTGCGCTCTTGTCTTTTGCAGGTGTTCTAGCCGTGGCCATGATCATCACTATTTTTCGAGGATGATTGCACTTTGATCGTCTTCGCTTCGCTCGCCAAAATTATTTCATTTTTCATGTATTTTTCCTTACTTGTTGGTAGTGGATTTGTCTCCGCCCAACATATTGTATCAAGACAATTCATTATCATTATATGATATCTTTTATTCATTTATTTTGTGTGGATGACCTTAGTTTGTTGTGGTTCTACTGTATTTTACAGCATATGTATTCATACGAGGTTTTCCTATATTGGAGTGTATTTTGTATGTATACACTGGCATGTCTACGTTCCTAGTCCTACGTATTTTGGGACTGGAGCATTACAGAAGCTGACTTTCTCAGATTGTGGTCTAAAGACGTCTGTTTCGCGATGAACGCTCCAATACGATTGTTTTATTGGTCCCCTGATTTTTCGGCTGATCGCGAATCCCCGATTGCGACATTTTGGGTGTCATTCCCTGGACTCCGTCAACATCTCTTCGCCAAGTTCATACTATTCAGTTTAGCTGCTAGTATCGGAGCCCCTCTCCAGCTCGATAAGGCCATAGAAGTTAACTCGTGCCCCAATCATACAAGAGTTCAGGTGGAGATGGATACCAGTACCACTTTTTCGTCAAAAATTCGTCTGATTCTCCCTGGAGGCAACAACACTTGGCAAAAGATTGAATATGAGTCCGCCTCTGAGTACTACTCTATCTGCTTTCATTAAGGCTACTCCCCAAGCACGTTTAAGAGATCGAAGGATAGAATCCCTGCAGAGGAGATAAACGCCCAGTAACCAAGCTTCGACCGAGGTACCGAAAAAGGCGGTGGCATCATCCAGCTCTTCGACCCTGGTCGAGGTCCCATCCGAGCCAGCCCCTAAGGTTTTTATAATACGGCATCCCCGTTCTTCTAGTCAGTTTAGAATTATTGTATCTTAAGTGGTTGGAGCAGGTGCTCTCAACGACACGGATGTGCCAAACAGTGGCCATTCTAATTCGAATGTTCCCTCTTCTCATGAACCAAACGTAGCTCTTATCCTTATGGTAAAATAGTTCCCTACATACACCAATCTCTTGGCTTCTCGTACGGGGACATCTTCGTTGCTCTCAGAGAGGCGGAAGACAGAGTCACGGGGGCAGAGATCTGCTTCGATCGGGACGGGGAGCTACTGCAGAGGGTGAGCTCAATGCAATGTGAGCTAGTTTGAGGCGGTGTAACTCGAATGTGATAGACTTTTAGCACCAGAAAGCAAGGGCACGATGGGACTACGACGATGATCAAAATACGAGTTTCTTTCACGCTTGCGTTAAGCAAAAATGGAGCTCCCTTCATATCCACAATATCATGGGGGGACGATAATCTCTATACCAGACCAGAGGACATTAGTGTCGATGCGATCAAGTTCTATTCAGAGCTCTTCACCAAAGATAGTATTAGAAAAGATGAGTCTCGTTTGGATGCCATTACGCCCCTTATTTCCTAGGAAGAGAATGGAAAGCTTTTAACTAGAGTTTTCGTGGATGAACTGCTGTCAATCATGAAGCAAATGAACAATGGGAGTTCCCCTGGACCTGATGGCTTCTCGGCCACATTCTTCGTCAAGTCCTTAGACTTGATCAAGAACGACATCCTAGAGGTTGTTCAACGCTTCTTCGATAGTAGTCATTACCCGAAGGTGTGGTCTAGTACCCATCTTATGTTTATTCTAAAGAAGATCAACCCCACTTCCTTTGCGAACTTCTGCCTTATTAGTATTGGTAACTTCATCAACAAACTGATATAGAAAATTATTGCTAACCATCTCAGTATTCTCCTTCCTAAGATTATCTCTCAGGAGCAGAGGGGGGCAACATTACGACGAAGTTAGACATAGAGAAAGCTTATGATTGGGTGGATTGGCAGGTTATGATTTGGGTGTTCAGGAAATTCAAATTTTTGGAGGACTGGATTAATCTCATCTGGAGATTGGTCAGCAATTCCTTGTTCTCCTTCCTCATCAATGGCGCCCCGTTCGGCTTCTTCAAATCCTTTTGTGGCGTGCGGCAGGGCAACCCTCTCTCCTCCTCGATCTTCATTATTACGACCGAGGTTCTGAGTCAGAATCTCATATGTTTAGAAGATCGTCCATCCTTTTCCCGGTATCATACCACTAGTAGATGCCTGCTCATCACATACCTGGCCTACGAGTTAATGGTGGGACTATGTTTTCCACGAAGTCGGCCTGGAGGGCAGCGAGACAGCCAAGCTATGGCCCGGCGGAGCCGTAACCGACCTGGAAGATATATATCCCAAAAAAATGGTCCGTACTATTATGGCGGGTCATGCAGGACAAGCTCCCGACCGACGACTTCCTGTGTAAGATTGGGTTCTCACTGTGCTCTAAATGCAATTATTGCGCAGATCCAGATCAGAAGAGCGTAGAGCATATTCTTTCTTCAGGTCAGTTGGTGATTGGCGTGTAGAGAAACTTTCAATCTATCCACAATATTGATGATACTCATAGTTCGCTGCATGTGAGGATCCATGCGTGGAGGAGGCCTTTTCACATCATTCTTAATCACTTAGTTGCGGCTACCATCTGGGTTCTATGGAAGAACACGAACAAGGTATGATACGAAGGAAAGAGCTACAACCTTACTCAAATTATTACGGAGGTTGAGAGACAAGTGGAGCGCTCACGGCGTGTCTGGACGAAGGGCCTTGTGCAGGAGAGCAGGAGTATCGGCTAGTCTTGGTCGGTGTTGAGCTTCGGGGTATTGTTTTGGATTTCTTTCATACTTTTGGGGACATGGTTTTATTCTTTCCTTCCTGCATTGCTGTAGCCGTGCTTCGCACTTTTGTGGCCCGGAATGCCTGTGATGCTTTTTTCGATTTTAAAATATATATCAAATTGAAAAAAAGGAAAGGAAAATATGTTTCAGGAAATTAAAGATTTTATGGAATAAGTTTTGAGAAGAAATAATAAAATAGATGAAGGTGATTATGAGGGATCAAAAGCAAATTTGAATTTTGAATATCGAGTTACTGTTTAAAATTTGAGATTGAGGAAGTTATTGTCTATTCATGAGGTGGCACGTTTATATGATAAATATTGGTGTTGATCGAATTTAGACATTGATGGTTGTCATGCACGTGATCATTTCTAAACTATATCCTTGGATTTTTATTTTCTTAGTTATTTACATTGCCAGTTTTTATTGAATCACATTTCTAGCCATCATCGAATAATGTGATTGTGAATTATTATCGATAAACTCATCTATCTCTTTGACTCTACCTACCCTATTATTTCTAAATTTCGAGGACAAAGTTCTTATAAGTTGGGTAGGATGCAAACCCCCTAAAATTTTACTATATTTTTTATAATTATGATAAATTTATTTTGGTATTATTTTATTTTGGTATTTGTACGCCGAGTGCGAATACGTATATACGAAGTATTTTATTTTGATAAAAAAAGTTCTATTATAGAAAATAGATATTTTGTTTCAATATAGTATAAGTAAATATTTTTATTTTAAATACATTGTACAAGGATTGCCAAAAAAAAATCCTATTTTTATTAGTACTATTATTATCACAAGTATAGATATTAATTTAGAAAATAATATTTTATGTAAATATTCTATTTGCATGCAAGTTCATGAAATTTAATTCAAGTATATATTTTAATTTTTAAAATTAATTATTATTATTTTTTAGTATTATTTGAAAAAGATAATTTAGAATTTGTTTGCTTTAATGTTTAACTAATTATGCTGAATTAAATTTGGAATCGATTTTTATTAATTTTATTTTAAATAGTTTTAATTTAAAGTGGGGATTATCAAGATTTAAATTGGATTTGGATTTGATTGAACTGGTTTTAATTCAATTTAAATTAGATGGTGAATTATCTAGTGGGAGATTAAACTACCTAATACTTATCTAATTAGGAGTCTCCACCGCATATATAAGGAGAGGCTCCTTTGCTCTTTTTTTATAAAATTCCACAACCCAAATATTTTTGCCACAAAAGTGCGTGCACCGTGTCCGTGTCTACCTTCCTCGTGTCAACCCGTGTTGGCCTCGGTTCCGACCCCGGGTGTCTTTCTACTATATGATATCTATTTACATATACAATTTTCAACCCATCATTGTTTCCACACACCGGACATTAGGGGTGAGCGTCGGTATAATCGGTCGGTATTTGGTCGATTTTTTTGATATTTTTTAAAATCGGTATTTGCAAAATCAATACCAATATCGTACCATTTAGAATCGATTTTTTCGGTTTCGGTTAAATCGATATTCGGTCGATTTTTTTCGGTATCGGTATTTTACCAATTAATATTTGATCAATTAACGCACTTAATATTGTAGAATCTCTTAACCTATAATATATATATTTTACTTTTTTGGAAGCATTAATTTTAAAGCCAAGCCTCTACCAACCAAACAATTAATCAAAATTATTAGAACAATATGTAACAAGTCACAAACACCTAAAAATGAGCTTAAAATATCAAACGTGGTCACTAAGTTTAATCTTTAGGAAAATGTTATGTAATCAAAATTCACTTCAAAATTCTATAAGAACACAAAAACATAAGCTCAAAAGATCAAAAACTCAATTCTTAGCATTCTTAACATAAATTCAAGTCCACTAAAATTCATTCCAAGTTCTAGGAAACCAACCTAAACAAAGATAAAAATAAAAATGAGTAGTGTAAAATTAATCATGAACAACATTAAAAAATGTGTGCGTGTGTGTGTGTGTATATATATATGTGTGTGTGTGTGTGTGTGTGTGTGTGTGAATCGGTTCGGTTCGGTATTTTCGGTATGGTATTACACTCAAACCGTTACCATTACCATTATACCGTAATTTAGTCGGTTCGACAATTCGGTATCGGTACATAATTTCGGTTCGGTTTTTCAAAATATTTTTAATCGGTATTCGGTCGGTTTTTCGGTATCGGTCGGTATTTGCTCACCCCTACCGGACATAATACCAATACACGATTCATGTCCGTCACTTGGACACAATCCCCTGAATCTCATCCTAACGCTAAAATACCCACGTCTGTCGTTCCCTTCCCTGGCGAGCCGTCCCTATCACAGATATCTTGGCAGAACAACCCCCGGCAGCCTACCTAAATCACTACTGCCACCTCCTGTCGCCACTCGTTACCGTCTTCTACTCCTCACCGGACCTTCCTCTCTCCGACCTAGGCTGCCACATCCACCGCCACAGAGACCGCCACAACTACCTGGATTATCATCTCCGGCCGCCCATCTTGGCAGACCTTCACCTATATTTCCAAAGGCCACGACCACCTCTTCATTCCTATTGAACCCCCACACCATCGCCCAACAGATCCCCCGGACCTCCACCACCACAGCCACCTAGAACCCCCAATCATCATCATCCCCACCAAAATTGGCCACTACCGTCACCATCAGAAAAACCCTAAAAAAATTAGAAACCCCCTTACCTATCCTCCCCGTGTCGATCAACCAACGCCACATCGTCGGAGAAGCCGCCTTCGATCTCCTCTAGGTTGACGAAGCAGCCCTACGGTTGCCGTCAACTGCACCGCTGCGTGTCGCCAAAATCCTCTGCCGTCTCCAAAGTCGTCCAGGTTGCTCCGCCCTCGACAACTGCCCTGACCATGAGCCGTGTACAAGACCTATGCCGACCCCACGAGCAGCGCCGCCTGACGGCGGCACCTCATCGACAAAACCCAACGTCGGTAAGCCCTCTTACTCTCTCCCGCTCCCTTGCTCTTCCGTTCCTTCCGCCCTCTCTCACTCCCCTCTTCCCTCACAACTCTCTGCACCTCACCTCCTTCTTCATCTTCCTCAATTATATATTTTTTCTGCTTACAATATTTTCTCTGTCCCCCACAAATGACTTCACTGCCATCCCCAAATAATGTAGCATTCGAAAAAGAACTGTCTTCTTTAGAAATTCTAGTAATAATATAATTATTAGTTTATCAACTATTATTATTAAGTGTGTTGTTAGTAAAACAGTAGGTATATTACTAAAATAATAATAATAATAATAATAATAATAATAATAATAATAATAATAATAATATTATTATTATTATTATTATTATCATGATTATTGTTGTTGTTATTGTTAGAATTATTTATTTGCTAATATTATTATTTTTAGGAATTATTATGAAAATATTATTTTTTAACTAGTTTCAAAGATAGTTTTTACCAAAAAATTATACTTTGATAAAATTTAGTTTTAGCCCTAAAGTTACCTTACTAGATTTTATATTTTTTTGAAAACTATTTTATTTACAATAATTTTTAGCATTTTCAAAATATTTATTTTGACTAATAAAATATAGCTTCCTACCGAAAAGTGTAATTTGAGAAACTTAGAGTTTAGCCTAAAAATAATTTTTTATTTTTTTAAAGTATTAGTCTAAAAATATATTTTGACTAATAAATCTAGTTTCTAATATTATAAATATTTTCTAAAATGGTATTTAGGCGTATCAAAGATCAATGTACGACAACTCTAGGGTACTCTGATTCGAGAAATAATGATCGTGTTAAATGTTATCATTTTTACGAATTCTATAATTTTAGATACTGATGAACACATTGATAGTAACAAACGTTTGGATGACTTGATAAGATGAACTTGAAGTTTCCGTGAATGAATAGTAGTAGGACTATGTGAATTAAAAGTAGTGATGGAATTATAGGATCAATGATATAAGGATTATACGACTCGAAAATTGATAGTAAGCGGTCTTGTGATTTTACGAGAAGAGAGATGCATGAGATTGAGATTTAGCAGGATTTGGATTTAAGAAAATTTATGTTCGATAAAAAATGATTGAGATAATATGACTTGAAATTTGGAATATATATTACGACTTATAATCGGTGGATTATGACTTGTGATTTTGTATTCGAGGTATATGAGTTTGGACTGATAAATTTATTGAACGAATCGAAGTTACGGTTTTGAGAGTTATGAGTTGTGAGTTGTGTCATTGAACCATAGCGTAATTGAGGATGATCGTGAATAAAATTCCCTAGGATGGCTTTGCTGAATGACTCTGACCCCTTGGACTAAAAGTTACGAATTTGGATAGAAGAAATCTATGCTCAAGGTTTGGAAATCGGAGTGATACGAGCTTGGGTAGAAAATCCTATACTATTGACTATGGTTTGACCTTAGAATGGGGGGGGAGGGTTGAGTGTTTTGTTATTGATGTTTGGGAATGGTGATCCCAATAATGACTTTGACTTTACACTACTACAAAAATCGTTAACAGTGACACTTTACAGATGACACTCATATAAAATGTCATTGGTAACATTTTTAATGTCAACTCATTAGATGACTGTCACGCCCCAGAACCAGAATACTGGAGAGCGGGGGCAGACATAGCCAGCTACGTATATGAAATGGAATCCATCTCACTATACAGTCACGGCTGTCTAGATACATGAGGGTTTAACTACAAGCCAGCAGTCTCCTAAGGTCATGAACAAGCCTGTTGTCTCAATCACAAGCAAGCAATAGTAATTACAAGATGTCAGAGCACCAAATATATAATAGCAAGGCGTCCCATACATTACATATTGGATGATCATGAAGCTAGTCGTACAAAATGCCAGGACTAGCAAGAGTTCAGTCATACATGATCAACCCTAGGATCTGTCAATCATGTTACAGCCCGTAGGCAGACAGTAAATAAAGATGCAATCGAGCTAACACGTGCTCGCCGGCTAAACGCCTCAAAAGAATAATTTTTACAAATAAGTGGAAGGACAAAAAGAAACCCACTCGTTGCCAGGGTTTCGTCTAGTGGTCACCATCTGGCTGGAAGATCGGTGGATCCTCTGGAGCTGCTCCGATATCTGGCCACACAAAACCAGCTGGGTCAGACCCCAGAAAGAGCAAGTGCCACAAAGGAGGCTTCACTTAGAAACTAAAACCAGCATATAGTAAGGAACATTAAAGTTAAATTATCAGAAATAACAACAATAATAGAGTACGAGAAAACCATTCAAGTAGCCAGACTACAACCCTTAAACCAAACAAGGACCGGGGTTGCAATCCTTCACCTGAATGGAAATCCGTCTCAAATACTATGGATAAGGTAATAAGACAATAAACGAAGAGAAGACACAGAACTGCTCCGGGAGCCAGGTTACAACCCTTAAACCAAACAAGGACCGGGGTTGTAACCCTTCGCCTGAACAGAACTGAACTCCTGATATTTATTGTTAAGGCCATTATAGATAATCATGTTGCTGAAGTAAGATAGAACATGACAAGCATGGCACGGGGTACAAATAAGACAATAACCGAAGGGAAGACACAGAACTGCTCCGGGAGCCAGGTTACAACCCTTAAACCAAACAAGGACCGGGGTTGTAACCCTTCACCTGAACAGAACTGGTCCCCCGATCGTTATTGTTAAGGCAAGCATCAATAATCGTGTCTTGTCACGATCTTGTACAGGATCAGGATAAGACTAAGCTGGAATAACTTCATCCAATCAATCACGGCCAATCAAAAGTACGGCTTGATACTTTAACTAGCTAGGGTTATCACAGGCCTAGTTACTAGCAAGATGCAATGAGATTATTTCAACAGCCACAAGCCCTGCAGACCATCCAAGTTATCCAGGTCGAATGTCCATTTATGAAGGATGCACCACATGACTGTGTGCTGGAAGTATGCCCTACTCGTCGGTAGGCTACAAGTCCACTTAATGCGCCCAGATAACAGGATTGCCTGTAGCTGGAAATCTCTTCATGTCTACTGAATTATTCTAGTTTATTACTCTTAGTTAATTACAGTAGGTATCCCTGACCGTGGTACTCAGGGATCCCATCCTAGACATGATGCAAGACAATACTGGTTTATTGTGCAAACGCAATCATCCACGGTGTCCAAGTTAGTCATTCTTGTCAGGTCATATCACGTTAGCCGTCGCAACAGCAATTCGAGATAATCATGTCAGGTATGCTTGTCCTACCATGCCATGTTCAATTATTATTAACAAACCTATTAAATAAATTCATGATTATCAAGTTCATGTCAAAAGGCGTAAGGATATAAAATGGGCGTAAAATATCTAATAAAATATCAATATACAGGGCTATAGAAGAGTCAAGCTTAAGAAAAATAAAACCAAAGTGACATGCTGATATAAGACCAAGTCAGCCAAGGCCATACGCTCAGTGCAAAAGTCATACGCTCAGGTCAGGCTACGCTCAGGTAAGCCTACGCTCAGGTAAGCCTACGCTCACAAAGGGCAGCGTATGAGGTCCATACGACCCCTTGTCACACAAGTGAGCGTATACAAGACATACGCTCCAAAAAGGCAGCGTATGAACTTCATACGACTCCTTGTCACACAAGCGAGCGTATGCGAGTCATACGCCTCCAAAAGGCAGCGTAGGGACTCCATACGACTCATGGCTATCCAAGTGAGCGTATGCGAGTCATACGCTCCAAAAGGCAGCGTATGGACTCCATACGACTCCTTGTCACACAAGCGAGCGTATGCGAGTCATATGCTTGCAAAAGGCAGCGTATGGGGTCTACTGCGCTGCGCTAAAGAGCACGCACAGCTCAGTGACGCAAGCTAAAAAGCTCGCGTACTGCTCACTGTCTTCTCCAAACAGCAGGAACTCCATGGTTGAACCCTAAGCTTCCAAAGTCCATAACTTGGTCAAAACAAGTCCAAATCCATCTTTCCAAAGGTCAAAATTGGGTAGAAGGAAATTCTCTACCACATGGAACCATCAAAACTTGAAAACAAGGGAATTTAATAGATCAAAACCATGAAAATCCAAAAATGACTAAATTCTAGATCTACAAAAATCCAAGCTTCAAAATAGAAAATGACAAGTTCTAATGTGGATTAGAAAGTTGCAAAGAAGAGGTTAGAACAATAAAAATGGTGGATTTCTTCATGAAGCAAGATTGCACTTGCCTAGGCTAAGGTTTTCTTGGTTGGTGGTGGAGAGTAATGAAGAAGAAAGGAAATAATGAGGAGAGAGAATGGGAAGAGGTTAATAAATAGGGTTGGTTGTGGTAGGTAGGGGGTTCACCCTTGGTTCATGATGAACCAAGGCTAATCAAGCCTAGCCGAACGAACCCAAGCCAACCCAAACCAAGATGAACCATGGCCAATACGAGATAAAATACTTACACGTATTCTTAAATACGTAATACGAACAACAGGCATTACAACTCTACCCACCTTAAAAGAATTCCGTCCTCAGAATTTAATTAAGATGTTAGAGAGACTAGAACAAGCTATACTAATTACATGCAAACTATAACTAGGCAAGCAATCACTCATTCAAGCAAGGAATCGAAGACATGAGGTATAAGGAAGATATTATACCTCATGAGTCAAACAAGTCGGGATACCACGATCGGATATCTTCCTCACGCTCCCATGTTGACTCCTCCAAAGAGTGATGACCCCAAGCAACTCGGACTAACTTGATAGTCTTGTTCTTGAGGATCTTCTCTCTCCGGTCCAATATAGACACGGGCCTCTCCTCATACGAAAGGTTGGTACCAACAACCAATTCCGAATGATCCAGGATGTGGCTCGGGTCCGGGATATGCCGTCGTAATTGGGATACATGGAACACGTCATGCACCTCGCTTAGCGACGGCGGAAGAGCGAGACGATAGGATACATCTCCTACTCGCTCTAGGATATCGAACGGCCCTATATACCTAGGACTAAGCTTTCCCCGTACGCCGAAACGAATGACGCCACGGTTGGGCAAAATCCTCAGGAATACATGATCGCCGACCGAAAACTCGAGAGGGCGCCGATGAGAATTGGCCCAATAACGCTGGCAATCTTGGGCAACTCGAAGATGATCTCTGACCCTTCTGACCACTTCAATGGTCTGAGCAATCAACTCTGGACCAAGCATCTGTCTTTCTCCAACATCATCCCAGGATAGCGGGGATCTGCACTTCCTGCCATACAGCGCCTCGAACGGGGCCATCTGGATACTGACCTGGAAACTATTATTATACGAGAATTCCACCAGGTGCAAGTGATCTTCCCATGAACCACCGAAGTCAAGTGTGCAAGACCGCAACATATCTTCAAGAGTCTGGATCGTGCGCTCTGACTGACCATCTGTCTGCGGATGATATGCTAAACTGAACTGGAGATGAGTCCCTAAACTCGCCTGCAGGCTACGCCAAAAGTGCGATGTAAATATGGAATCTCGGTCCGAGGTGATGCTAACTGGCACACCGTGCAATCTGACAATCTGTCTAAGATACATCGTCGCTAGCTAAGCCGTCGACTGACCAACTCTGAATGGAAGAAAGTGAGCCACTTTCGTGAGCCGGTCAACTATAACCCAAATAGCATCTCTACCAGCTGGGGATCTAGGTAATCCAGTCACGAAATCCATGGTCACATGCTCCCACTTCCACTCTGGAATCGGCAAGGGTGAAGCAGTCCTGTCGGTCTCTGATGTTCAACTTTAACTTGTTGGCAAACCAAACACCGAGAGACAAACCGAGCTATCTTCCGCTTCATGCCATTCCACCAGAAATGCTGCCGGATATCACGGTACATCTTCGTACTGCCCGGATGGATGGAATACTGCGAACAATGAGCTTCTGCCATGACCTCCTGCCGGATATCTCCGCTGGGTACACAAAGACGCTTACCATATCGAAGTGTACCATCCTCATGAATGCATAACTATGGTCTTCGTCCCGCCTCACACTCTGCTCTGAGTCGCTGAAGCTTGGAATCTGCCGACTGCACCATCCGGATCCTCTCGACTATAGTGGACTGAACTTGCATACTGGCCATCAAGGCCACACTGGAAGGGAGAACAACTTCAATATCCATTTTCTGAAGATCTGCTAACAGCTCTGGTTGCGCTGTTAGAAAATAAGCTCCCGCTCTCATGCTCAATGCATCCGCAACAACATTGGCCTTTCCAGGATGATACTGCAGGTTGACATCATAATCCACAAGTAGCTCCAGCCATCTCCTCTGACGCATGTTAAGATCTTTCTGGATGAAAATATATTTCAGGCTCTTGTGGTCGGTGAAGATCTCCACCCTATCTCCATACAAATAGTGCCTCCACAACTTGAGTACAAATACCACTGCTGCCAGCTCCAAGTCATGGGTTGGGTAATTCCTCTCATGATCATGAAGTTGCCGTGATGCATAAGCTATTACCTTCCCATGCTGCATCAGAACACATCCTAAACCTCTGCCTGAAGCGTCACAGTATACCAAAAATCCTCCGGTCCCATCAGGAAGCGTGAGAATAGGAGCCGTCATTAAGCCTCGCTTCAACTTCTCAAAAGATTCCTGGCACTCTGCTGTCCAAGCAAACTGTGCATCCTTGCGGGTCAACTGGGTCAGCGGCGCCGAGATCCGAGCGAAGTCCGAAACAAATTGCCGGTAGTAGCCGGCCAATCCAAGAAAACTACGAACCTCTGCAACTGTGCTGGGCACCGGCCATGACTCAATGGCCACGATCTTCTGGGGATCCACTTCTACTCCTCCTCTGGTGATGATATGACCCAAGTATGAAATGCGATCGAGCCAGAACTTGCAATTATTGAACTTGGCATATAACTGGTGCTCTCTGAGTATCTGAAGAACAACCCTGAGATGCTGCTCATGCTCCGCCTCATTCTTGCTGTAGACCAGAATGTCGTCTAGGAATACGATCACAAACTGATCCAAGTAAGGCATGAAAATACGATTCATGAGGTCCATGAATACTGCCGGTGCATTGGTTGCTCCAAATGGCATAACAAGGAACTCCCAATGCCCGTATCTCGATCTGAAAGCTGTCTTCGGGATGTCCTGCTCTCTGACTCTGATCTGATGATATCCTGAGCGCAAGTCAATCTTCGAGAATACAGCTGCCCCTTTAAGTTGATCAAACAAGTCATCTATCCACGGAAGAGGGTATCTGTTCTTGATTGTCACTGAGTTCAAGGTACGATAATCTACACATAATCTGGACGTACCATCCTTCTTTTTCACAAGAAGCATCGGGGCTCCCCAAGGCGATCCACTAGCACGAATGAATCCCTTGGTTCTAAGCTCTTCAATTATCTTGTACAAGATCTCCAACTCTGATGGCGCCATCCTGTAGACTCTCTCTGACACCGGGGCTGTCCCGGGAATCAAGTCTATGGTGAACTCAATATCCCGCTCTGGCGGCATACCTGGAAGCTCTTCTGGAAAAACATCTGGGAACTCATCCACTATCCTGGGCAATTGAACTGCTGCTACTGCCATCCGCAATATTGGAGGAGAAGGCTCAACCTCACCTCGAGAGAAAGAAAACTCTGGCTCTCCTGGAATGCTAAAAACAACCCTGCCAATGCGGCAGTCTATCCTAGCATACTGGTCCCTCAACCAATCCATCCCTAAGACTACATCATAATCGGCCATCGGGAATTCTATCAATCTAGCAGAAAACTCTCTACTGCTAACTACGATTCGATACGAGGAAAATACTCTATCGACTCCCACAAGTCCGTTACCAGTGAGTATATTGAGCCTTACTGATAACGACTCGGGCTCCAATCCTATCCGTGTCGTGAATCGTGCAGACATAAATGAATGCGATGCACCAGAATCAAATAAAGCTGAAGCTGGAAAGGTGTTGATGAGAATAGTACCTGCCACTACCTCACCTGGTGTTACTCCTTCTTCTTTCATGGTCAAGGCCAGCACTTGACCATGTCCTCTAGGGGCAGGTCCCCTCTGCAGAAAATTCCTCTGCCTGCTCTGGATCAGGGCTTGGGCCTGAGCATACTACTGCGGTATCTGCTGCTGGAATGCCTGGGCCTGTATCAGCAATAGCCTCGGGAGCGGGTACTGCAACTGCTGCTGCTGCTGGACTGGCGCTGGTCCTCTAACTGAAGGACCAGAGAAAGCTGATGAACTTCCCCTGTTCGGGCAGTTCCCAACCCTGTGGTCCGGGGCACCACAAACCAAGCACAATCCCTGTGCTCTGCGATACTCTGACACCACATGCCCTGGCTTCCTGCAGTGTGAACATTCCACTGCGGAAGACTGCTTTTGCTTCTGTTGCTGAGGGTGCGTCGGGGTAGAATGCTGAACCGACGTCACCGAGGCCGCCCGCCTCGGAGTTCCAATAGTTAAACCTCTAGCTGCCGGGGCTGGAGCTGATGATTGGTACATCTGACTGTGGGACCGCTTCCTGCCTCCGGTCCTATCCACGATCCGCTGGAAGGTGTACTCATGCCTCCTAGCCGCGTTCAATACTGCATCGAACGTCTGGTGTTCGAACTGCTCAACTGCTAGTAAAATCTCCAAATACAACCCCTGCTGGAACCGCTGGGCCCTATCAAACTCGGTTGCCACCAAGGTGGGGGCAAACCTACTGAGTCTAGAAAACTCAGATGCATAACCATCGACTGTTCTGCCTTCTTGCTTCAGGTTGGTAAACCTCGTCTGTAAGTCATACCGAGCCACAGCATCAAAATATTTCGCCTGGAATCTCTCTCTGAACACTGCCCAAGCAATGGGTGCCACAAATCCCTCGGCCTGCGCCACCCACCAACTGCGGGCAAGATCTAACAACTGCAGGCGCACTACGGCCACCTTTTCGTTTTCTGGAGTCCTGGCTGCTTCTAGAATCACTTCGGTATCCTGAAGCCAAGCATCCGCGGCGATCGCATCTTCGATGCCGTCGAAGAATGGAGGGTTCAGGCGCTTGAAGCTGTTGGCCGCGCTGTTACCCTGATGACCACCCCGGGTCAAAGTATCCGTCACTGCCTGGTGCAAGGCATCTCCACGCCGGTCTTGGGAAGCTATCAAGGTCCTGACGAGTCCTACCAAAGTGCCGTCATCATGTTCTACTGGTTGAACTGGCTGGACTGGTGGCTCTCCGCCAGAAGGAACGACTCTAAAGGCTACTCCGGAATGCTGGACTTGATCTCCAGGTTGCTGCTGGTCCGCGGGAAGTGCTCCGCCTTGCTGGTCAGTAGGACCACGAACAATGTCGCTGAAGAAGATGATATAGGGAACAATAAAGAAGGACCAGGACAGATCAACGATACAAGCATATGATCAGGACAAGAATCCAGGGATTCAGAAGATACGAGCAGAGATCAAGGACGAATACTGATTGAGACATCTATTCGGTAAACCTCATATATCTTGATTTACAAGACCTGCATGGGCCACCACTTAAACCATGTCACGCCCCAGAACCAGAATACTGGAGAGCGGGGACAGACATAGCCAGCTACGTATATGAAATGGAATCCATCTCACTATACGGTCACGGCTGTCTAGATACATAAGGGTTTAACTACAAGCCAGCAGTCTCCTAAGGTCATGAACAAGCCTATTGTCTCAATCACAAGCAAGCAATAGTAATTACAAGATGTCAGAGCACCAAATATATAATAGCAAGGCGTCCCATACATTACATATTGGATGATCATGAAGCTAGTCGTACAAAATGCCAGGACTAGTAAGAGTTCAGTCATACATGATCAACCCTAGGATCTGTCAATCATGTTACAGCCCGTAGGCAGACAGTAAATAAAGATACAATCGAGCTAACACGTGCTCGTCGGCTAAACGCCTCAAAAGAATAATTTTTACAAATAAGTGGGAGGACAAAAAGAAACCCACTCGTTGCCAGGGTTCCGTCTAGTGGTCACCATCTGGCTGGAAGATCGGTGGATCCTCTGGAGCTGTTCCGATATCTGGCCACACAAAACCAGCTGGGTCAGACCCCAGAAAGAGCAAGTGCCACAAAGAAGGCTTCACTTAGAAACTAAAACCAGCATATAGTAAGGAACATTAAAGTTAAATTATCAGAAATAACAACAATAATAGAGTACGAGGAAACCATTCAAGTAGCCAGACTACAACCCTTAAACCAAACAAGGACCGGGGTTGCAATCTTTCACCTGAATGGAAATCCGTCTCAAATACTATGGATAAGGTAATAAGACAATAAAC
This sequence comes from Iris pallida, assembly GCA_029216955.1. Taxonomy (NCBI): domain Eukaryota; kingdom Viridiplantae; phylum Streptophyta; class Magnoliopsida; order Asparagales; family Iridaceae; genus Iris; species Iris pallida. The sequence goes on from JANAVB010004800.1 coordinate 20,856,498, forward strand.
GAAGAGAAGACACAGAACTGCTCCGGGAGCCAGGTTACAAACCTTAAACCAAACAAGGACCGGGGTTGTAATCCTTCGCCTGAACAGAACTGGACTCCTGATCTTTATTGTTAAGGCCATTATAGATAATCATGTTGCTGAAGTAAGATAGAACATGACAACCATGGCACGGGGTACAAATAAGACAATAACCGAAGGGAAGACACAGAACTGCTCCGGGAGCCAGGTTACAACCCTTAAACCAAACAAGGACCGGGGTTGTAACCCTTCGCCTGAACAGAACTGGTCCCCCGATCGTTATTGTTAAGGCAAGCATCAATAATCGTGTCTTGTCACGATCTTGCACAGGATCAGGATAAGACTAAGCTGGAATAACTTCATCCAATCAATCACGACCAATCAAAAGTACGGCTTGATACTTTAACTAGCTAGGGTTATCACATGTCTAGTTACTAGCAAGATGCAATGAGATTATTTCAACAGCCACAAGCCCTGCAGACCATCCAAGTTATCCAAGTCGAATGTCCATTTATGAAGGATGCACCACATGACTGTGTGCTGGAAGTGTGCCCTACTCGTCGGCAGGCTACAAGTCCACTTAATGCACCCAGATAACGGGATTGCCTGTAGCTGGAAATCTCTTCATATCTACTGAATTATTCTAGTTTATTACTCTTAGTTAATTACAGTAGGTATCCTTGACCGTGGTACTCAGGGATCCCATCCTAGACATGATGCAAGACAATACTGGTTTATTGTGCAAACGTAATCATCCACGGTGTCCAAGTTAGTCATTCTTGTCAGGTCATGTCACGTTAGCCGTCGCAACAGCAATTCAAGATAATCATGTCAGGTATGCTTGTCCTGCCATGCCGTGTTCAATTATTATTAACAAATCTATTAAATAAATTCATGATTATCAAGTTCATGTCAAAAGGCGTAAGGATATAAAATGGGCGTAAAATATCTAATAAAATATCAATATACAGGGCTATAGAAGAACCAAGCTTAAGGAAAATAAAACCAAAGTGACATGCTGACATAAGACCAAGTCAGCCAAGGCCATACGCTCAGTGCAAAAGTCATACGCTCAGGTCAGGCTACGCTCAGGTAAGCCTACGCTCAGGTAAGCCTACGCTCACAAAGGGCAGTGTATGAGGTCCATACGACCCCTTGTCACACAAGTGAGCGTATACAAGACATACGCTCCAAAAAGGCAGCGTATGAACTTCATACGACTCCTTGTCACACAAGCGAGCGTATGCGAGTCATACGCCTCCAAAAGGCAGCGTAGGGACTCCATACGACTCATGGCTATCCAAGTGAGCGTATGCGAGTCATACGCTCCAAAAGGCAGCGTATGGACTCCATACGACTCCTTGTCACACAAGCGAGCGTATGCGAGTCATACGCTTGCAAAAGGCAGCGTATGGGGTCTACTGCACTGCGCTAAAGAGCGCGCACAGCTCAGTGATGCAAGCTAAAAAGCTTGCGCACTGCTCACTGTCTTCTCCAAACAGCAGGAACTCCATGGTTGAACCCTAAGCTTCCAAAGTCCATAACTTGGTCAAAACAAGTCCAAATCCATCTTTCCAAATGTCAAAATTGGGTAGAATGGAAATTCTCTACCACATGGAACCATAAAAACTTGAAAACAAGGGAATTTAATAGATCAAAACCATGAAAATCTGAAAATGACTAAATTCTAGATCTACAAAAATCCAAGCTTCAAAATAGAAAATGACAAGTTCTAATGTGGATTAGAAAGTTGCAAAGAAGAGATTAGAACAATAAAATTGGTGGGTTTCTTCATGAAGCAAGATTGCACTTGCCTAGGCTAGGGTTTTTTTGGTTGGTGGTGGAGAGTAATGAAGAAGAAAGAAAATAATGAGGAGAGAGAATGGGAAGAGGTTAATAAATGGGGTTGGTTGTGGTAGGTAGGGGGATCACCCTTGGTTCATGATGAACCAAGGCTAATCAAGCCTAGCCGAACCAACCCAAGCCAACCCAAACCAAGATGAACCATGGCCAATACGAGATAAAATACTTACACGTATTCTTAAATACGTAATACGAACAACAGGCATTACAATGACTGTCACTTTAGGTGCTACCGGTGCTGGTGGAGCCGGCTCTTGGGTCCTGAGGGCATCCACAGTCGTCGCTCGAAACTGCACAACCTGATGGTTCTGTGCCTCCAGGAACTGCTGGAACATGGCCATCACCTGGGCGCCATCGAACATCATCGTCGAAGGCAGCGGAGGAAACTGAGGAGGTGGTGGTGGAAGCTGCTCCACTGGTACATCGACTGCAGTCTGATCCGAAGCTCCTATAGCTCCGGGCTGATCTACGGTCTTCCTGGTAGTAACCATCCCTGAAATAGAAAGAAATTCGTTGATTGCTAAGCCCTAAGAAAAATAGTCAACCTCCTAAAAAATATTAAGTATAAACAATCTCTATATTCAATAATTATAACCATTTCCAACGGATCCTATGCTGTGATGAGTTTTCCTTAGTCTAACAGGTTCCCCAATAGCACTTTATAACCTAAGTGCCATTAGGACTGACCTGCATGGGCCACCACTAAAAATATGTCATGACCCGCTCCCGTATAATCGGACACGAGTCGGACACGCCCAGCCTTCGTCGATGGACACGACGAAGTAAGCTGTACAATTATAAGGAAAACTCCAAGATACAAAATACATAAAATAACACAACTGCTATACACGTTCCCAGAACATATCTCCACAATCTCCCAAGTCAATATAAAATCATCGAAGACAAATCCGGTAACCAGAATAAAATTATATAATCCTGAATCCTCAATATAATATACATGATACAAACTCTAAATAAACTAGAAAATGATCTAATTTAGGGGTACTGCAACTCTAAGTCCATCCTGAAATACCACTCCACCATCTCCGGGCTCTAACCCAAGGTGGTACCATATCCTCAAGATACCTGCAACATATCCTGTCAGGAAGAGAGCAAAGTACAACCTCGACAAGAAGCGCTAAACAAAGTAAGCTGAAATGCATGAAAAAGAACCACAATATGAACTATGGCACAAGACATGAATATAAAACTGTGGTACATAAATAATGATGAAACTATAGTACCAGATCCAGAAACAATGAACTATACTATCAGTGTAACATGCATTTGAAATAACTATCAGAGTATGTGACCGACTGGGTAGTACATGATACAAGAGCACATGAATAATGGTACGGCTTAGAGTCCCACATGCACGATGTGAGACCTAAGCTATTAGTCAATGCCTAGCTTGTATAGGATTGGTCACATATCTGTAGTATTTTCCCACTCCAATGTACAAGTAAAGAATACTGAACAATGAACGATAAACGGTGAACAATGAACAATCGTGTGTACAACGTGTCAATATGAGAACATGAAGCAAGACAGAAATACAAAGTAAAGGATTCGAGTCGGTGTACTTGCCTTGGTTTGGTTGCACGAGAGTAGTGGAGCATAAGTCTGTCTGCCAAGAATTTGATACAAGTTGGTTAGATTCTAAAATGTCAATCTAGCTAGTATCACTTAACTAACCAATCACTATGTAAATTAGCCAATTAAACTTCTACTGGCTAGCAAGGAAGCCTAGTAAAATATTATTTAGATAATACTATTATTGTTTGAAACATATTAAAATATTTCCATATCAACTTATACCGATTTTTGGCAAAATATTTAACAACATATTGGTAAAATATTTTCTCAATATAATCTATTTTTTTTTGGAAATCATTTTCAGTAAGGTGCATAGTATAAAATAATGCTTAGCAAATTATATAGTTAAACAAACCAAATTAATAATAAAAATTTTGCTACAAAGATTAATCAATTGCCAAACTAAAATGGTAATATCCCAATACAGTCCATTTCGCATCTTAAACTTGACCTTAGCCCAAAATCTAATGAGAAGATAGTAGAATTTGTATAACAAAGGATAATGCGGCTTAGTGATTAAGCCTATATAATGAATCCTATGCTTAACTAGATCCAAGTCCAGGTGCTTAATTCTAAAACACTATCAATAGAAACTGACAACCCAAACCACTAGTCTAACATGATATCCCAATAACTTCAAAACTGCAGCCTATCAGTGCTCAACAAAAGCCCAAATTTAAGTCACCCCAACATGTGGTCAGCAATTAAACATACGACCCATAAAATTTCCTACAAAACTCAAGCCCAAACAATTCTATAGAAGCCAACTCCTGCTTCAGCACACCATCATACAAGTGACTACACCAACACCAAACAAGCATATATCCTAATTGAACTATACAGCTAGTTCTCAAGCCAACAGAGGCCCAAAAGTCTAAGCTCAGCAATATATGCAAACCCAAAGGCCTACAGACTTGTAATCAGCCCAAACCTAAGATATTACTAGTTACAAAGTAAACTTTTAAAAAAACAACTTCTCTACAAAACTCAATGGCAACCATACTCGAGAGCCCAGCAAAATCATTCAGTCTCAACCATTAAATATAATATTCAGCAACAAGGCCCAACTGCCTCTACTCCCAACCTAACAAAACATAAATTTTAAACCTAACGGCTACTACCGCCAGATTGCAAATCAAAATTAAAACAAAGAGAAATGCTAACTCTACACTCAAGTCCCAGTCTATCTCAATCCCAGAAAATTATACAACCAAATCGAATCCGAATATAGAACAGAAAAATATACAAAAAACTATTAACAAAATCAAATTAGAAATTTAAACCAACTTATTAAATTCAAAGAGAAAACCCTGCCCCTGGCTATTCCATTCCTGTAGATGTAAAGTACCCGACACTAACTATATGACTCAATTTCCCAATCACGCCATTGCAACACTTCAATTCCAGCTATCATTCTGCTTGAATACAAAAACAACCTAACCAAGCACGTAGCCAACTGTAGGATTTTGACACCAGACACGAACACACCCGACACGGCTATACTCCCCATATCCTGATCATAGACCTGCCCATCCCCTTATTAATTCTAGAAAATAAAAAGTTCGACATCAATTAGAAGGTTAACATATTACCTGAAGTAAGCAAATTTGATCAGATGAATGAAATCAGAGTTACTCATATCCAACACGATTCCTCGAGTTCCCAGACACAATTGAATTCTGGTTCAAACAAATCAAATTTGAGTGACGAGGATCGATTTAGTTTCTCAAATCTCAAAATCTAGCATCTATTCACTCAATTACTCAAATCAACAAAAGAAGAATGTTCGATTGAATTGATACTTACCAATGACTAAGAACTTTGGCTTGATCCCGAGATCTTAGGTACTGGAATAGAATGGATGCCGTCAATGACTGAACCGATTATGTTCAACTCGAACTAGGAAGAGGTCGATCATCAGGAACACACAAATTATTTCCAGATTTGAAAGAAAACCGAGATCGAGACTCACCTTGTCGTCGCAGAGATGTCACGACAAGGTTGCAGAGGAACGTCGAGGAGGAAGAAGATCGACGCCGGCGACAAACGCCTAGTCGTCGACGCCGGGAAGGATCTTCGCCATGGTCGATCCGAAGGAAAATCGAACCGCTGGAGGAAGGACGCAGAAGGGAGATCATGGCGGAGGAGACGCCTGCTCGCCAGTGGAGGTGGTGGTCACCACCTAGAAATGTGCCACGTCGAGGTCGACGAAAAAGAGACGAAGTCGTCGAAGCACAGTCGACGGAGAGGGTCCGCACAGTCGAGCGCCAACGCCGAGGAGGTCTAGTCGCCTGCGGTGGAGGCAACGGCGACGAGTGCCATGGCCGGAATCAAGAGCTTAGGGTTAGGGTTCGAGATAATTGGAGGAAAAATAGGCTGGACTGGAAGGAATTTAGGGAGCTCTGCTCCCAAATTCTCGAGCTGAAAAAAAGAGGAGACAGTGAGAGAGAGAGAGAGAGGAATTAACTTTAAATAGAGTTTTGAGGAAAAAAATGCAATTTTACCAAAAAGCACTCTAACAAATACCTTATTGCAAACTATACCCAAAAGTTGTTAGAAAGTTGTTACAAAGTGGTTAGGTTGTTAGAGACTTGGGGAAAAAGAAAAGAAAATGGAGGGAAATAATTTGTAACAAAAATTTGAATTGCTCTCCTGAGCTAAATAATCAATCAAATTTATTAAGAAAAATAAGAAATTGATTAAAGGACTATTAAGTCATTAAAATTTTAATAGCTACCAGAATGATTCAAATAGTTTGAAACAACATCATGATGCTAACAAAATTAATATTTCATAAAACAAACCATAGATAAATATGTCTAAAATTCTAAAATACCAAAAAACACAAAAATTTAATATTTCAGGGAAGGTGGGGTTACAGCCCCATCCCGTTCAGTTCGACCGGATGAATCGAAACGCAATAGCGTTTGGACTTGGCTATGTAATAGCTTGCTCAGAGTCCCGTTCGGTCAAGGCAACTCCTCGCTTAGGTGGATGGCTTCGATGAACTTGCTTCAGCTTGGCCTTCACACTAATAACATAGAGTTTTTATATGTACTAAACAGGCTTGTTAATAAAATGAGATGAACCTACGTAGCTAAGGGATAGTCATATTGTGTCGAGTATATGCGTGGAACATGGAAATGTGTCAACTTGTTGCTTAGATGTTCTCCATGATGGTTTTCAAAAGATGGCACTCGGTCATTTCGACCTCACATATTGTGTTAAACAAAGTAACGCACGGGCAATCGACATGATGTCAGCAGGCACTGTCCTACGGTTCTGCGGCTTTGTATAGCCACACATTTCCACGGTCTCAAGGCTCATCATATAGAGTATGACTTATGCGGTACTGTCTCACAGAACACAATTGGTTAAGGCATGGAATACGGTTGGTTCAATGGTAAGTAGGACAGTTAGAAAAGAGATGAGTGCACGGAACACGGTTGGTTCAATGGCGTTCCTACCTGTCATTCCAAAAGGTCAACGAAATCGACAAACTCAAAGGTTTCATGATGGTTTGGGACAGTTAGGAAAGAGATTGGCTTGTCTTAACAAATTGGAATCTTTTGCAAGGTGGTAAACCAGTCACGAGTGTTGTACAAATTTGAAGATTGTTGGATTGTAGCCGTGCGTGTTGGTCGATGGTGCATATAGAAAGGCAGAGGGAAGACCGAAGGTGGAGGAGGAGGAGGAGTCGGGGTGAGATCGCTTGCCATAGCTAGACATGATAAGAAAAAGCAGAGGGTAGGAAGAAATGAGTGCAGGAAGGAGTTTTGGAGAAGGTGGAAGAATAATAAAAAGAAGGAGAAGGCTTTTTAAAGGAGGAAGAGGAGAGAGGAGGATAGTAATTATGGTAGGTGAAGGGATTGAGGGGTTTAAAGAGAAATAATAAGGATTTTTGGGAAAGGAAGAGCCACGGTTGTTCGAATTTCGTACTATATTATTTCACTCGAAAAATCTGACGTTCTTCCATGGAGGCAGCCGGAAGATCCGGATTGGATAAGAATGCAGTAAATACGTAAGGTAAAAAGTTGTTAGGGGAGAGGAGTAGTCATAGTCATGATTATCTGTGCCTGCTTTTAATATTCAGATTATCAGTCAGAATACTGTATCATTCCGATAGTTTTTCCGAATGAACCACAAAATACATTTTTTATTGGATCGAATTCTGCGAAGAATTGTCGCAGAATTTTGAGAAAAAAATTCAAAAAGATTTTTCAAGAAGACCAATTTTCTGACAAATAAACAAGAAACAATCTTCAGCAAGAGATTTGGTAAAGATATCAGCAAGTTGATGCTCAGTGTTAATAAATTCAAGATGTATGTCTCTTTTTAGTTAATGATCACGCAAAAAATAGTGTCTAATCTCAATGCATTTCATACGAAAATGACAAATAGGATTTTTAGTAAGATTAATAAAGCTAGTGTTGTCACACATGATAGAGATACCATTAGAAGAAATACCGTAGTCAACAAGTGTTTGTGTCATCCAAAGAATCTGTGCACAACAATATACCGTAATGTATTTGGCCTCAGTTGTGGATATGGCAACCGAGTTTTGCTTCATACTAAACCATGAGACCAAGAATTTTTCAAGGAATTTACATGTGCCACTAGTAATTTTTTGGTCAATCTTGCATCCGACAAAATCTGCATCAGAGTCGCCAATAAGCTCAAAGGATCGAGATTTGGATACAAAAGTTCCATGTTAATGGTGCCTTTGAGATAACAAAAAATATGCTTAACAGCATATGATTCTTTGGAATTTGCTTGGAATCGTGCACTAAGCATACATTAAACATGATATCGGGACGAGTGGCAGTTAAATAAAGTAAGCTATCGATCATACCTCGATACTTACGAATGTCGACCGATACACGATCTTCATCGTGATCAAGTTTCGTTGTAGTGGTCATAGTAGTTCTCATTGATTTGCATGTGTCCAGTTCAAAGTGTTTTAGAAGATTCTTGGTATATTTGGCTTGATTGATGAAGGTGCCTTGAGGTCCTTGTATGATTTGTAATCCAAGAAAGAATGATAATTCTCCAATCATGCTCATTTCAAACTCATTTTGCATAAATTTTACAAAATCTTCACAGAGTATTTTGTTAGTAGAACCAAAAATGATATCGTCTACGTATATTTGGACTAATAAAAGCATTTCATTGTGAGATTTTATAAATAGTGTGGTGTCAACTTTGCCCTTAGAGAAGTTATAAGAAATTAGAAAGGAGCTAAGACGCTCATACCAAGCACGAGGAGCTTGTTTGAGTCCATAAATAGCTTTATGTAATTTAAAACATGATCTAGAAAGTAAAAATCTTCAAAGCCAGGAGGTTGTTTGACATACACTTCTTCTTTAATAACACCATTCAAAAAGGCACTTTTGATATTCATTTGAAAAAGTTTAAAATCATTAAAGCAAGCAAAATCATACAGCATTCGAATGAATTCTAAGCGAGCAACCGGTGCATAGGTTTCTTCATAATCAATACCTTCCTCTTGGTTATAGCCTTGAGCAACCAATCGAGATTTGGTACGAGTTACGATCCCATCCTCATTAAGCTTGTTTCGAAACACTCATTTTGTTCCAATAATAGGATAGTTGTGGGGCTTTGAAACGAGTTCCCAAATGTTGTTCTCTTAAATTGATTGAGCTCTTCTTGCATTGCAAGCGTCTAAAATTCATCATTAATATTTTTAGGCTCTATTTGAGAAATAAAAGCCACAATTGCACAACGATCTCGAGTAGAAGATCTAGTGCTAACCCGTGAAGATGGATCACCAATGATGAGTTATTTGGGATGATGAGTGACAAACTTCCATTCTTTGGGAAGACCATTTGGAGAAGTTTCTATGGTTGAAATTTTTTTAGGTGGAGAGATCTCAACTTCATTGCTAGATGAAGGAGCATCTATATCTCCAAGAGAAGAACTTTCCAAATCATAAGAAATGTCATCAACATCGGTCAAGGAACTAGATGTAGAAGTGTTAAGTTCGTCAAAAAAGACATTGATAGACTCTTCAACTACAAGACTTCTTTTGTTAAAGACACGAAAAACCTTACTATGCATTGAATAACCAAGGAATATACCTTCATAGGCCTTTTCTTCAAATTTTGTCTAGATTATCCTTGGTGTTCAAGATGAAACATTTGCATCCAAAAACTTTAAAATACTCAATAGATGGAATTTTGTCAAACCAAAGCTCATAAGGAGTTTTCTTAGAATTAGTTTGTAGACCCTATTTATAACATAACATGTTGTGTATTTAGGGAGGTTATATTGGTTCAACATAACCCTAGCCATATTGTCGAGAGTTCTGTTCTTTCTTTCCACTATACCATATTATTGTGGAGTTTTAGGACAAGAAAAATCATGACCAAAACCATTTTTAATACAAAAAATTTTAAAATCGGCATTGTCAAATTCACCTTCGTGATCACTTCTAATTTTGTTGATCATAATATCTTTATCACTTTGAACACATTTATAAAAAGCGACAAATTTACGAAAAATATCACTTTTATTTGCAAGAAAAAGACCCAAGTAAAATTTGAAAAAATCATCTACTGGAACAAAATCATAAGTTTGCCACCAAGACTAGCCACTCTACTAACACCAAATAAATCCATATGAATGAGTTGAAGGGGTCTAGTAGTGCTTACCGAGTTGATAGATTTGAAAGAGGATTCAATTAACTTACTTTTCTCGCATTCCTCACACACCACGTCTCTCTTGAATGGAATGTTTAGGAGTCCTCTAACTAATCTCTTGGTTGCGAGTCGAGAGATGGTGTCCATATTGGCGTGTCCAAGTCTTATGTACCAAAGCAAACTTTTATCATTCTTTACTACTAAGCATCTACCATTGTTAGTACCCTCAACAAGATAAAAGACAAAGATGTTATCTTCTCTAATGCATTTGTACACTACGGAGCCACTATACTATCATAAATAAAGCATTTATGTTTAATGAAGTTAACACCATAATTATTATAGAGATGACTGATGCTAAGAAGATTGTGATTCAAATTTGTGACAAGACAAAAATTCTTAATAAAAGGATAAGGAGGGCATCGATGTTACCATGTCCAATGATGTATCCTCTCAAGTTATTGCCGAAGGATACGTGTCCTTCCTTCTTCATCGATAGCGTTGCAAATAGTGAAGCATCTCCGGTCATGTGCGTGAGCAACCGCTATCAAAAATTCACTTGCTTCTAGCATGCGATGGAGGGTTCACCTACAACACAAGTTGAATTTGAAGATTTTGGTACCCATAAATGTTTGGGTCCTTAATGTTAGTTTTAAGAACCCATTTAAGTACCACATATCAACGTGCTTTCTCATTTGAAAGTAATGAGATGTGTGTCCAAGTAGGCTACAATAGTGATACATAGTGGGTATTGTAGTTCTAGTGGGAGGTGAGTGAGTGGTTGAAGCATGAGATCTCCTAGTTTGATTTCTATTGTGACTATAGTAGAAAGTAAAGTGAGATGTGTTCGTGTTGAATTTTATTTTCTTGTCAACATGTTTTTTTTTGTGTTTGCATATGTTGGACGTAGTGCCTATATGGTGCATTGGTGTACGTGTGTTTTTTTTTTGGTGTCATGATGTCTATTAGTGTTTTTGTGTCCTTGTTTTCTACATAGAGAAAGCGGATCATTGTACTTTGTAGCAAATGCTTTTTCTTTTTGAGTATAACGAGAGTCTTTCTTTTTGCAATGTCATATCCCTCCTTGAGAGTTTGACATTCAATACTTTTTCCTTTGGTATCCTCTAGAGCTTTTTGTAGCTTTAATCTAAGTGACTCAATCTCATATGTGCCAGAGATTGGAGTTTTTCCTTTTATATCATTGATGATGCTAGTGAGTCTTTTTATTTCTTTTTTTATAAGCAACAATCTCTTTTTGAGATTTTCTATATTTACTCCTCAAGACTTTGTGTTCATCGTGTAGTTCAAGAATAACATTTTCTAATTCAATGTATGAAAGAGCATTCATGGAAAAGTCATCAAGTACCTCATTTGATTTTAGTGCCATAAGACAGACGTTTGTGGTGTGTCTGGATTCTTTGTCATTATCTGAGTCATTTGCATAACTTTTGCACCAGAGCTAGTATTGGCGTACATGTGTGAGGACGAGCTTCCTTTGTTGGGCTTTTTATACTTGCCAGATTCTCTTCTTGCCATTGGACAGTCCCTTTTGATATGTCCGATCTTCTTGCAGTTGTATCAAGCAAGTTCTTCATCAGTGTCCCTTCTTGACCGATTTGCATTATCGAACTTGAGAAATTTTCTGAAGTGTCTAGGGGTGAGGGCAGTTTCTTCATCTTCAGAATCATCATCATCAGAGTCATCCTTTGAAGAAGCTTGATGGCCTTCAAGGTAAGAGATTTTTTTTCTTGATCTTTTCTTTTTCCTTCTCTTATATAGAGGCTTCTTCTTGGTCCTTCATGTCCAGCTCGTGAGTTCTTAGCTTTTCCATGAGAGTCTCTAGGTTCATGATCGTAAGACCATTTCCTTCAATGATGGCGGTAGCCTTGGGATTCCATCCTTTTGTGAGTCATCTAAGAATCTTTCCAATCTTTTCATGAGTGAGATATTTCTTTCGAAGAGAAGAAAGAAAGTTAATTATATCAAAGAATCTAGTCAACGTGCAAGTAATGGACTCATTTTGCTTCATTTTGAAGGAACTATACTCTTGAGTGAGTCTACTAATCCTAGATTCTTTTACTTATGATGTGTCATCATGTGTGACTTCCAAAAGCTTTCATATTTTATTTAAAGTCTTGCAAGTGGAGATTTTTTTGAATTCATTGATATCAAGTGCACAATAGAGTGTGTTCATAGCCTTCACATCATGGCTAAGAATCTTCTTATCATTTTTAAAAAACCTTTCAGTAAGTCTATCCGAGACACCCACCTCAATTACAATTGAAGATTTAGTGATACCATTTATAACACAATCCTATAGATCAAAATCTAGGAATTTTAAGTAGATGCCCATCCTAATCTTCCAATAGTTGTAATTGGTTCCATCAAATAGAGGAGATCTACTTGTTGAGTGTTCCACACTGTAGAATGAGTTAAGACTAGAGTTAGTGGCCATTGATCACTCTAAGGAAGTAAATCCAAATCAAGAGACCAGGCTATGATACCAATTGAGGAACCCTAGAGGGGGGGTAAATAAAAAGTTACCAACACAAATATTCAAAGTAAATTACAATTTAAAAGAAAGAGACAAGAGATCAAACACTCGATGTATCCTAGTATCTTTTCTTGGGGCATTCCAGTCCCGGAACTCTCTCCGACTTTAATCCACTATTTGAGAAAATATTACAACATGAGCTTTGATCCAAAAACTCGTTAACTTCTTACACACGAGTTTTTATGCGAAGGCTCGTCAACTTCTTACATCCGAGTTTTTATCCGAAGGCTCATCAACATCAAACTCTAGAGAAAAAAGGTCCGACCCCGGCTGTCTTTGTCATGCCCCGATTCCGTCGAATCGATAGTCGTCCCCCGGGCGTGATGCCGTGCGAACCTAATTTGCGATCGCACAAGGCATAGTCATAAGATAATTCGAAATACGAGATCTAAGAGAGTAAGCAGACAAATTGAATCACATATTAAGTAAAGGAAACTTGATCTTTATTGATAATGGACATCATTTACAGACTTCCGTACAGGACTCATGTCACGCGGGCTATAACATGACTCGATTACAAAAGAGTGCCGATGAGAAAGTCGTTCCATATATTGTACACATCCCTCAATTTACAACAGAGTATTCCAGTGACCTGGAATGGAAGGACGCTGAGTCATCTTTCTTGGACAGTTGAGAGTCTTCAAAAGTGGAGTTACGGGGATAGGTCTTCGACGTGCGGCCGAAGCTTCAAAAAATTATGAATGTCGCCGAGCTAGGTGGCACGTTCTTCCTGATTTACGGGACCTACGAAGAGCGAGGATCATTACGATCACATGTACTAGCGAATGGCTAATTAAAATCCAAGCTATGCATTTGATTCAAACAGTTTTATAAACATGTTAGCTAGCTATTTCTGTGATCTTTCTAACCATCCTGATCGATTTGCATATTAACATATTTTGAGGTAAGCATATGAAATTGTAACATTAAGCAGCTATATATTCATCTTGTGTCATGTTTTGAGCCTGCTTTCCTATATTCGTGCTCATATTTCGGTGCCTGAATACAAAACCATGGGAGAGGCACTCAACCATGCCCTCTGTTTGGAGTCCGAGTATCCTCCTGCTACCACTGGCACTGTTCATTTTAATAACAAATGCCATAGTAATACGGGTGGCAACAATGCGCACAAGCGTCAAAATTGCAGCAACGGAGGCGGCAACCAGACGAAGGATCGAATAGTTTGCAATTTCTGCCACAAAGAGGGGCACATGGCCAACGAGTGTCGATTGAAGAACGGAGCATGCTTCGGGTGTGGCTGAATGGACCACATTGTATGCAACTGTCCGGAGAAGTCGAACCAGCGCCCCCAACAATATTATCAGAACCGAGGCCAAGCTCCTTGGGCTCCACAGACCACACAACATAATGGCCATGACCGTCGCTCTAATGCTCAGGACCGCATCTACGCCATGACTCGAGACGAAGCATTCGCATCTGACACAGTCGTGACAGGTATACTGCATTTCAATAATAAACCTGCTCGTGTATTGTTTGATTCAAGTGCCACGCATAGTTTTATATCGGCAGACTTCACCGTCGAGCACAAATTTCCCCTGACACCGCTGGGTCTCGATCTTACTGTTAATGATGCCACTACTTGTAAATTTAGTCTACGAATTTGGAATTTTTTGTATAGGTGGTCAAAAGATCAGTCTTGATGCGATAGTCCTAGATATTAAGGACTACGACATCATTCTGGGGATGGATTGGCTCAGTTCGTGCAATACAACCATAAACTGTGCTGAAAAGAGGGTCACATTCCGTATACCTAGAGTGCCTAAATTTTGCTACTTGTGTGGTGAGGCATCGCCGACCTGCATGGTGATCTTCGTAATATCTGCTCGACGGATGCTGCATTCCGGGTACGAAGGCTATCTAGCATCCGTTCGAGACATGCGACAGGATGGTGCAAACGCGGGTCAAACCGACGTTATGGCAGAATTCCCAGATGTGTTTCCGAACGAACTGCCCGACATACCACCCGATCGAGAGATTGAGTTCACTATTGATACATTTTTCGATACCCGACCGATCTCTAAAGCTCCATACAGAATGGCCCCTGCAGAGCTTAAAGAACTCAAAGTATAGTTGCAAGAGTTGCTCGACAAGGGATTTATTTGACCCAGTGTCTCGCCATGGGGAACGCCCGTGCTGTTCGTTAAGAAAAAGGATGGCTCATTGTGCCTTTGTATCGATTATCGCGAGCTGAATAAAGCTACTGTCTGGAACAAATATTCCCCGTCCCGCATAGATAATCTGTTTGATCAGCTGCATGGAGCAACAGTGTTCTCTAAAATTGATCTGTGCTGGGGTTACCATCAACTCAGATTAAGTCGAACGATGTGCCGAAGTCCTCCTTTCGCACTCGATACGGCTATTACGAATTCCTGGTAATGTCGTTCGGCCTAACGAACGCCCTAGCTGCTTTTATGGATTTAATAAATCGGGTGTTCCGACCATTCTTTGACAAGTTCATAGTAGTCTTTATCGATGATATACTCGTCTACTCGAAGAATAAGCAGCAACACACTGAGCATCTACGAACTGTGCTTCAGATCCTTCAAGAAAATTAGTTATATGCGAAGCGAAGCGAAGCAAATATAAATTTTGGCTGAGCAGCGTCGCATTCCTCGGACATATCATTTCAGCTGAAGGCATTACAGTCGATCCAAAGAAAGTTTAAGCCATTGTCGATTGGAAATGGCCAGCGTCCGTCGGCGAGATTCGAAGTTTCCTTGGCTTAGCGGGATACTACCGACGCTTCGTGAAGACTTCACGAAGATCGTATCTACCTCTGGCCGAATTTGCATACAATAACAGCTATCAATCCAGTATCCAAATGGCTTCGTATGAAGCCCTGTACGGACGAAAGTGTAGATCACTCATTTGTTGGGACGAAACGGAGAACGGTAGATTCTCGGCACGAAACTGGTAGAACAGACCGTGCAAAAAATTGGCTCATTTGGGAAAGATTAAAGACCACACAGAGTCGTCAGAAAAGCTACGCGGACGTTCATCGTCGACCCCTCGAGTTTCAAGAAGGCGATCACGTATTTCTCAAAGTGTCGCCCATGCGAGGAGTTACTCGGTTCGGCACGAAGGGAAAGTTGAGTCCAAAATTCGTTGGACCGTTCGAAATACTCGAGCGGGTCGCCCCTATGGCCTACAAAATTGCCCTACCACCGGCGCTAGAAGGTGTATAATGTCTTCCACGTCTCTCAGTTGCGGAAGTACGTACACGACCCTAGCCACGTGGTAGATTTTGGCCAGCTGGAGCTGAAGTCTGACTTATCTTATATTGAAGTACCTGTTCAAATCTTAGAACGCAAGGATAAGCTGCTACAAAATCGAGCGATCCCTCTCGTCCGTGTCCTCTGGAGTAACCATTCGGTCGAAGAGTCGACGTAGGAGCTTGAATCAAAAATGAAGGAGAAATTTCCTTCATCGTTCTTGTAGAGGTAGGTTCCATCCTTAAAGTTTCGAGGACAAAATTTTTTATTAGTTGGTTATGGTGTAGTGTCTCGTCCCTACATCCTACCCCATTTTCGTCCACGGGGTGCGCGAGAAAGGAATACTGTCGCTATCGATTCGGTCGGGACCGATAGGTCAGAATCGGCCAAATCGATAGCGACGGTGTTCCTTTCTCGCGTACCCCGTGGACGAAAATGGGGCACGATGTAGGGACCGGGCACTAGAGTCTTTCTACTATATCCAAATTCTAATACAAATACACGACATCACCATCTCCATGTTTGACACGTCGGACACGATTCTATATCCACAAACTTTTTTCTGTGTCTGTGTCTTGCAGGACACGTCGACACAAATCCTAACCCTAACTCAAACCCTAACCCTAACATGAGTCTATCGCCGCCTGGCCATCGTGACCTCCCCTTCCAGTCAAACCCGTATCACCACCACCTTCGTCATGTCGACCAACCGCAGTGACCCCCGGCCAGCGCCACAAGATCGTCGCAACTACCTTACAGCTGTTGTCTCGTATCCGGCCACCACTACCGTGGCAGCCTCCATCTCCCCACCATCAATCCTATCCATCCGACACAGCCGAGCCCAAATTACTCCACCGTCGGCTGCAGCTCCACCCTGTCGCCCTGACGAGCCTTCCCCACCAGTACCACCACCTTCAGCATCGCTACTGCCTATGCGTGGCACATGAGCCCAAAGCCAAACCCCCTCACAACTACCACTTACCTCCGGAACACCGCTGAGGCGTCTAACATTCATCTGCCGCCTCCTCCTCCATGGTCGTACCGTCCAAATATGCAGTGCTATCGCACTCTGGTGTTGCGGTTGCTACGAAAACCATATGCTGGCGTGCACCGTGTACCTCTAGGGTCTTTCGCACCTCGCCCTCCATCGACGAACTATGCCCACGCCGAGAGCTCCTCCGTCTAACCGGATCCCGCCTCCGGAGCCCTCTCGCCGCAGCCTCGACTTTTTCCTCTCCGGTAGTTCTCTATCTCTCTCTCTCTCTCGCTCTCTTTCTTGCACCCCTATGTTCTATATCTACCTCCTACTCTCACTTAATGGCTAAGAAAGGAGAAAAACAGGGACTGTATTTTTTCTTGTTATATGACTTTATTTAGACTATTGTCAGCAGCATTTTATGGGTTTTAGTTTATATGTATGTATTTAGTATAAGTAATTTATATTAATATTGTTGTGGTCAAAAGTTACTATTTATTTAAATAGACATTAAATAATTTTCTAAATTTATATTGTAACAAAATATTGTATTGGGCGTGGCCTATATCTATGTCACCCCCACTTTTCAGAAATCGGGGTATTTTTGTCATTTTACATTTTTGAATATTTTTAAAATTTATTTTATTATTTATGATATTATTTTGGGGTTGAAATTTATTTTATTATTTATGATATTGTTTTGGGGTTATTTGAGTCGGGTTCGAATTTCAACTCAATCCGACTTGAAACGGGGACCGGGGGGTAGTTTGACTCAAGTGGGACCCACACACTAGTTAGGCATGGCCCACATGATATTAATTTTAGTCCACATGATATTAATTTTAGTTAGTAGTTAGAATAATTATTTATGGATAGGTTTAGTTTAATTAGAGACTTAAAACTAGACTAAATTGACCTCAACCTTTAACCCATTCCTAATTTAAATCAAATAGATTAGTGGAGGACATTTTGGACATTCAAATAGAGGACATATCACCCTTTTTGGGCATCCATCCATGGGGGGATAAGGAGTGAGTCACTCCTTCATTCATTTGTTTTTATCCACTTTCTCTCTCTTGTTCTTCCCCAAATTAATTTAGAGATGAACCTCCATTGATTTCATCTCCAAATCAACCCCTTCTTCCACCAAATCTTCTTCATTTCTCCTCTACTCCATGGTTAGAGGGTTCTAGCCAAGTTTGGGAGGATTCGGAGCTCGTTCGTGTCCTTTTAGAATCTCTACGTGTCGGTGTCGTGTCTGAAGGATTTTCCTTTGAATCTCTCTCCCGGAAGGTATAATCTCTCCTCTAATCCATCCCTACATGCATATAGAAATATTCTGAACCCATAGGAATGACCCCCATGGTTGTATCTCTATTTGTGTCTATTTCGTGTCCATTTGGAGGTCATAGGAGTGTCCTTTGTGTTGTGGTTGTGTCCATGTGAGAAAATCCCAAATTTGGACACACTATATGTTGTTGTTATGTATGAATAAATTATTACATGTTTAATCTCATATTTTTGTATTGGAGATGTGTTCTATAGTGTCTCATATATATATATATATATATATATATATTAGTGTAGAGAGTGAGTTCTTGATATATTATGTTATATACTTGTGTTTCTTTTGTCTCAAACTACCTAAATTCGTCATAATATTTATCCACATTTTTAGTAGCAATAGCAACTTAGAAATATCATAACTTTTATCTTAAAACTCCGATTTATCTCCCCTTTTTTTTTAAAAAAGCGTATCGAAGTTAGCTTTCCAAATATATATTTTAATAAGCCAAATTTGTTCTGAAACTTTCTGTAAAATTATTTGAGTGTCAGCTGTACGAAAGACGAACGCGTTTCGGTGTTTTTGCGATTTCGGGAGCTTTTGGAAACGAAAATGCGATCCGTTTAAAGTTTCAGAAAGCTAACATGAAGGACTACAACATACTTTAATTCTAGAATTTATTGAAGGCCCAACTGGTACAGTATTAATTTTAAGTAGAAGAGTGACTATACGATATATGCATTTTGTGCAACCTATGAGCCTATATAGTATGGATATTAATAAATATAGAGTATGTAATACATGATATGTTAGATGAATGAAATAATATATATGATATATATTCTCTTATTAATGTATATATATGGTTGAATGCAAGCATGTAGGAATGCAATTAATATAATGCATATAAACAATGCATAAATGCATGAATGAAAGAATGATATACAATGTATGCATGAAAGTATATAATGAATGCTAGATATGAATGCAAGATATACGTAATGATAGATATGAATGCATAATGTATAAATATTGTAATGCAATATATAATGATAACATGTATGGTAATGTAGAGTATATGATGCAAGCATGAATAAATGGAGGAAATACATGTATATTGGTAATATATAATGTAATATATGAATGCAAGCATGCAAGATAATGTATTGTATCCATATATAATGTATTCAACTTAAAGATAATGTAATATATGAAAGGAATGAATAATATATATACATGATATATAAGGTAATACAAGGTATAAAACATATGATGTGTGCATGTTTGTATGTCTCTATGTTAATGTATGAAATGATAAGAATATACAATGTATGCATATGTATAAAATATGTAGGTAATGCGTAGATGTATGAATGAAATGAATGTTTGTAATATGTTAATAAAAATACAAGTATCTAATATGCATGAATGTAAGTATAATATAATACAAGTATACATGTATGTATCATATAATATAATATACATGATATGTATGTATGCATGTATACAATGTAAGTATGTATGTATGTATTTCTATAAACTGAGTTAACCTATAATCTTTTACACACATGCATTCATACACCCTTTGACATCATGTATCCCATGTCACATACACCTACCTATCACTAAATTTTAGAACATTAACACATATCCTTTCACACATGCCAAACACACACATACTCACTTACTCTTTTACCTCTCTTTCTCTCTCTATATATGTATGTGCCTATATATAGCTTTCCTATATATATCTATGTATATGAATATGTGAATGTGAATAATATATATACATTATATGACTAAGTTTGTGTGCCTTGTTAGCTTATGGTTTAGTTTTGTGTTTGGTTTAGCAAGTGACTTAGGCTATGAGTTAGTAGCTATCTTGGATACTTGATTTGCATATACTTAGTTTGTTTAGACCTAGAATTGACTAACCTAGACTAGTTGACCATTGTTGACCCAACCCTAGCTAGTTTGACCACAGTTGACTAGAGTTGACCTAGTTTGACTTTATAGTTGACCAAAGTTGACTTTGACCTAGATTGACTTAGAATTATGTAGATTGTATTTTAATTTCAATTACCATATAAATTGAACTCTTTATAACCTATGTTGCTATAATTAGGACTCTGTGACTCCAGTTGGCCATCTTTTTATATCAGCTATTCAGGGTATCAGGCGAGTACATTCTCTGATCATTTCATATCATGTTTACGATTATATTTTCTGCTTTAGACTATCTTACTTGATGCTGACACGTTGGTAACACGGATTGGTACTATATGGATCCCTTCATGAGATATTATCCCTCTCGGAAGCATCAGATACTTTTGTCATATGTGTTTCACTTACATCACGTATCATATGCTTCTATCATCATGAATCTTCGGGAATCAGCTAGTGACTCATGTACCCTCATGATCACCAAGCCTTCACGAATCAATTCTTGAATCACCCTTTATGGGCAACGTAGTATAATCATGAATCTTAACGTAACTTGAATGGATCCTTGTGTATTGATTGGGGATGGGGGAGTATAAATGAACATGTGAATAAATCCAAGTAGTGTAATCATGAATCAATTCCAAGTAGTGTAATCATGAATCAGTCCTTAGCCATTCACATGTTTATCCAGTACTCTGAATCACTAGCACTGTCTCTCTTTATATATATCATAGATATTTACTTACAGTCTCTCTTTTACATTATGCTATTTCTTCAGATCCTGTATTTTATTCTCTAGCATGATTACATTTCCTTTTCTGTTATGACTTGTTGAGATGTATTGTGCTCGCTCCTGTCCTGACTGGACCTGTTGATGAATTTTACAGATAGCCTGGAGGTTGCCTGCTAGCCTAGAGGAGACACATTAGAGGTTGTTTAGTTAGCTATTTTCAGTTGTCTGGAGTTGTATTTATTTTATGGATTACTGTATTTGAGCTTTGAGATGTATTTCTGGGTTTGTGTATCTTTGACACTTAGGCTTCTATCTGCCGTATCTCTTTTGAATTTCATATTTTACCTATCTTTTATCTTGCTCTACCTTAGTTGTGACTGAGACTGTATCTGCTATGTTACCCCCATTCGGGGAGTATAACTGCTTAGCATTATATTGTTAGATGTTGTGACCTAGGACAGCGTTCTACCGTCGACACTGCGGTGTAGGCTGGACGTTGTTACGTACTCGTACCCTCTCAGTGGGTGCGGATCATGACACGTTTTTAGTGGTGGCCCATGCAGGTCGAGTTTATGTAGTGGTATTCGAACTAGAGTACCACTACAGCCTGCAGTAGGATTATGATATATTTTTGAAGGTACTCAATCACAGTTAGGATTTCTTGATAGATTCCTGGGACGACCCTTGAGAATCTTATTTTAACTTCGATTTAAAAACTCTTCTTCCCTTGATTTAATTTATCTTTACTTTCTGTTGTTGAACTTGATTTTGATGATGATTGTGGAGTTTTGAATCTTGATGTTAGCTGTTGCATCCGAGTTTGTATTTATATGATTTGATGGATTATTGTTCAGTTATGAATCTTGATGTTCGGTAATAAATTTAATTTTTGGGTATCCATTGTTGATTTAAATTAATTTTGTCAAGATGAAATTATATGGGCTAGGTCATCTAAGTTTTGGAATCTAGTCTTCTATAGTCACATTAGCCAGTATGGTGAGGACATATAGTCTGATTTTGGATATATTTTTTGGGTGTGGGAATTTAAGATTTTTGCAGCCAAGCTAGCGGCATCGCAAAACTGTTAAATACCATGATTCTAGAGGTATGTGCTTTAGTCGAGGACTCTGTGATTATCGTAGTCTTGCTTACTAGTATGACGAGGATTTAGAGTACCATGATTGTGGATAGACGTATATGATTATCAGATTGTACCTTAAATATTTTGAACATGTTTTCTCTACTTTTGTTTCAGTCATTCAAAAAAAAAGATTTATTGTTGTTTTGTTTTATTTCGCTTCTCATTGTTTAACTTAGGAGTAGGTTTAGCTATTTTTATAAACCTTTATGTAACTTCTTGCTATAAGTTTCTTCTTAATACAATGAATCAATGATTTTGCTAGACTTATTTGGATTTGATATTTTAGTTCTGGGTTTCAAAATGGTTCCTTCTTTTAAACAAATAAACAGAACAGATTTTATTGTTATTTCCTTCTTGCTACTATTCTTGTATTAAATGATAATAATAATAATAAAACTGTCTTGATTTCACCAATCACCTACTTTACAATCTTGGTAGGAATCTAAATATTGGTCTTGATATAGAATTTGATTTTTATATTGGGACATGAGAATATATATATAGTGGACACAGACTCTTTGCCTGACACGTATGCATGCTACACTTTGATTTTCAACCTATCTAAATACATATTAATATGTTGTTAATGTTTAAATTTTCAAAACCCCAATATTTCTGATACAGTACAGTAACAGAGACTGGTTCTCTGTATTTCCAGTTAAAATTTGTAATTCAAATATAAATTTCATGTTATTAGTTATGTTTACATCACTGCACATGTATGTTATACATAGGGTTTCAATTCAAAAAAAAATTGGTTGAGTTTTGTGTTTGAATTTGTCAAATCTAAGACTGTGTGCATATTAACCCTTAATACTGGATTCCAAATGTTTAGTTCAATTTGCTGTTTTTTTTTAAATGTAATATTTTGGAGCTATGTACATTATTGTATGTAGGGATATGATGTTAGGTTTATACTCTTACATGTTAGGTTGTAATAAACATTGGGTTGTTTAATATTATACTGGTTTAAATGTTAGCTTATTTCAGATTCTTGTATGTAAATGCTGAACTAAAACTGGGTCTAACCTTTCATTACTAAAGCTATAACCCTGTATAGTGACACCCACACTTTAACATAGTATACACTGCCATGTAACCTAACCTTTCCTCTCTATGTTATGTTCATATATCTATATAGATATATATAGAGTTTAGGCATACATGTTATAATGTATATAGATACATAACTAAATCTCTACCTCTCTATACATATAGATATATGTATATATATGGTTAGCCATGCATGTTATGAGTAAATAGGTTGTGCATTGTAGATTGTTTAAACAATATGTCATGATTAGTGTAACTTGATAGTTATTGTTTGAAACCCAAATCCTCCAATGCACTTTCATGTATATTTCACATACACACACGCCTATTATCTAACCATATGAACATGTCCACATACACTCATACACACACGAACTACATAACTTGTACATAATGCTAGCTTTTTTCCTCTCTAACGCTATATATATAAATATATTGTGATTGGATTTCCATGCAATTGGCTTTCATTCTTTAACTTTTGATTTTGATTTTCTTAAATAGTACCCCTTATTAGATAAATGGTAGTTAACTTTATTTTATTTTGATAAGTACCAGTTTTCATATAGGATGGTAGACTGCCTTACAGTCTTGATGATTGTTATTTTTGTATCTTTTCTAGTTTAGCACCCTAGATTGCTTGTGTGTTTTGATACCCTATGACCGTTTTGGTTTAGCATGACTAATATACCTAGATGAGACTTTCACTACCACCGTATGCCATGACCCTGTATGTCATCCTTTTAAATCGTATAATTATTTAAGTTATGAGACTTTGATTGTGGGGGTTTGACCTAGAAGGAGTATGAACATTTTAATTTCGAGGATGAAATTTTTCTAAGGTGGGTAGACTTGTAACACTCAGTTTTCTAAAATGAGGGTAATTTTAAAATTTTGTAATTTTAATCATTTATTGATTGACATTTAAATCATGATATGATTTTTGATAATTTTTAAATTATTTTAAAACTATTTAAAATCATGACTTGTGATTTTGATGTTTGCTAGTGAAACCCTAGAGACTGTTTGACCTAGAGCCTAACCATGTGATTAGGATATTTTAATGTCATTTCTGGTCTAAGGATATTTTGTATTTGACCTCTTTGAATTATTTTGATATTTATTGCGTTGGTGATTGTTGATTTTGACCTTTGATAGGTGTGATTTTGTGATAGTTTTGTGTCCGTAGCGGACACGTATCAGTTTTTATTTACAAATGTTTGATGTGCCTCAAAGAGATTTTTTTATTGCTGATTTTTTTTTGAAAAGTATTTGAATGAGATTGTTTTTTGCATGTGTTTCCTGTGATTGCTTTGTTTTAATTCGAGGACGAATTTTTTTTAAGGTGGATAGATTTCTCACCCCCACTTTTCAGAAACCGGAGTATTTTTGTCATTTTACATTTTTGAATATTTTTGAAATTTATTTTATTATTTATGATATTATTTTGGAATTGAAATTTATTTTATTATTTATGATATTGTTTTGGGGTTATTTGAGTCGGGTTCGAATTTCAACTCAATCCGACTTAAAACGGGGACCCGGGGGGTAGTTTGACTCTAGTAGGACCCACACACTAGTTAGGCATGGCCCACATGATATTAATTTAGTCCACATGATATTAATTTTAGTTAGTAGTTAGAATAATTATTTATGGATAGGTTTAGTTTAATTAGAGACTTAAAACTAGACTAAATTGACCTCAACCTTTAACCCATTCCTAATTTAATCAAATAGATTAGTGGAGGGCATTTTGGACATTCAAATAGGGGACATCTCACCCTTTTTGGGCAGCCATCTACGGGGGGGATAAGGAGTGAGTCACTCCTTTATTCATTTGTTTTCATCCACTTTCTCTCTCTTGTTCTTCCCCAAATAATTTAGAGATGAACCTCCATTGATTTCATCTCCAAATCAACCCCTTCTTCCACCAAATCTTCTTCATTTCTCCTCTACTCCATGGTTAGAGGGTGCTAGCCAAGTTTGGGAGGATTCGGAGCTCGTTCGTGTCCTTTTAGAATCTCTACGTGTCGGTGTCGTGTCTGAAGGATTTTCCTTTGAATCTCTCTCCCGGAAGGTATAATCTCTCCTCTAATCCATCCCTACATGCATATAGAAATATTCTGAACCCATAGGAATGACCCCCATGGTTGTATCTCCATTTGTGTCTATTTCGTGTCGATTTGGAGGTCATAGGAGTGTCTTTTGTGTTGTGGTTGTGTCCATGTGGGAAAACCCCAAATTTGGACACACTATGTGTTGTTGTTATGTATGAATAAATTATTAATGTTTAATCTCATATTTTTGTATTGGAGATGTGTTCTATAGTGTCTCATATATATATATTAGTGTAGAGAGTGAGTTCTTGATATATTATGTTATATACTTGTGTTTCTTTTGTCTCAAACTACCTAAATTCGTCATAATATTTATCCACATTTTTAGTAGCAACAGCAACTTAGAAATATCATAACTTTTAGCTTAAACTCGATTTATCTTCCCTTTTTTTTAAAAGAAGCATATCGAAGTTAGTTTCCAATATATATTTTAGTAAGCCAAATTAGTT
Organism: Iris pallida; assembly: GCA_029216955.1. NCBI lineage: Eukaryota > Viridiplantae > Streptophyta > Magnoliopsida > Asparagales > Iridaceae > Iris > Iris pallida. The sequence continues at coordinate 20,882,116 of JANAVB010004800.1, forward strand.
CTGAAACTTTCTGTAAAATTATTTGAGTGTCAGTGTACGAAAGACGAACGCGTTTCGGTGTTTTTGCGATTTCGGGAGCTTCCGGAAACGAAAATGCGATCCATTTAAAGTTTCGGAAAGCTAACACGAAGGGCTACAACATACTTTAATTCTAGAATTTATTGAAGGACCAATTGGTACAGTATTAATTTTAAGTAGAAGAGTGACTATACGATATATGCATTTTGTGTAACCTATGAGCCTATGTATAGATATTAAATAAATATAGAGTATGTAATACATGATATGTTAGATGAATGAATATATATATGATATATTCTCTTATTAATGTATATATATGGTTGAATGCAAGCATGTAGGAATACAATTAATGTAATGCATAAGCAATGCATAAATGCATGAATGAAAGAATGATATACAATGTATGCATGAAAGTATATAATGAATGCTAGATATGAATGCAAGATATATACGTAATGATAGATATGAATGCATAATGTATAAATATTGTAATGCAATATATAATGATAACATGTATGGTAATGTAGAGTATATGATGCAAGCATGAATGAATGAAGGAAATACATGTATATAGGTAATATAGAATGTATATGAATGCAAGCATGCAAGATAATGTATTGTATCCATATATATGTATTCAACTTAAAGATAATGTAATATATGAAAGGAATGAATGATAATATATACATGATATATAAGGTAATGCAAGGTATAAAAATATGATGTGTGCATGTTTATATGTCTATATGTTAATGTATGAAATGATAAATATACAATGGATGTATATGTATAAAATATGTAGGTAATGCGTAGATGCATGAATGAAATGAATGTTTACAATATGTTAATAAAAATATAAGTATCTAATATGCATGAATGTAAGTATAATATAATACAAGTATACATGTAGTATCATATAATATAATACATGATATGTATGTATGCATGTATACAATGTAAGTATGTATGTATGCATTTCTATAAACTGAGTTAACCTATAACCTTTTACACACACATTCATACACCCTTTGACATCATGTATCCCATGTCACATACACCTACCTATCACTAAATTTTAGAACATTAACACATATCCTTTCACACATGCCAACACACACATACTCACTTACTCTTTTACCTCTCTTTCTCTATATATATATTATAATATATATATATATATATATATATATATATATATTATATATATATATATATATGTATGTGCCTATATATTAGCTTTCCTATATATATCTATGTATATGAATATGTGAATGTGAATAATATATACATTATATGACTAAGTTTGTGTGCCTTGTTAGCTTATGGTTTAGTTTGTGTTTGGTTTAGCAAGTGACTTAGGCTATGAGTTAGTAGCTATCTTGGATACTTGATTTGCATATACTTAAGTTTAGACCTAGAATTGACTAACCTAGACTAGTTGACCATTGTTGACCCAACCCTAGCTAGTTTGACCACAGTTGACTAGAGTTGACCTAGTTTGACTTTAGTTGACCAAAGTTGACTTTAACCTAGATTGACTTAGAATCATGTAGATTGTATTATAATTTCAATTACCATATAAATTGAACTCTTTATAACCTAAGTTGCTATAATTAGGACTCTGTGACTCCAGTTGGCCATCTTTTCATATCAGCTATTCAGGGTATCAGGCGAGTACATTCTCTGATCATTTCATATCATGTTTAGGATTATATTTCCTGCTTTAGACTATCTTACTTGATGCTGACACGTTGGTAACACGGATTGGTACTATATGGATCACTTCATGAGATATTATTCCTCTTAGGAGCATCATTGTCATGTGTGTTTCACTTACATCACGTATCATATGCTTCTATCATCATGAATATTCGGGAATCAGCTAGTGACTCATGTACCCTCATGATCACCAAGCCTTCACGAATCAATTCATGAATCACCCTTTATGGGCAACGTAGTATAATCATGAATCTTAACGTAACTTGAATGGATCCTTGTGTATTGATTGGGGATGGGGGAGTATAAATGAACATGTGAATAAATCTAAGTAGTGTAATCATGAATCAATTCCAAGTAGTGTAATCATGTGTCACGCCCCAGAACCAGAATACTGGAGAGCGGGGGCGTACATAGCCAGCTACGTATATTAAAATAGAATACATCTCAACTATACGGTCACGGCTGTCTAGATATGAGGGTTTACTACAAGCCAACGGTCTCTTATGGTCAAGCCTATTGTCTCAATCTCAAGCATGTAATATGATCACAAGATGTTTGACCACCAAATATACAATAAAAGACGTCCCAAATATTACATATCAGCTGATCATGAAGCTAGTCGTACAAAATGCTGGGACTAGTAAGAGTTAAGTCATACATGATCAACCCTAGGATTTGTTAATCATGTTTACAGCCCGTAGGCAGACAGTAAGTAAAGTGCATCGAGCTAACAGGTGCTCAAAAGAATAACTTTACAATAGAGTGAGCGAAACAAAATAGAAAACTCACTCGTAGTCCGGGTTCCTTCTAGTCGCCACCATCGGGCTGGAGGTTCGGAAGATTCCTCAGGAGCTGCTCCGAAATCTGGCCATACAAAACCAGCTGGGTCAAACCCCAGAAAGAGCAAGTGCCATAAGGGAGGCCACGAAATAAGAACAAAGCCAGCATATCAGAACATAAGAAAAGAAATGGAAGAAGGTACAAGTAATAAAGAGTATAACAGGACAATAAACGACTAGTGACGTGGGACCATTCCGGGAGCCAAGTTACAACCCTTAAACCAGACAAGGACCGAGGTTGTAACCATTCGCCTGAACAGCACTCTGCCTCTACCCATTTATTGTTAGAGATAAGTAAAACAAGCATGTACAAGAGTTCCCGGTACATGTGCTAGACAAGACTTCGACAAGGCTGGACTCCATCCATTCATAATGCGGCTAAGCAATTACTACGGCTTACTACTTAACTAACTAGGGTTATCACAAGCCTTAATTACTAACAAGATGCAATGAGAATTTCCCAGTCCCAAGCCCTGCAGACCATCCAGTTATCCTTCCGCGGGTTGAGAGTATGGTTGGGTACATCGCCCCGGAGACGATATACCCTTAGGTGACTTAGAGGGTGCAACACATGACAGTGCGCTGGAAATGTGCTCTACTCGTCGGCAAGCTACAAGTCCAATTAAGAGCGCCCAGATAACGAGATTGCCTGTGACTGGAAATTCTCTATGAACTATAGTTTGATCTAGTCATTAGCCTAATCCATATTCAGTATGAATCCCTGACCGTGGGAACCAGGGAGTCACGTCCTAGACATGATGCAAGACAAGACAAGTGGATTGCACAAGCAAACAAGCAGGAACACCCACGGTGTCAAGTTGATTATACGAGTCAAGTTAGCCGTCGCAACAGCATCAAGATAAATCATGTCAGGGTACTTGTCAGGAGTGCGCCACGACGGGCCACTATCATGTCAGGTTGGTCATGTCAGGAGTGCACCACTACGGGTCACTGTCGTGTTATGCTAGTTCCTTGTCATACCATGCCATGTACAATAGTCATTCCAAACATATTAAGTAAAATCAAGTTCATGACAAAAGACGTAAGGATATAAAATGGGCGTAAAATATCTAATAAAATATAATATAAGGGCTATAGAGAGCCAAGCTTAAGGAAAAAATAAAACAAATCTCTATGATTGGACAGATTGCGCAAGGGTCCCTGGGGTCGGGTTGCGCAGGAGTCAAGTGCGCCAAGGGCCAACTGCGCAGGAGTGAGCTGCACAGAAGTTGGCTCGCGCTGAGCTGGTTGGCGCAGGGGTCAGATTGCGCATGAGTGAAGTGCACGGAAGGGATGACACATGGGTCAGATTGCGCATGAGTGAAGTGCGCGGGAGGGATGAAGCATGGGTCAGATTGTGCATGAGTGGAATGCGCATGAGCAGACTGCGCAAGAGTCCCTGCGTGCTGGGGTTGAGCGCAGTTCACCATGGGCAAGCTGTGCGGTCGACGCTGCGCTAAAGAGCGCAGGCCGAGAAGAGGATGCGCAGTCCAGCATTGCGCTAAAGAGCGCAGGCTGCAGTCTGCTACTCCAGGCCAAGAGAAACTCTTCAAGAACACCAAAGTTCAAATCTTCATATCTTGGTCAAATCAAAACCAAATCTAATTTTCAAAGGTCTAACTTGAGTAAAATTGAATTCTCTTCCACATGGAAGCATCAAAACCCACAAAAATCCAACCAAATAGATCAAAACTATATAAATCTAAAAATAGTTAAAACCTAGATCTAGAACAATGGAGACTCCAAATCACAAAATGTCAAGCACTAATGTTGATCACCATGGCCTAATAGCTAATGAACAAATAAAATATGGTTCTCATGTGGTGGCAAGGTGCACTTGCCTATGGGTGATGGTGTTGTGTAGAGGAAGAGGAAGAAGAATTAATGGAGGAAAGTAATGAAGAGAGAGTGTTAGGTGGAGATTTTAATGGTGGAGGATAAGTTGAGTGTAGGGTCGAGGTTAGCTAAGGTGCTCCAATGCAAAATAAACCAAACAAACCAAACCAAACCAACCTTCTCCACAACATAAGACCAAGCCAGGTAAAACCCAATTACGAGAAATCCAAAATCTGCAAGTCAAGTCAATTACAAGTACATGCCAAAATTTGAAAAAATAAATACAGGTCCGAAATACGTATACGCCTGATAAAATACGTATTCCGAATATGGGTGTTACATCATGAATCAGTCCTTAGCCATTCACATGTTTATCCAGTACTCTGAATCACTAGCACTATCTCTCTTTATATATATCATAGATATTTACTTACAGTCTCTCTTTTACATTATGCTATTTCTTCAGATCCTGTATTTTATTCTCTAGCATGATTACATTTTCTTTCCTGTTATAACTTGTTGAGATGTATTGTGCTCGCTCCTGTCCTGACTGGACCTATTGATAAATTTTACAGATAGCCTGGAGGTTGTCTACTAGCCTAGAGGAGACACATTAGAGGTTGTTTAGTTAGCTATTTTCAGTTGTCTGGAGTTGTATTTATTTTATGGATTACTGTATTTGAGCTTTGAGATGTATTTCTGGGTTTGTGTATCTTAGACACTTAGGCTTCTATCTGCCGTATCTCTTTTGAATTTCATGTTTTACCTATCTTTTATCTTGCTCTACCTTAGTTGTGACTGAGACTGTATCTGCTATAACTGCTTAGCATTATATTGTTAGATGTTGTGACCTAGGACAACGTTCTACCGCCGACACTGCGGCGTAGGCTGGGCGTTGTTACGTACTCGTACCCTCTCAGTGGGTGCGGGTCGTGACAATCTATTTTTCCAAAATTTGGTTTAGAAGCTCTAAAATATATTATTATGGTCAAAATACGGCTTTTACTTGAAAATATTATTGTAGTTTCCTAATTAAATATAGTTTTACAAAACTAAAGATTTTAGCCTTAAGTTGATTTATTTTAGTTTTCATAATTTATCTACAAATATTTATTTTACAAATAAATGTAGTTTTTTAATTATAAAGTTATTAGAAATTTCAAGTACGTAGTTATCTAAAAATATTTTGGGAGAAATAAAATAGTTTTCAAGTCTTATAAATATTTTCTTGAAATACTATAAGTATCTATGTACTTCAATTCCCCCTGATTATCAATTCTTGACCATGGTTAATCATATTTCCAATTCTCTTGCAAATTTGGATTTTCTTATGTCAACCCTAGCTAATTTGACTATTCAGAACTCAATGGAACTGTCTGTGCCATCATCGGAGGCCATCTTATGAAGTTGTAACACCAAAGTCAATTATGTGTCATCATGATCATTGCACCACACCAGGCGCCACAACAGGAAAGATACCTTGTCATATTTACTACTTATAATATTTTGCATCTTTATTATCAGTTACTGCATATTTGCTGTTGTTTATTTCTAGTTCATTCGGTTGCATCACTGTTTACATGATTTATTTTACTGTGCTTCTAGTTATACCTGATCCAAGTGTTGGTCATATTTTTCTTCTTGTCTTTAAATTAGCATATGGACCTAGAGTTAAGGAACTACCGTTTGTTAGTGCATTTTTTATAAACTTTGTTATGGCTATGCCACCAGATATGTGTGAGTTATGAGTAGCATATAGAGGTACTTACATGTTGGCTGATCACCCGTGCGTATACGTTAGGTCTAACTGCTAGTAGAGGAATGTTAGGAGACTTGACAATTAGTAGAGGTACATGGTCGTGGATATACTTAGATACGTGCATAGGGTGGGAAGAACAGTTCCTTAGCGTATTGGCCATGATTACACATTCTCGTTTGTAATCCTGAAGCTCCGTTAGAGATACGGTGTAAGATTATCCTCTCAGGTTGGCCACTGACGTTATTAGAATGTTATACGCTGGCCCCTGGTGTCCTAAATAGGGACTATGTCGATCCCATTATTAGCCAGAAGGCCCAGGCGTTGAAGGTTTGTTCTTAACTGCATGTTCACAGTAGAATGGTTAGGTGACCTTAATATGTCTCGTCACACTCCGTTCTAATCATAGCATAGGACAGTGTCACATCACGGAATAGGGTGTCACTCATTGTCCTTGTTTGGTTGTAGGGGTGGTCCACTATTTTATGATGGGATATTGGGCCTTGTTATGAGTTGGACTATTTTACTTTTACTTATGACTTTGTGACATACTTTATATTCAGTTTATATGACATATTTTTCTGTATCTTGTTACGTCCCTTTGAGGACCTAGTGATCTCTCCAGGTGTCTGTATTTTTCTTGACTTTCCACAGGAGTTCTGGCCAAGATCGTGGTCTCCTCCTTCCTAACGAAGATTGCTTGCCCTTGGATTGTCCTTTGCTACTTTTGACAAATTCTTTCGTTTGTATTTATTTTTTCTTCTTTAGAATGATTGGTAGTGGATATGTTTCCACCCAACAACTTGGACAATGACACATAGTTGATTTATGATATTTGTATTCTTTTATTTTGTGGATGAAATTAGTTAGCCATGATTATACTGTATTTACTGCTTACGTATATTTATTATACGACTAGCATGTCTATGTACCTAGTCCTACGTATTTTGGGACTGGAATATTACATGTTTTTGTGGTGGCCCATGGAGGTTAACGAATAAATTGTTTGGTTACATGACTATACCGAGTCTAGGATCTCATCCACATACTTGACCTCCTTCATTGATTATATTTTCGAACTCTCGTTTGACTGCTTTGACTTGCATCTCGCTTGATTTCTTTTCTACCGTGAATCTTATTTCTCATGCGATGGAGGTTAGAAGATTACTCGTACTAGGTATATATGCTCTATTATTCAATTATACTACTAGTTGAAATTCTTGTAAGTTGGGTAGAATGCCTCACGACCTAGCATTCCTTTTGTCCTTACGACCCATTAAAGAGGATGCTAAGAGGATTACCTAGACTATAGAGCTTAGAGGTCCATATCCTATTTGGTTGACCAAAGCCTTAGACAAGAAGACAGTAGAATGAGTGTATAGGCACAAACACCGGACAAGACTTAGATTCTTAAGGAACATGAACTATTTAAACTTTCTTTCAATCATTATCACACGTACTTATATTTTGAACTATCTTGACTAAATGCTGCTATTATAGCCTAGTTTTGCAAGCTTATTCTTTTATCGAGCTTGTTCAGGACATGTGTTTTATTGGGGACGTTCACTAACATATTGTCTAATTAGAATCAATATATTATGGTTTGATCAACCTTAGTACACTAGATTTGCACTTCGTATAATTATTCTACGTAGATTGAGATATGATTGACAAATATACTTGTCTCTAGAATCTCATCCGCGACTGCCTTGACAACTCACTTTTGAACTACTCAATCGCCTTTGAACCCTGTATTTGCATTAAATCAAATCTCCCTTGAACTCATCATTGTTTCATCTTCACCTATCTAGGAAAGACAAACGCTCATGCTTGATAACTAGACACAGAGTATTCCCCTTAGTTGCTATATCACCTATGGTCATGATAGTTGTATATACTCATGTGTGATTAGTCATCGACCAAGCCACATAACTACATCCTCATCTTGACTTACTCATCCTTTCCTCAACTCTACATCTATTATCATGACCTTCTAATCGTTTGAAACTTAAGAATGATTAGAATCATTCCCTTGATCGTACCCCAACCTAGGAGACTATCTTCCCTCTGGAAACCATGTCTCCCGAGTTTCTAAATTATTTTATCTTGATCTACTTGATTCTCTAATATTCCTTATATTCGTGTTTTATCTAAACCTTAATAATCTTTATTTCGTGCGTTAATTAGTGAGCCCTCACTCATTACCCATATCCTTACCACAACCTTAGAACCTAACCATATTTTTCCTCCCAATTGAATTGCTTCACTCATTGAGGATTTTTCATTTAAACTCCTCTGTGATTCATGCAAACCTTGTTTCCTATATGATTTCCTTGTGCAGAGATAAAAATTGGATCATGGCATCCTTCAGTTATACGAGACTAGATTAAAAAACTCCATAGAGGAGATTAACGGTTTAGTTGGTTAAGACGATTATACGATTACGAGGTATATATAAGATAGGGCATAAGTTGAAATATGCGGTAAAACCTATTAGATGAAGTTGTGATGCAATTCAAACAATCAAAGATGGATGGATTCTAGATCGACAATTATTTTCGAGGATTAACCAAATATTGAATATGAGGATTTTTATTTTCTTGGTACTTCAAGAATTAAATTCTATGTTAAATGGATGGATACAATTTTTTGCCAAAGAAAAAGTGGATTTTTACCTTCGACTAAATTGATTGAAGATTTATTAAATTTTAAGTTTCGAGGGGATTATAAAAGACAAAATTAAGTTTGAGTATATATATATATATATATATATATATATATATATATATATATATATATATATATATATATTAGATATATATTATTTGAGATATATATAATATATAATATATTATATATAATATAATATATATTATATATAGAGAATTCAACTTAATATATTATAATATATATATATATCTATATTATATATTATATCTATATATATTAATATATATATATATATATAAATTGAATATAATATAGATATATATATATATATTTATATATATTAATATATATTTATCAACTATATATATATATATCTATATATATATTATATTATATATATATATATATATTATATAATATATATATATATATTAAGTTTGAATATATATATATATAATATATATATCTATATAATATATATATATATATATTAACTTATATCTTATATAAATATATATAGTATATATATATATATATTATATAATATATAGAGATATATATATATAATTATATATATATATATATATATAATATATTTTATTTTTTTTTTATTTTTTTATTTTTGGTGTCCACTTCTTAACGAGCTCGGGCTATATATATATATATATATATATTATATATATTATTATATATATATATATATAGATATATATATATATATATATATATATATATACTAACACACACACACACATATATAATATAATTATATTCTATTATATATAATATATATATCTAGATTATATATATATATATATATAATATATATAACTAACACACACACACACACCACACACACACACACACATATATATATATATATATTTTTTTTTTTTTTTTTTTTTTTTTAATAATATATATATATATATATATATATATATATATATATATATATATATATATATATATATATATATATATTTTTATAATATATATATGTGTGTGTGCTGTGTGTATATATATATATATATATATATATATATATATATATAATATATATATAATATATATATATATATATATTATATAATGTGTGTGTGTGTGTTGGAAGAAGTAGATTAAAGATTTATGGAATTCAAAGTTTTGACTTATTGAATTTCTATTATGGGATATCGGATTTAAATTATATTTTTAAGGAGTTTGAAACTTTGTGGAAGTTTAAAAATTTTGGGAATAAATATCAAATGAAGCTAAATAAAAGAAATGTGTCCAAGGAATTGAGAATTATGGAATATAAATTGAAGAGAAATAAATAAAGAGTTGAGTAGAGAAAGACACTGATGATTTTGTTAAACTACAAACTTGAGGATTTTGACAATATCAAACGCGAAGTTGAATTCTGAATATTGAGAATTGATATTAAGGAAGTTTTTGCCTATTTACAAGATTGCACGTTTATAGGATTAATATTATGTTCGATCGAATTTAGATACTGAGTGGGGTTATCATGCATATGATCATCATCTAAACTATACCCGTGAATTTATTTTTTCTAGTTATCTAAATTACGATTATTAAAAATTACTTGTTTTGTTGTATGCCTTTTCTTCTCCGTACTGAATAAATTGATCGTGATTTCGATAAACTCTTCTATCTTCTTAAACCTACCTATCCTAGTATTCCTAAGTTTGAGGACAAAATTTTTGTAAGTTGGGTAGGATGTAAACCCCCCTAAAATTTTACTATATATTTTTATTAATTTATTTTAGTATTTATTTTATTTTTAGTATTTGTACGGCGGGTGCGATTACGTATATGTGAAGTATATATTTTCTTTATACAAAGGTTTTATTATAGATTGTTTTCATATAGGAAATAAGTATATTTTTTGAAATAATATAAGGTAAATGTTTTTATTGCTTAAAATTATAAAGTGCATCGCATTAGATTTGTCAAACGTTATCTTTACTTTTATTATATATAAAGACTATTTTATTTGTTGTACAAGTATAGATAATAATTTAGAAATAATATTTTATTTAAATATACTATTTGCATGCGAGATACACGAAAATAAATTCATGTATCAATTTTTATATTCAAAATTTATCCAGAACTTAATTTTAATTTATAAAAAGGTAATTTTGAAATTATTTAATATTTGTGTTTAAATATTATGGTAATTTAAATTGTGAGTAGATTTGATTAAAATAGTTTTAAATATGTTTGAATGAAACATGGGATTCATCTAGTTTTAATTTGGATTTAGATTTTATTGAATTAATTTTAAATCGATTTAAATTTAATGTGTGATTTATCTATTGGGGTTTAAAATTCCTAATCTTTATCCAGCTAGGAGTCTCCACCTGCTAAATATAGGGGAAAATTACTATAGTTTTCCTCCACAAAATTTTATCCACCACAAATGTGAGTGCGACATGTCGGTGTCCACTTCACCGTGTCAACCGTGACGGTCTCGGGTACGACCCCTGGTGTCTTTCCACTATATCCAAATTCCAATACGCGCATCTTTTTTGAAACATGGTGATTTTAGTGAATTCTACTTATATTTCTTTCCAGAATATAAGAATTCTTAGACTAAAATGTCACACCTTTATAGCTCATAACAATCTCAAATTAAACAAAAAAAACGTGCATCTTCTTTGAAACGTGGTGATTTAGTGATTGTAATCGTTTAACCACACAAATTTCACCAATTTCTAATGATAATATTATGAACAAATTAAAAACTCTATTTGTTCAAAATCCATTACAATTTTGGGACAAGTCTCCTAGATATTGTAAACTTACTCCAATTGATAACAATAAATTAATTCGAATAAATTCTATCTTGTATACCCTTCAAGACAGACAAGAATTTGACAAATAAATAAAAGAATTACTTGAATTAAAGCTAATATCAAAAAGCAGCAGTCCAAATTCCTCTCAAGCTTTATGGTCAGAAACCATAGTGAACAAAAGAGAGAAAAAGCTCATATGGTTGTTAACTATAAAAAGGTTAATGATAATACCAAATTTGATGGTTTCTTCATACCCTCTATGGAAAAAAATTGAGTCGCATAAAAGATGCAAAATAGTTTAGCAAATTTGATGCTAAAAATGGCTTTTGGCAAATTAAACTACAAGACAAAGTTTCTTAGGAAAATAATGATGGGAATTGTTGCTTCTATCTACCTTGAGAAGCAACCATAAGAGACGAAAGATTTACCAGTTATCTGTAAATCTGTTATTTATGCTACTCCTTTTATGACAAAAGCAGTACGTTGTCTAGTTTTTGCTACCTTGGCAGAAAGAAGTGAGATTGAATTCTACCCAGCAGTCTAAATCTGGGTGTTCACTGATCTTCTCAGAGATAGTCGACATGATACAGTAGAGTTCGATGAAGCTAGCTGGAACGAAGATATCCAGATTCGCGAAGAAGTTGAAATTTTTTATGCACATTATAAATACTTCAGTATAAAAGAGCCTATCCATATGTATACAGATGGACTACGTCTAATCTGTACCAATTTAAACTTGGTTCCGAGTATCAACATTGAACGAAAGATTTCTATAAAATGCAAAATTTGGTTCCAAGACCAAAGAAGTTTTGAAAGATGTGAAGTTGAAGATTTGTTCCCAAACGAAGATTTGATAGGAGATGTAGATCCAGATATTGTTTAAGAACATAATCTCGACAATATGTTGGAATACTAACTGCGCCACCCCCAAGCAACCGACTGCAAAATCATCCAACACATGAAAAGACGTGGTGGGCCCGATAGCAGCACACGAAAGGACGTGGTAGGCCCGATAGCAGCTTTACTGCAGCTTTGTGTCTACTTTGAGTAATATCTGCTTTTTTAAAGAGTCTTTATTTTGTGTAAAGCTTTAAGTCATTTCTGTTTTTCTAAAGTAAAGAATCTTTACTTTTATCTACTTTATGTCAAGTCTTGTCTAAATGCGGATCCAATGCTAGTCCTATAAATTGACATCCCTTCTTTCTCTTCAGATCATCCTGAATAGAAGACTACCATCTTGTAATAGCTCTAGAGTTCTAAAGAGGCGATCTTGTGTTGCAGTCTGAATAAAATTTTCCTTAGTAGCAACTCATCTCCCAAACTGGTATCAGAGTCAAACTTCTTGACTCTTTAATATTATGTCTTACTAAACTTATTATTTGTGTTGTTTCACAGATGAGATGTATGCTTCAATGTGTTCTGTTTTTCTATTTTTGGTATTTACGGTTTATAATAAGTATGTTCAAAACCCTTATACCCATCCTTCTAAAGAAAAAACCTATATGCTCTGAGGAATTTCTGGCAAGAGTAACTCTGCTTCAGAATAATATCGAGCGCTGGTCTTAGGTACCTTTCTTCAGTATTTAGGGATAGGTGACCTTAGGTGGTGAACTGAACAAAAAAAAGGGTCTTTTTATGATCAAAACAGAACTTCCTTTATCCTTCTCATGTATGAAGGACACAAATATTTTAAGTCAACTATGAATGACAAAGCACTTGCACTGTAAGAAATATGCATCGATTTAGACGCATATGAAACATATTTCCATTGTAGCCATATAGACAAAGCAGGAGCTAAGTCTACAAGATTTAACGAGCACCTTGCTGGAATGTTAAATAACATTTCAGACCAACTTTCTTACACTATAAAGTTTATATCAGAACAATTTCAACTTAGCAATCAATTAGCTAGCGATAGTCTTAAACTTAGTAAGACAACTTTAGATCTTGTTTCCTCCTAAAAGAAAAGAGATAGATATATCATCGAAAGGGGATGATAATAAATTTCTACACTGGTCGAATGCTATAAAATTTTCTTCCATAACAGAGACTCAAAAGAGTTTAGACACAATAACACATTCGTGCATGTTTTAGAACAATTTGAACAAACAGACTTAGATTTATTTGAAATAAATAAATCAGTGATAGAACATCTGCAGAAGATGTATCTTGAGAAACCAAACGACAAATTATTACATGCAATCCAAGAACTCTATGAAAAACATTGAGAACTTTTCAAGAGAAACAATTTTTCTCAACATATGACAACTGAAGAGCCATTAGTGATAGAAAACTTTGAAGAATCTTCTGAAGAAGATTTTAATAGACCTAAAGATCAAAACCTTTTGCAGCCAGTCCAAGTTCAACTGGCTACAACCACCGGTAGTAATAATTTTGCAAAAAGATATAGAACTGAAAAGGATGACTGGGGTCATTTAAGTTACCAATCCAGAGCTATTGGAGAACCTTCTACCTTCCATGGCTACTTTATAAACATTGATAATGTTCTTTTAGTTAAACATTACCAAGCGATTAACAATTGGGCACAGGACATATCAGGACACGAAAATAAATATCCTGATTGGACTGTTAAAGAATATATAGATTTTTGTGCTACCTATCTTCAAGGAATACTGCAAAATTGGTTACTTTTATTCGAGGAAGAACAAAGTTACTAAAATATAAGAACTAAGATCTATAATTTTGAGTCCAAGGCTGAAGCGCTTGTTATTTTTGTTAATATTATTTTATCGGACATAGCAGGACAACAAACTGTAGACAAATCTTTTATAGTTGAAGAGGCTGTAAAAGATCTCCACATAATGAGACTTTGTAATATGTGTTCTTTCGAAGAGTTTGTCATGGCATATGGCAAAAGAATAGTCAACATACCAGCATATTCTAGGTAATACTGGTATGAAACCTTTTTTCAAAAACTTCAAAGTCCATGGAATGATTTGTGTACCGAGGAGTATAAAACATTCGATAGGCCTCGGATAGAGCTGTCAAGACGGGCCGGCGGGGCGGGCTGGCCCGTAACCCACCATAACCCACCATTTGGCGGGGCGGGGCGGGGCGGGCCGACCCACCATTTTAGGCGGGCTGGAAAAATTCCAACCCAGTCCAACCCACCAACGGGCCGCGGGCTAGGCGGGCCGGCCCGTTTAATTTTTTTAAAATTTTTAATTATTGTTTAGTTTCTTAAAAGGAAAAAAAATCATATATATAATATTTTCTACTCACTCTCATATGCATCAAATTACAAGTAAAATACAAGAAACATTATAATTGTAGTTATTTCTTTAAAACACCTTCATTAATGTAAATAAATGACCAAATTTAATATTTTATACGTCATTACTTGCATTAAATGAGAATTATTATTATTTATAATACAAATCTCATATATGTGCTAAATAAAAAAATTAAAAATTTTATAAAAAAAAAGATGGCGTGCCAACCCACTTGGCCCGCGGGCTACTAGCGGGCCAGCCCACCTAGGCCCGCCTGTTTGGCGGGCTCCTAAATGCTCGGCCCAATCCACCTTTTTGGTGGACGGGGCAGGCCGGCCCAACGGGCTTAGCCCATTTTGACAGCTCTAGCCTCAGACAATTACGGTTACACCAGTGGCCAGTTCTTCTACGATCTCAGAAGTAACATCAACCTATGGTACCACGACACATGTATATACTGATATATTAGGATATCGTATACAATGTGTATTAAAGGTTTTACAGAAATATTGTTATGAGCAAAAAGCTCTTAAACAGGTTAAGAAAGATATACAGAAATCCAAAATGGGATAGTCCTGTTGTGATTCTATTTTTAAAGAAAACTAAGAATTTGGATGCAGTTCAAAGAAAAGAAAACAAAATAGGTCTCGAAGAAGAGGACATTATAAAAAAGATATCCAAAACGAAATAGCTCAAAGAAAAATTTCAAGATTAAGAAGTATAATAAAAAAGATTTTCAAAGAAAAATTGATATATCAGACCTAGAAAACCTAAGTCAAAATGTAAATGTTTCGTTTGTGGTAAATTGGGACACTTTGCTAATGAATGCAAAAATAAAGTCAAGACTTTAGAAAGTATCAATGTAACTATTCTAAATGAAGACTATGAGATATGCTTAGGAAAAAGCATAAATGATAGAAATAAAATAATATTTGAATTAGAATTCTTGTCTGATTCTGAATCTTCTGATTATATAGAAAATGATTCAGAAGTAAATTCTTCATCCTCGTCATCTTTGGGAGAATTAAAATTTAGTACCTGTTAAATGATGAGAGTATCTAAAGAAGATACAAATGCTTTTAACCTTGAGCATACATAAGGAGAAAGTCTAGAATTGAATAAAGAAAATATTAGAGATTTTAAAACCCTAAAAATTGAAACAAATGCGATTTATAGAACTAGCTCATTTTTTTCCTCTATATTTTCTAAATAGAAAACATATATTTTTGAAAGATTCAACAAGAATATTTCTACGTCAGGAGAAGAAAACCAAACTACTAAACAACAGATTTTGCTACAACAGGAGGTTGTACATACTGGAATAGGAGTTAAGATTCCAGAAGGTCATTATGGTAGAATAGCTTTCAAATCTGGATGGGCTATTCAGTAATATTTGGATAATGGTGGTGTCATTGATCCCACTATATTGGTGGGATCAAGGTTTTAATGAGAAAACCATAGTCTTCAGCTTGTGCAAATCCGACCAGGTTATAAAATTGCACAACTTATAATTGAAAAAAATTTCTACCCCAAAAATTATAGAAGTCACTAGCCTATACTCAAGATCTCCTAAGTTTGGATCTTCCTATAAGGGACAAACTAGTGGGACTTCAAGAAGATTATTCTATGACTAGTATTCTTTTTAATCTAAAAGAATATACTAGTAACTACGTCTACATAGAAATAGATATTTCCTATAAAAACTATGAAGACCTTATACTCCATGCACTAGTTGATACTGGTGCTACCACCATTGTAATTAGACCTGAATTGGTACCTCCGGAATACCAATATAAATTAGAAAATGAGCAAATTGTCTCTGATATAAGAGGACAATTTAACTAACTAATTACGTTTCTTCTTTACCAATAGAAATTACCACAATCAATAATGATATCCATAGGTTCATTATTCCACAGCTAATTATCTTCCCTAATATGCATGGTGAAATTTTATTCAGACAATCCACCCGTTTGTACATTGATGATTTTGTTAAACCACAAACTTGAGGATTATGACAATATCAAATGCGAAGTTGAATTCTGAATATTGAGACTTGATATTAAGGAAGTTTTGACTATTTACGAGATTGCGCGTTTATAGGATTAGTGTTATGTTCGATCGAATTTAGATACTGAGTGGGGTTGTTATGCATATGATCATCATCTAAACTATACCCGTGAATTTATTTTTTCTAGTTATCTAAATTACGATTATTCAAAATTGCTTGTTTTTATTGTATGTCTTTTCTTTTTCTTACCGAATAAATTGATCGTGATTTCTTATCGATAAACTCTTCTATCTTCTTAAACCTACCTATCCTACTATTTCTAAAATTTTGAGGACAAAATTCTTGTAAGATGGGTAGGATATAAACCCCCTAAAATTTTACTATAATTTTTTGACTAATTTATTTTGGTATTTGTTTTATTTTTGGTATTTGTACGGTGAGTGCGAATACATATATGTGAAGTATTTTTTCTTTATACAAAGGTTTTATTATAGATTTTTTTTCATATAGGAAATTAGTATATTTTTGAAATAATATAAGGTAAATGTTTTTATTGCTTAAAATTATAAAGTGCGTCGCACGAGATTTGCCAAACGTTATTTTTACTTTTATTATGTATAAAGACTATTTTATTTGTTGTACAAGTATATATGATAATTTAGAAAATAATATTGTATATAAATATACTATTTGCATGTGAGGTGCATGAAAATAAATTCATGCATCAATTTTATATTCAAAATTTATTTGGAATTTAATTTTAATTTATAAAAGGTAATTTTGAAATTATTTAATATTAGTGTTTAAATATTATGGTAATTTAAATTGTGAGTAGATTTGATTAAAATAGTTTTCAATATGTTTGAATTAAACATGGGATTTATCTAGTTTTAATTTGGATTTGGATTCTATTGAATTAGTTTTAAATCGATTTAAATTTATGTGTGATTTATCTATTGGGTGTTTAAAATTCCTAATCTTTATCCAGCTAGGAGTCTCCACCCCCTATATATAGGTGAAACGTTCTATAGTTTTCCTCCAAAAAAATTTATTTATCGCAAATGTGAGTGCACCGTGTCGGTTCCCACTTTACCGTGTCAGCCGCGACGGCCTCGGATACGACCCCTGGTGTATTTCCACTATATCCAAATTCCACTACAAATACACGGCTTCACCATCTCCGTGTCCAATATGCCGGACATGATTCTAAATCTATAATTTTTTTCCCATGTCCGTGTCTTGCAGGACACGCTAGCACAAATCCTAACCGTAACTCAAACGCTAACCTTAACCCTAGTCTATCGCCGCCTGGCCGTCGTAACCTCCCCTTTCTGTCAGCCCCGCATCACTCGAATCCCCAGAAGGCATGACTCGGGTGGCTCTGGATCCCCAGAAGGCATGACTCGGGAGGCTACCCCTGAGTGCTGGACTTGGTTCCCAGGTTGCTGCTGGTTCACTTGCTGTTGCTGGTTCACTGGAGTTGCTCTACCCGGCTGATCGGTAGGACCAGGAACAATGCCACTGAAAAAATGACATAGGGAACAATAAGAAAGGACCAAGATAGATCAAGGATATAAGCATTTATCAAGTCAAGAATTAGAAAGATTAGAAGGCATGAGTAGAGATCAAGGACGAATACTGATTGAGACATCTATTCGGTAAAACTCTCACACATCTTGATTTACAAGACCTGCATGGGCCCCCACTTAAACCGTATCATTCCCCAGAACCAGAATACTAGAGAGCGGGGGACAAACATAGCCAGCTACGTACATTGAAGTACCATCCACCTTGCAACACGGTCACAGTTGTCTAGATGCATGAGGGTTTATATACAAGCCAACAGTCTCTTATGGTCATGAACAAGCCTAGTGTCTCAATCTCAAGCAAGCAAATGATTATTACAAGATGTTAGATCATCAGACATACAAAGTAAGGCATCCCAAATATTACATATTCAGATGATTATGAAGCTAGTCATACAAAATACGAGACTAATAAGAGTTAAGTCATATATGATCAACCCTAGGATTTGTCAATCATGTTACATCCCTTAGGCAGATAGAAATAAATTTTCAACACGAGCTAACACTTGCTCGGCAGCTAAACGTCTCAAAAGAATAAGTTATATTTGTGGTAGCCCATGCAGGTCAGAGTCGTAACTAGTACGATTTCGGGGTGGTGCTCGACTTAGAGTGCTGCTACGAGCCTGCTGTTAGGATATAAGATTAGGCTGTATAGAGAGTTACTCAATCACAGTTAGGACTACTTGAGAAGATTTCTGGGATGACCCTTGAGAATCTCTTTATAAACTATCTCGAAATTCGATTCCGACAGTTTCTGTCTACTTCCTTGTTCATCGTTGAATTTGATTCTTGGTATTCATTATTGACTTGATTTTCTACCAAGATAAGATTATGGGCTGGTTGCCTCAGTCATGGAATCTAAAGTCTTCTACAACCATATTAGCTGGTTTGGCGATGAGATAGAGTCTGATTTTGGATGTATTTCTTGGGTGTGGAAATTTAAAATTTTCGCAGCCAAGCTAGCGACAATACAAAAATTTTAAATACCATAATTCTAGAGGTATGTACCTTAGTTGCGGACTCTATGGATTATCGCTGTTGTACTTACTGGCGTAACGAGGATTCTGGTAACATAGTTCTGGATAGACGGGTATAATTATCAGATTTTAGAATAGATACCATATAGATGGTGCCCTAGTGTGATGGAATGGAATATCAGTATGGATGTTACTTGAGTATCATGGATTAGATAGAGGAAGCTAGGCTACCTGTAGCGCAGCACCGTACCCCGTACCATTAGAGGGATATACCCCAGAGGGGCAGGGCTTTTGCGCTGACAGTCGAGTAGACCGACGCTACGGGTGACGGGTTAGCAGGTCTGTCTTTCATGTTCTTCTTTCCATCTTAAGTACCTGTCAGGATGTTTTGTGCTATGATAGATAGTATAGTGACCCTAATCAAGACCGTGATATTACGACCAGTAGGACCACAATTTGCATGTTATAGATATAGTTTTCTTGACCTTGATTGTTGGGGGTTTAACCTAGAAGGAGTATGACCATCTTAATTTCGAGGACGAAATTTTTCTAAGAAGGGTAGATTTGTAACCACCACTTTTCTAAAATAAGGGTAATTTTGAACTTTTATAAAATTGATTATTTAATAATAGGTTTAAATCATGTTATTGATTTATTGGTAAATTTTAATTCTTTTAATATCATTAAATTAGTGTTTTGTGATTTTATTCTTTGGCTAGTATAACCTTAGAGCTGCTTAGCCTAGAGACTAACCATGACCATAGAGGTCTAACCCATGTGATTAGATTAGCTAATTACTACTTTTTAGGCTAAGGATATTTTGGTCATTTTGTGACTTTTGAATTATTTAGGATTTTGATTAATTGGTGAATTTTAGATTATTTTAATAACATTTAAATTGATGTATTATAATTTTGGTCATTTTTCATATTTTAATATTTGGGAATTTTTATATTTTAATATTGATTTTACGGGATTTGTTTAGTCGGGTTTGAGTTTCTTTTCGTTCCGACTTGTGTTAGTGACCCGGGACCCCAAGATTAGTTAGTCATGGCCCATAAGCCCCACTAATTAAGGTAATAAGTTTAGACTAATCCCACTTGCTTAGAATGGTTAAATTAGAGACTTAAACTTGACCTTTTTGACCACAAACCTTGTCATGACTTAAGTTGACCCAAAGGAGACTTGTAGGGGCATCTTGGACATTTCACATAGGCCCATTAGGGCATGTATGGACAGCCACCTATAGGGGGAGAGGTGTCCCTCTTTTTCATTTCACACTTGCCTCTTTTTTTCCCAAATTTGTTCTTCCCCAAACTTGAGAGCTTCCCTCTTGATTTTGATCTCCAAATCCCTCCATTTTTCTTCCAATCTTCCATCATTTCTTCTTATTCAACCAAGGAGGAGGTGCTAGCAAGGATTGGGATCAAGGAGCAAGGAAAGGTATCCAATTTGGAGGAGCTTTCGTATCGAAATCGTGTCCTTTGAGTGTATCATTGGGATCCCACTCCCAATAGGTAAAACAAACCCTCTAAATTAATTTTCTATGTATATTAGTTAGTTTTGAATCCATAGGATCCACCCCCATGCATGCACCCCCTTTAGATTCTAGTTTGAGGCCATTTGGAGCTCTCTTGAGGATTTTAGATATGTATTTTGTGTCCTACTTGATAGATCCCAAATTAGGATACCCCATGTGTTTGGTTTATTGCCTAATAGGATTAATTGTGTTTTAAATTCAGTTTTAGAATGGTTAGAGAGTGGATTGATCTTAGTTAGGATGGTTATAATGAGTTTCATTTGGATAGTTATGTTGGTATCCAATTATCTTGGCCTACATGTGTTTTTTTGTCCAAACAACCCAAATTCGTCATAATTTTTATCCACGTTTTTAGTAGCCAGAGCAACTTAGAAATGCCATAACTTTTAGCTCAGAACTCCGATTAATCTTTCATTTTTTTAAAAGAACCGTATCGAAGTTAGCTTTCCAAATATATATATTAATAGGCCAAATTCGTTCTAGAACTTTCTGAAAACTGTTTGAGTGTCAGCTGTCCGAAAGATGAACGTGTTTCGGTGTTTTCGCGATTCCGGGAGCTTCGGATACGAAAATGCGATCCGTTTGAAGTTTTGGAAAGCTAATACGAAGGGCTATAACATACTTTAATCCTAGAATTTAGTGAAGGCCCAATTGGTACAATATTGGTTTTAAGTAGAAGAGTGACTATACGACATAGGTATTTTGTGTAAGCTATGAGCCTATGTAATATGGATATCATGTGAATGTAGGTATCATAGGTTGTCAAGAATATGTATGATATAGTACATTTATGTATATATATATATATATATATATATATATATATATATATATATATATATATATATATATATATTATTGTTATGTAATATATGTTAGTATAGTGTGTGTGTTTGAATGAGATAAGGATGTGTGTGGTTAGTGGAGAGAAGTGAGATTGATAGAGGATATGTGCTAGTGTGTGTTTGATGTTGTATAGTATGTGTGTTGTGAAAGTGAGAGAGTTGGAAGGATCATGTCATCCTATTTCACTTGAGACTAGTGTGGTTTGTTGAGTGATTTATGTTTTGGTTGAGTGGTAGTGTGTTTGTATATAGATGTGTGTGGGTGTGTTAGAAGAGAGGGGGGTGGATTTGGTATATGTGTTTGTGTGTGTGTTAGTATTGGAGTGGAGAGAAATTTAGATGTTGTATGTATGGATATGTTAGTATGTTAGTAGTTATGTTAGAATCT
This sequence comes from Iris pallida, assembly GCA_029216955.1. Lineage (NCBI taxonomy): Eukaryota > Viridiplantae > Streptophyta > Magnoliopsida > Asparagales > Iridaceae > Iris > Iris pallida. Next base: position 20,904,338 of record JANAVB010004800.1, read on the forward strand.
ATATAGAGGTTAGAGATATCTTAGAAGTTAGATAGTGATATCTTGTATAAGTTAGATAGTTAGTTGTGTTAGTCTATGTTATTGTTAGTTAGAGATGACATATATTAGTTGGTTAGAGTTAGAGATGGATATATATACATATATGTTATGGTTAGATATTAGTTAGTAGATGTTAGTTGTGTTAGGTTTCTATGTTAGAATAGATGGTTAGAAGTTATATGTTAGAGTTGGTTAGTATCTTGTATTAGAGATATAAGTTAGGATATAGAGTGATATCTTGAGATACCATAGTGGTATCTTAGAATATTTTGGATATTTGCCTAGTACCTTAAGGTAATGTATTTACCTACAAGGTAAAGGGGACTTACCTACAAGATAGAGGGAGTTTACTTTATACTAAGGTATTAGCTACTAAGGTATTGTCTATCTAATATTTAGGGTGGATGGTTAGATGCTAGATATTTAAGGTATTAGTATTAGAGGTTAAGGTATTAGTTTCCAACCAAGGTAATGGTTTATCTTACCTTAAGGTAATGGGTTTACCATATTACAAGGTAAGGTATTGGGTTTACCTAGGTAACTAAGGTTAGATATCTAAGTTATTGGTTAGCTAGTAGCTTAGGATAGATATTAGATATCTAAGATTGATATCTTGGTAGTTAAGGTATTTATACCTAGACTAAGGTATTGGATTTTTAACTAAGGTATTGGTATTAGAATATTAATAGGGCTAAGGTATATGGTATCTTGGGATAAGATATAGGTTGGTATCTTACTAGTATCTAGTATCAACGTTAGTGTCTTAGGATGTAGATGAGTAGGTATCCTAAGAAACAAATCATTATCTTAGAGGGTAAATTAGTAGGCTAAGGTAATGTCTAAGATATTGACAAGGTAATGGGGATTACCTATAGTCTAAGGGTAAGGTATTGGTAGGATATTGAGATAGACGGTTAGATACTAGTCTAAAGTATTAGTAGGATCTATTAGCCTAGGTTAGTGAGTTATCTACTAACCTAAGGTAATATATTACTAAGGTAAGGATATTACCTAGTATCTAAGGTATTGGGTTATCTTGGTAGGTAATGGTTAGACTTGGTTATTTTGATAGGTAATGGTTAGAAGTGAGTTATCTTGGTAGGTAAAGGTTAGGAATATGATACTTGACTTAGATTTTACCCTATTTGACTAAGGTTGATTGTTTTGACTCAAAGTCAACTACAATTCAACATTGGACCTAGATTGAATTAGAAGTTGACCAAAGATGACCAGTTGACCAAAAGTCAACTGTAGGTCAACCTTTGACCTAGTATGATCTAGATTGACTTCGTTTGACCTTGTTTGACCTAGTTTGACTTTGTTAGACCTAGTATGACTTAGTATGACTTAGATTTACTTAGATTGACTTAGCATGACCTAGTTTGATATAGTTTGACTTTGTTAGACCTAGTATAACTTAGTATGACTTAGTTTGATTTAGTTTGATTTAGTTTGACTTAGTTGACTTGGTGTGACTTAGTTTGACTGAGTTTGACCTAGATTTGCATAACACATACTAAAAATTATGTTATACAATGTTAAACCCTAATTAACTCATGATATCTCATCTTTAGGTCTGTGACATCATTCTGAGCATCTATTCTCACTGATAGCTCAGGATCGCAGGTGAATACATTCTCTGATAGTTTTATTATGTTGATATATCCTGTGATGTATGTTATATTAGTGTTCTATCTTGATTCTGACACGATGGACTCACAGATTGGTATCTTATGGATTTCTTGATTGGAGATACGTAGTTTCATGCCTATCTTGAATAATGTAATCATGACTAATGCATCCATCGTGACTAATGAAATGCGTGTCGAAGAACCTGGATTCCATGTGTACTAGTCGGGCGGAGAAATACCTAGGAGACATGTGAACATACCCATTCTATCCCATTGGTCTTACGTGAATAATAGCGGCCACACACGTACGTGTATGGTTTGCCGGATATCCCTTTCTAGCCGTTCACATGTCAAACTTGATATTTCAAAATAACTGGTCTTAACACAGTTTGTCTGAGTTGTCTACAACATATCTTGCATGACAGGTTTACTCATTTTTATATATCTGCCTGTTCTCATATGATCTTGTATACTTGTCTTTTCATTATATATTACCTCTACAACTTGATCATCAAGAATTTTATTATTATTTCATACTCATAGCACTTATCAATTATTTTGAACTGTTAGAGGTGATGTGCTCATTCCAATCCTGACTGGATATGTTGACAAAATATTATAGATGATGATGGTGACTGTCCTACCTTCTATGGGGCATATGAGGGTGACATTCAGGAGCTCGATGAGCATCTAGATCAGTAGAGGGTGCCTAGTTTAGTCTAGTACTTATAGCTTTCTATTTGTATCGGATTGTTCCGATTGTTAGTTGAGACTTATTTATATTCAGGACTTGTACTTATTTGTGTTGGACATCCATATGTGTGTTGTGATGACTATATATATATTCAGTTCTTCCTTTTTATCTTATTCCATATCATGCTCTATCTTCCCTAGACTTGTGATTGAAATATAGAGTTGAGATGTTATATTATATACCTCCGTGCGGAGATGACATGTACATTTATATTGTGTCCAGATATTGTATGTTATAGACGACCTATACAGCGTTCTACCGCCGATTCTGTGGCGTAGGCTGGACGTACCCACGTTCTCATGCCCTTCCTCAGGGTGCGGGTCGTGACAATATTAGAGTGAGAGAGCAAAATAAGAAAACCCACTCGTTGCCATGGTTACGCCTGGTGTTCACCATCTGGCTGGAAGGTAGGTAGATCCTCGGCTGTCACACCGAAATTTGGCCATACAAAACCAGTTGGGTCAGTCCCTAGAAAGAGTAAGTACCACAAGGGAGGCTCCACTTAGGAACTAAAACCAGCACAAACAGAATAGAAGAACTGATAAAAGAACATAATCAAATAACATAAAAGACATGTTTTAAAGAATATACCAGCTTGCATAAAGAAATCAAGAGGTGGAATATAATACCCATGTTAATCATGAGACAATCATTCAGGCACGGCCAATCAAGTCCTACGGCTTGCTATCATTAGCTAACTAGGGTTATCACAGGCCTAGTTACTAACAAGATGCAGTTGAAATATTCCTGCAATCACAAGCCCTGTAGACTATCCAGGTTATCCAGGCAAGGTTACAAGAGTTTATCAAGAATTAAGAGAATTATTAGGTGACTTAGAGTGCAACACATGACAGCGTGCTGGAAATGCGTCCTACTCATCGGTAGGCTACAAGTCCACAGGTGTGGCTGAGATAACTGGATCGCCTGTAACTGGAAAATCTCTCTAAATGAACTACTTGATTAATCTAGTCGTTAACCTGTCAGATTCATTATGAATCCCTGGCCGTGGTAACCAGGGATCCATATCATAGACATGATGCAAGACGAGACATGTAGCTTGTACATGCACAATCAACCACGGAGTCAAGGCAAGAGTTACACCAGCAAGACAAGAATAACTGTCGTAATAGCAATCAAGATTATACATTTTATGTCAGGTTTACTTGTCATGTCAAGAGTACTTGTCAAGAGTGCATCTCGATGGGCCACTATCAAGATTATCAAGATAGGATCATGTTCTCATGTTCAAGTTCAAGTTCAAGTTACTAGATCAAGATTACCAAGTCGGGTCGCCGCAATTTAGGTCAAGTATAGAAAACAAGCAAAGAAGATCGAGCACAATCATGGGTGATTGAAACTATCAGTCGTATACAAACTCAAATTAAATAGAGAAACGAAGATTCTTGAAAACAAGATAAAGATCTACAACTTTTATGTTTTGAGTTTTACGAGATTCTAGCTACAAAACAGTACAAACGGGCAAAAATAGTCATTTCGGGTGATTCACGCATGGGTGCACTGCGCGCACGAGCAAAACTGCCCACGGCGCACGGTGCACGCATGCACAGGGCGCGGTGTGCATACTGTGCGCAAACCAAACAGCCTACGGCGTACAGAGCGTGCAAGCACGACGCGGAGCGCACAACCAATGAATGGCGCGGGCGTGCGGCGCACAAATGCACTACACGCGAGCAAAACTGCCCACGACGCACGGAGCGTGCAAGCACGGCGTGCAACCAATGAATGGCACGCGACGTGCAAATGCACTGCGCGTGCGAGCAAAACTTCCCATGGCGCACGGAGCGCGTAATCACGGCGCTCGGCGCGCGGCACGCAAACGCACTGCGCGTGCGAGCAAAACTGTCCACGGTACACGGAGCACGCAAGCACGGCATATGATGCATGACCAATGAATGGTGTGGGCGTGCGGCACACAAATGCACTGCATGTATGAGCAAAACTGCACACGGCGCACGGTGCACGACCAATAAATGGCGCGGGCGCGCGAAACACAAATACACTGTGCGAGCAAGCAAAACAACCCGCGGCGCACGGAGCACACAAGCACGGCGCGCGGGCGCGACACGCAATGCACGCGCACGGTACTGTTCATCGTCCCGACAACACCGAAGATGTACCGGAACCCATAAACAAAAAAATGTCATAACTTCTTCATATGAAGTCGAAATCAAGAGGTTCAAAAGCCAAAATTGGGTAGAATTGAATTTTGGACAACATGGAACCATTAGTTTACGAAAATAATAAAGTTTAAGAGATCAAAACTATGAAAAACTGAGAAAACTATAAACTTAGATCTTCAAAAATATAACCATCAAAACCAAAATCTCCAAGTTCTAAAGAGGTTTAGAATCAAGCGAGGAAGACAATGGAACAATAAAATTTGAGCCATCATAGAGCAAGTTGCACTTGCCTAGGGTTTGGTAGGTAGGAGGAGTAATAAAGAAGATGGAGAACTAAATGAAAAATAATAAGAGGAGAGAGAAGAGGTTGGTTATATACCAACCTATCTATCTCAACCCAAACCAAAATAAACCAAGCCAAGCCAAGCCGAACCGAACCAAGGGCAAATTAAAGTAAGACTAGGCTAAACAAGACAAGTCAAAATATGGTTCACTGGACAAACGTCAAAAATTCGTATACGCATACTGAAATACGTATAACAGAAAACGAGAGTAACACCAGGCACCACCACTGTGGCACCCCCATCTCCCCACCATCAATCCTATCCACCAGACACAGCAGAGCCCAAATCACTCCACCGTCGACTGCGGCTCCACCCGGCCGTCCTGACCAACCTTTCCTACAGGTACCACCACCTTCAGCATTACCACCGCCACAACCAAACCCCTTCACAACTACCACTTACCTCCGGAGCGCCGCTGAGGCATCTAATAGCCATATGCCACTGCCTCCTCCGTGGTCGTGCTGCCCAAAAATCTAGTACCGTTGTACTTTGGTGTTGCGGTCGCCACCAAAACCCTGCGCCTGTGTGCACCGTGAGCCTCCGGGGTCCTTCGTACCTCGCCCTCCGCCAACGAGCTCCGCCCGCACCGAGGGCTCCTCCGCCTAACCGAATCCCGCCTTCGGAGCCCTCTTGTCGTAGCCTCGACTTTTTTCTCTCTGGTAGTTCTCTTTCTTGCTCTCTTTCTCACACCCCTCTATTCTCTATCTCTCTCTCCAGCTCTCACTTAATGGTTAAGAAAGGGAAAACCAGAGACTGTATTTTTATTATTATTTTGTTATATGACTTTATTTAGACTATTGTCAGTAGTATTTTATGGGTATTAGTTTATATGTATGTATTTAGTATAAGTAATTTATATTAATATTATTTTTGTCAAAAGTTATTAATTATTTGAATAGACATATTAATTAATTTTCTAAATTTATATTGTAACAAAATATTGTATTGGGCATGGCCTATATCTATTTTCCAAAATTGGGTTTAGAAGCTCTAACATATATTATTATGGTATTCGAAATATGTCTTTTACTTGAAAATATTATTGTAGTGTTTCCTAATTAAATATAGTTCTGCAAAACTAAAGGTTTTAGCCTTAAATTGATTTATTTTAATTTTCATAATTTATATACAAAATATTTATTTTACTAATAAAATGTATTTTTTAATTATAAAAGTTACTAGAATTTTCAAGTACATAGTTATCCAAAAATATTTTGGGGTAATAAAATATAGTTTTCAAGTCTTATATATTTTCTAAAGATAATATAAGTATCTATTTACTCCAATTTCCCTCGATTATCAATTCTTGACCATAGCTAATCGTATTTCCAATTCTTTTACGAATTTGGACTTCCTTATGTCAACCCTAGCTAATTTGACTATTCGGGACTCGATAGAGCCGTCTGTGCCATCATTGGAGGCCATCTTGTGAAGTTGTAACACCAATGTCAATTCTGTGTCATCATGATCATCGCACCACACTAGATGTCGCACCAGGCAAGGTACCATACCATATTTACTGCTTATAATTATTTTGCATCTTTATTGTCAATTACTGCATATTTACTGTTGGTTATTTCTAGTTCATTCAGTTGCGTCATTGCTTACTGTTCATGATTTGCTTTACTGTGCTTCCAGTTATACATGATGCAAATGCTAGTCATATTTTTCTTCTTGTCTTTAAATTAGAATATGGACCTAGAGTTAAGGGACTACCGTTTGTTCGTGCATTTTTTATAAACTTTGTCACGGCTGTGCCACCAGATATGTGTGAGTTATGAGTAGCATATAGAGGTACTTGCGTGTTGGTTGATCACACGTGTGCATGCATTAGGTCCAACTACTAATAGAGGCATGTTAGAAGATTTGGCAGTTAGTAGAGGTACATGATCATGGATACGACCAAGATAGGTGCATAGGATAGGGAGAATAGTTCCTTAGCGTATGGGCCACGATTGCACATTTCTGTTTGTAACCAGGAAGCTCCGTTGGAGATACGGTGTGAGATTAACCTCTCAGGTTGGCCACTGACGTTATTGGAACGTTATGTGCTGGCCCATGGTGTCCCAAGTGGGGACTATGCTGATTCCATTATTAGCGAGAAGGTCCATGCGTTGAAGATTTGTTCTTAACTGTATGTTCACAGTAGAATAGTTAGGTGACCTTATATAGTTTTGAGAAATTTTGAGTTGCATCCCACTTGATTTATCCAAATTCAAGGTGCACCCCACTGCTTTACCATAATGTAAGAATTCTCCCACTTTTGACGAAAATCGTCCATTGCTGACGGTCAAAGGGTTTGACCGATAATTTTTGACAAAAATACCCTCGTCTTCTCACAAACCCAAACCCAAATCCGTCCCGCCGCAGTCACGTCCCCGCCTCCGCCTCCGCCCCGCCACCGCCACCGCCAATGCCGCGTCCATCACCACCACCACCACAATCATCACCACCACCTTCACTATCACCACCACCACTGCCACCCACCATCACCATCACCACCTCCATCACTTTCACCAACAGCACCCCTGCTCCCCCGCCACCCCGCTCCGCCGCCCCCGCTCAGCTGCTGCGCCCCAGCCCCAGCCCCGCCTGCGCCCCACTCCCCCCGCTTCGCCCCCCTCCGCCCCCCTCCCCCAACACCACCACCGTTCCCCCACCTCTTCGCCCCCTCCCCCAACACCACCACCGTTCCCCCACCTCTCCGCCTCCTCCCCCGCTCCCGCTCCGCCCCCTTCGCCCCCGTGCCCCCGCCTCCCTCCCGCTCAGCAGCAGCAGTAGCAGCAGCGGCGACAACGGCTGCAGCGCGCGGCGAGCAGCGGGGGAGGGGGGGGGGAAGGTAGAGGGGGGCGCGGGGGTGGGGCGGGGAGGCAGCCGACGGTGGTGTCTTGGAACGGAGGGTCGCGAAAAAGGAGAGGACATTTTTGTCCAAAAAAATGGATTAAAGGAGTTGACCGCTGACGAAGGACGGAAACCGTCAAAAGTGAGAGGTGTCTTGTATTATAAAAATTGTGTGGGTGTACCTTGAATTTGAGTAAATCAAGTGGAGTGCGACTCAAAATTTCTCTCTAGTTTTTTTAAGTGACTAGTAGTCCACCCGACCGACCCCACGGTAGCACCACAAATACAGCTAAAACCCCGTATCCCCAATTCGTTCGCTCTCTCTCTCTCTCCCCCCTTTCCGCCAAACCCTAAGCTAGCTAGCAAGCAAGCAAAACTGCTGAGCAGCAATGGACGACTCCCTCTACGACGAATTCGGCAACTACATCGGCCCCGAGATCGCCTCCGATGCCGACTCCGACTCCGAGTCCTCTCCCGGCGGCGGAAGATCCCCCTCCCCCGCTGCCTCCGATGACGAAGTCGGCGCCAACGGGAACTTCCTCCCTGCCGGTGCCGGCGCCGCCTCCGACGAGGAGATGGACGACGCCGACCCCTCTGCTTCCCAGATCGTCCTCGCGGAGGACAAGAAGTACTACCCTACCGCCGAGGAGACCTACGGCGAAGGCGTGGAGACCCTGGTGATGGACGAGGACGAGCAGCCCCTCGAGCAGCCCATCATCAAGCCCGTCCGCACCGTCCGCTACGAGGTCACCCCCTCCTCCAGGGACTCCTCCTCCACCAGCCTCGTCTCCACCGACTTCCTCCTCGGCCTCGCCTCCAACCCCTCCCTCGTCCGCCACGTCGCCCTCGTCGGCCACCTCCAGCACGGGAAGACCCTCTTCATGGACATGCTGGTGGAGCAGACCCACACCTTCAAGACCTTCGACTCCGAGAGGGAGAAGCACGTCAGGTACACTGACACCCGGATCGACGAGCAGGAGAGGAGGATCTCCATCAAGTGCATGCCCATGAGCCTTGTGCTTGAGAACGGGAACGGGAAGAGCTACCTGTGCAACATCATGGACACCCCCGGACACGTCAACTTCTCCGACGAGATGACTGCCGCGCTGCACCTGGCGGACGGTGCGGTACTCGTCATCGATGCTGCGGAAGGAGTTATGGTAATACCGTCATCCTCTTTTTCTTTTCCCACTTCAATTTATAGTCCATCAAATGGAACAAAGACTTCCATGTATAGGGCACCATCTAGGAAGCATAGATATGTGGGCACGGTTCGATCCAAACTAAAATGTTTAGAACTATAGTTGTTGGACGGGTTGGTTTGATACATTTTTGTTAGGAAAACAAAACTTTCATATTAGATAGTAACTGAAAGTATAGAAAAGCAAAGACGAGATGGTCAGAAGGCTTTTGCTCTTCCTTTTTCTTACACGTTCATATTGCAATGTAACTGGTGAATAGGCTTATTTGCAAAATTTCCAAGATGAAGATCTTAAAATAAAAGCATCGAGTATCAGGCTTTTAACCAAACTCCATGTCAGGTTTGGATCCTCTTCATAGAAGATGTAACGGATGCATTAACTCTGGGCGGTTTCAAGTCGTATCCAGCTTCAATCTGGCTATTCGACCACCTTCTATATAAAAATGCAATTGAATTTCACATCCCCACTCTCTTTTGAGTTTTGATATCATTAAGCAGATTAAGGTTCAAGGCATGTGAGGACCCAAAGCCTACCTTTCTGACTTTCAAGTTTGTTTTGAGGATTGAATTGATTGATAGGACTTAGTTCAGTTAGGAAAAAACTCAAGTTAGGTCCAATATCGGTCACGATATTTGGTACAAATGACACTAATGTAGGTAAAATTTGGCTTGAACATATTGGAACAAATAAATATTTGAAATCAATGACTAATAAGTAATAATTAGTTTGTTTATATTAGTATTCTATGCTGCACGGACATGGGTACAACATGACACATCAAATATACGGCTACGGGGACAAGGCACCCATTTTGCTGTGTCCTAATATATTTTGGGGTGTCCGCTACATGTTTGACACGACACGACACACATTTTTTGGCGTGTCCATGCTTCCTAGTTAGTATTGAATGTATTAAATAATAAGTTAATATATAAAATTATAAATGGTTTGTTGAAGAGTCAAATAGTATTAAATAAAATATCATCATACTCCACAACTTCTAAAATAGCTATGTATCTTTGCAAGAAATATGTAATATTATGTATTAGTCTATACTAAATATATTTAAAAAGTTATAGTATGTTAGATGATCAGATGACCAGAAAGATGTTGCCATTGGTGCTGACTGACGGTGGAGGAGAGACTAGGGAATATGTTTTTGTACTGGGTGACGGATGAAAGGGCATTTAGCTTCTATACAACCTAGGAAATGAAATCACAAGATTTGCGATCAAGTAGATAGCAAAGTTAGAGTTGTACTTGAGGATTGGTGGAGAAGATCTATGCATTTCTAAATCTGGCAGTTCTGTTCTTGCAATGAATTCCTCAACCTCTTAAGCTTTGTGTTTGTGATCCAAAGATATACGGTGATGCAAAGGTTGGATCTTGAATTTTGAGTGCATGGTGCTAGGATGGGTGTCAAAAATTGATGGTTTTGCAAGGGAGAAAGAATGACCAGGTGAAAGAAAGTGTAGAAGGAGAAGAAGGGGGGGGGGGGGGGGGGGGGGGAGAGAGAGAGAGAGAGAGAGAGAGAGAGAGAGAGGTGCAAGGAGAGGTGCTATGCAAAGAGGAGAAAAGGAAGAGAAAGTTAAGGTTGTAGTTTAGGCTTCATACCTGTTACATTTCATATGCATTCTCTCAATTGACATTAGTCCAAATATCTGTATTCGTTCATCAAGTCTCAACAGATGGATTACATCAATATATATAGAACTTGGGTGGGTAAAATGCAAATAAGTCCCCACCTGTAACAAAAGTTGCAAGCCCATAGAAGCATGACACTTCTAGGCTCAACTGAACCCAAATAGATCCAACACATAAAAACACATTACATAAAAGATAACTAAACTAATATGAAACTCTCCTACACCTTGATCCACGTATGTAGACTCGAACCGGATCTCCATCAATCGCCGCCCTGGACCTTGTATAAGTGGGAGTCTAATGGCAAGAGTTTTTTTATTTAGCTTATGGAACTTGCTGGATGAAAATTCCCTTATGTTTAGGTCGTAATAGGAACTGAGTGATAGTAATCTAGCTTTTGCTTTTTGACTCTTTCAGCCTTGCTCCACACACAATGATTTATCTATTGTATATGTAACATTGTATGCTTTTAGGCTCATAAATCAAGCAAGAATCATTTGTAACTTACACATGAAATGGGTTGTTCGTATCTTTAACTATCAACATATCATTTCCTATATAAGTTTTTTTTTTCATTATTGATGTATGGTTTTCTATTTAAGTTTTCATTTATGTGGTTATTGAACCTGACGTCTTGCCCATATCTATGAGTAGGTAAATACGGAGAGGGCTATACGCCACGCAATACAAGAAAGACTTCCAATTGTGGTTGTGATAAATAAGGTAGCACTTGCATTCGTCTTTCCCAACCTTCATGTAATGATTTGGTTTTTTTTCTCACCTTTAATCTCAGACTCATTGTGACTCAAATTTTATATACTCATGTCTTTTAGGTTGATAGGCTGATAACAGAACTTAAGCTTCCACCAGCTGATGCTTACTTCAAGTTGCGACATACATTGGAAGCCATCAATGAACTTATATCTTCTTTCTCCAGCACTGCAGGAGGCACTCAGACGATTGATCCTGCCCTTGGAAATGTATGTTTTGCTAGTGCTAGTGCAGGATGGTCCTTTACTCTCCAGTCATTTGCTAAACTATATGTAAAACTTCATGGTATACCATTTGACTCTGACAAATTTGCTTCCCGTCTGTGGGGAGACCTCTACTATCATCCGGACACTAGGACATTCAGGAAGAAACCTCCAATGGGTGGAGGTGAAAGATCCTTTGTGCAGTTCATTCTGGAACCACTTTACAAAATCTATAGTCAAGTGATTGGAGAGCACAAGAAGAGTGTTGAGGCCACTCTCTCAGAACTTGGAGTCACACTAAGTAATGCAGCTTATGAGTTGAATGTGAGGCCCCTATTGAGGTTAGCTTGCAGTTCTGTCTTTGGATCAGCCACTGGCTTTACTGACATGCTAGTCCAGCATATCCCCTCTGCCAAAGATGCTGCCTCGAAGAAGGTAGAGCACATATACACTGGCCCTCAAGATTCCTACATTGCAGAGGCCATGAAAGATTGTGATCCATCTGGGCCTCTGATGGTTAATGTTACAAAACTCTATCCCAAGTCTGACTGCAGTGTTTTTGATGCTTTTGGGAGAGTTTACAGTGGTACCATCCAAACTGGTCAGACTTTGCGAGTGCTGGGAGAAAAATACTCCCCAGACGACGAAGAGGACATGACAGTGAAAGAAGTCACCAAGCTCTGGGTGTATCAGGCACGGTACAGGATTCCCATCAGTAAAGCGCCTGCTGGTTCATGGGTTCTCATTGAAGGTGTTGATGCATCAATTATGAAGACTGCAACATTGTGCCCTTTGGATATGGACGAAGATATTTATATCTTTCGGCCTCTTCGCTTCAATACATTGCCAGTTGTGAAGACGGCAACTGAACCATTGAATCCAAGTGAGCTGCCCAAGATGGTGGAGGGCCTGCGAAAAATCAGTAAGAGCTACCCGCTGGCTATTACTAAGGTTGAGGAGTCCGGAGAGCATACAATACTAGGTACTGGCGAGATTTATCTGGATTCCATCATGAAGGATCTTAGGGAACTCTACTCCGAGGTGGAGGTTAAGGTATATTTGAATCTATGATGCCCATCTATTAAGTGCTAGCATTTCGCTGACATTTATTTATGCAAATAACATCGTTGCTTTCATTATATTGGTGTAGGTGGCAGATCCTGTGGTCTCTTTTTGTGAAACAGTTGTGGAGTCATCTTCAATGAAGTGTTTTGCTGAAACACCCAACAAAAAGAATAAGATTACAATGGTAACTTCTGCAATACCTGTCAAACTCATATTTTTGGGTATTTATTTCTCACATAGAGATTTTAGTAGTTACATAGCCATCGCATTTATTTAACTTTTCTGTTACATACAGATTGCAGAACCCCTGGAAAAGGGGCTGGCAGAGGACATTGAAAATGGTGTTGTAAGTATCGACTGGAGCCAAAAGAAAATTGGTGACTTCATGCAACAAAAATATGAATGGGATTTGCTTTCTGCAAGGTCTATATGGGCCTTTGGACCAGATAAACAGGTAAAGTATTTGAATCATGCAATCTGACTGATCGCCTGGGTATTATATATATTTTAATTAGGAGATTACAGTGAAGTGGCTATTGTGATCCAATAATGGTATTGGGTAAGTGATGGATAGTGACTCGGAGCTTTATCACCTAGTAGCATTATGGAACTATAACATTTGAGTCCAACAATACCGAATACCCAATACCTGAGTAGAACATTCCTTTATATAATTCCACTATCAGGAGAAATTAATGTGGGTCAACGACTCGAGAGAGGTCCAAGTGTTTCCTCAAGCATGTCAAGTGTTGGTTAATCAAGAAAAAGATAGCTTGCAAAGGCTTGAAGTACATGTTGGTTGACTATTAGCGAGCCTAAAAGCATTAGTAATCTTGAGAAACTAGGTTTCAGTATCGGTTTCAAACCCTTTCTATGAGTGGTTTTGGCAGTTTTTGGTGGTTTCAATGGTTTTATATCTGTCGGCTTGGGTGGTTTGGACCTTCCAATTCCTGTCCGGAATGGCTGAAACATATCAGTTTCAGCTGATACTTAAAACCTTGACCATTATCCATTATATGCTAATACATCAAGTTAAAATGTCCTTAGATGAAGTATTCTAGATCTGCATGGATTGAATTATTGGAGAAGGAATAATATATTTGCATTTGGTATTGGTTGATGATTGGCAATGTTCCAAAAGGCGGCCTAGGCGGCTGCATAGGCGCCAGTCGGCCGCCCTTCCACCCAGACTTTCACCGGAATCGGTGTACTAGGCGGTGGGGCAAAAAATCGGGTAACTAGTCTAGGTTGGGCGATAGGCAGTCGCCTAGTAGCAGTCGCCGAGTTTCCTAGGCATCCGCCTAGGCTGGGCTACTATTTTTTTGTGGGTCTAGATTTGATTACAGGCCCGAAATCCAACCAGAAACTTAAAAATTCAAATAATTTGACCCCAAATCGAGAGAGAGAGAGAGAGAGAGAGAGAGAGAGAGAGAGAGAGAGAGGAGCTGCCCTAAAAAACTTACCTCTGCTGGCGAGAACAGCGACCGACTAGCCGCACCACCGGCGAACAACAACGACATCGATGGTCGACATGCGAGTAGCGGCGAGTCGACGACCATGTGCCTGTATTTTTTTTTTGCAGATGTTAAATATTTTTTTTTTCTTTTGCACACCACCATTTCTTTTGCACACAACACCACCATTCTTTCTTTTCTTTTACACCACCATTCTTTCTTTAGCACACCACCAACTTTTTTTTTTTTCATACCAGCAGGCAACAGAGCTGGAGCATGCCTTTTTTTTTTTGCTTTTTCTTTTTGCTTAAGACTTGGACCTGAAAACAAAAAGTAAAAAAACAAAAGACAGTGACACAGACTTTGTTTGATACTTTCTTTTGTTTTACACCACCATTTTTTTCTTTTCCTTTTTTCCCTTTTTTTTAAGCGGGCCGATCGCCTAGATCTATACGGCTGCCTAGGCGGCGCCTAAGCGGGCTAGGTGCTAAGCGGCAGGGATGGCAGGCAGTGCAGGAGAGCAGACAAGAGACTCCCTGGTGTCTGGTTTAGTATGGCATTGCAACAGCAGCAAAACAGGAGAGATGGATTTAAGGATTTGGGAATTTTGTAACCAAGAGAAATAATGAAGAAAGAACACGGGAATTTATTTAGATAGGCAATCTCATTGTGGCACATATAAACTTTCAACTCTTTATTAGTTCGCAATAATTCTGGAAAAGAATGCTTTTATAACAATCTGGGCTATGTTTCTAGCTATGAGCAAGTAAACTGAAATTAACCAACCAAGTCCTAAAACAACTAGCTAAAAGAACCTAATATCTTTATCTTCAAATAGATCTCATCCAACTGAATTCAAACTCGAATTGATAAGTCTAGTCTGCTCCTCCATCACTCGTCTTTCCAGACCATGATTTCCTGTACATGATTATAATGTTTCTTCTTTAAGATTCCATTCTGAATAGAAATTAAGGTGGGCAATGGCTCTAGAAAAGTGTAGGCAGCTCGAAAGTCTGTTTGTAAAATTTTGAAGCATGTCAAATACAAAATAACAGGTATATCCTATTCTTCTGGTGTTCGTAAAAACAAATTAGTTATTAGTGGCTTTGGACATCTTCGTTTGATTGTGCCCAGTCCATGCTGGATAGAAGGCAGTTATGTGCCAAAAGTTCAAATCCAATGAGGTATTTCTGTTCTAAAAAAAACATATTTGGGGGCATTTAGTGCCTTCACTCACCATTAATTCTGATAGATGATGGATGGTCTTTGGAGGGAAATGGACGGAGATTTAGTTCTCTGTCAAGATAGGGTGCTGGTTACGGGCTGTTGTTAGGTGGCAGAGGTAGGATGGGGCTACTTTGAGATTCTTGTGACCAGCAGAGCTGGGAATGGCTTGGGCTGATGTGAGTAGCACAGGACTGCAGGTTAGTGGGTAATAAAAGAGAGATTTATGGGGGGTTGAAAATGGATCAGAGAGATTTCAGGGGTGTATTGGAAAGATCTTTTTGATCTTTACGTCATAAGATAACTTATTGTATAATAAGCGTAAAGTAATATACATACTTCTGATAATTCCTTATTGGTGCATGTTGAATAACTACGATATGGATACTAATGTGCTGCAAATTAACAATGTTGATTTTAGCTTTTATGCAAGGTATTTTCTGCGAATAAGCCAATAAAAGGTTGAGACTAGTTTGTAACATCGTTGTATACTCCTCAGTTTTGTCCTATATAGAACTTCTATATCAGCTAACCATGATTCCATAGTGACAATTGAAGACAATAATTCACTCTTTGATTTTAGAGCTGAACTAACACCTTGCAACTGTTATTTGGGCTGTTAATGGTAACCGGAAACCCAACCCAGTAGAAGCACAAGGTTTGGATCTAAAAATCCTTAATGGTTAGGTTTTGGACTTGGATATGACCTTACCTGAGCCAAAAGCCACATAAGAAACCCAAAAGAGATCTACATATAGCGAACATCAAGATTATCACATAAATCTAACTGAAAATTTTGAATGCTCTATCAAACTTTAGATAACCAAGACTCAACAATATTATTATGCGTCACTTGTGAGAGCCATCTAAACTGTTGTTGCAGTAAAAGTCATCTGATGTTTCCAAATAAATAATAGTTTAAATATCTTAAGTAAGACGATACTTCCAAATAGCTTGACGTACAACTACATGAAATCTGAAACATGACCAGGACCCAATTATAAGAGAAGGAATTTGACCAGCACCCGAATCCGTAGAGGGTTCGTGTTCGGATATTACATAAACCTGACTTGGATTCAACCCATTGACAGCCTTAACTATTAGTGTAGCAAAGTATACATATTGGTAGCCTCGAACCATTGCATACTGTTGTTGTAGCAATGTGTGAATAACCTCTGAACCATACACATGATCTTATCTTACGTAATTCTATGAAGGCTGTTTTTTGAACGTATTCTTTTCAGCTGCAATATATATATTTACTGCAAAGTACTAAAGAAACTTTCTATAGAAATTTATGTCCTCTTGATTATGCAGGGACCAAACATATTATTAGATGATACTCTCCCCAGTGAAGTTGACAAAAGCTTACTGAATGCTGTAAAGGACTCTATCGTTCAGGGGTAAGATTTTTCTACTAGCTAATTACACAAGTCCATGCTCATAAGTGGAGGGAGCATTTCCACTCTATTACCACCAGACCACTTTATTATGGCTTATAGAAAAGTCAAAGAGGCCATAAATAAATGGCAAAAAGTGGAAATATGAGAAGTTAGATGATTAGGGAAGTGGGTAATTCAATTCCTATATGCTCTCCTCTTGAGAAAGGAAATGCTCTCTGAGATATTCAATTCCTATATGCCTCAGATTCCAGTGGGGAGCCCGAGAAGGACCTCTTTGTGATGAGCCCATCCGGAATGTGAAGTTCAAAATATTAGATGCATCCATTGCTGCTGAGCCTCTGCATCGAGGTGGTGGTCAGATTATTCCAATTGCTCGTCGTGTAGCCTACTCAGCATTTTTAATGGCGACACCGCGACTTATGGAACCAGTTTACTATGTTGAGGTAATAATGACACTATCGTATATTTGAGCTGTTGTAGTTGGTGCAAATTTGTTCAAATTCTTATTTTAAAAATTTCCTTCTTTACCGTCTTTGCACTCTTTCAGATCCAGACGCCTATAGATTGTGTATCAGCAATTTATACTGTGCTATCACGAAGACGTGGCCATGTCACGGCCGATGTTCCTAAGCCTGGGACTCCTGCTTACATTGTTAAGGTTCAATTTTTTCCCCTTTCTTTCTTCTATGAATTTGTAGCCTCATGTAGTATTTTCCAAGATGAAGTTCTAATGTTTAACCAACTTTCAGGCATTTTTACCAGTGATTGAATCGTTCGGGTTCGAAACTGATTTGAGATACCATACCCAAGGACAAGCATTTTGCCTCTCTGTGTTTGACCACTGGGCTATAGTTCCGGGTGATCCGCTTGACAAGAGTATAGTCCTCCGTCCGCTCGAACCAGCACCGATCCAACACCTTGCTCGTGAGTTCATGGTGAAAACTAGGCGGAGGAAGGTACAATTATCCTATAGTAGTAGTTGTGTTCAAATTTCAATCAGTAAGCTTATGTGATTTACACACTCTTGCTTTACTACTATCTTGTAGGGTATGAGTGAGGATGTGAGCATCAACAAGTTCTTTGACGAGGCCATGGTTGCGGAGCTTGCACAGCAAGCTGCAGATCTTCATTTCCAGATGAGTTAGCCGGACATATGCTACAGTGCTATCATTGCCCCGTTTCCCTCACCAACATTGCAGGGGTAGTGAAAAAGCTTTGCTGACGCAATGGAAATATTAGGCAGACTAACAATTAGGCTTTCGATTAGTAATTCAAGTAGTACTTGTTTATTACATGGATTATTTGTGTGCTTGAAACCGCTTCTATGTAGATGAGAGTTTATGCTAAGAAATTTTGTTTTCTCAATCTGGCTGGAGCATCTATCGAAGGTCAACCTCAAGTACGTAAGCAGGGCAGATGGATCTGAGTTATCATGAGCCTGTTAATGTACTTTATAGTCATTGAACATTTGAGCATGTCTGTATTCTTGATAGTCATACATTTGACATGTAAAACTAAGGTACTTGTATTACAAAACCAATTTTGGATGACTGGAGTCTTGACATTTTCTGGTCAGAATTGGATTTACGAATCATTCTAGTGATATTTGATAATTTCTCTTGGATGCCTTTCAAGAAACAGCTTTAGCACCGTTTTTTTCATTCTTTGTTGATGTATATTTAGTTTCACAATATCTGTTCTGAGTTCTCATGAAGGCGCTGTTTTGTAGGCCTTGGTGCGCTCTCTTTTCATTTATGTTCTAAGGCAAAGTTCTTTTGCAAGCTTGCTATGAAAGTTTACAGCTCGTTTGGTTCGCGGAATGGATTGAAAGGAAATCAATTTCTTGGCATTTTATTTCCTTAGGGAAATTATAATTCCTATTGATTCTCCTTTCCGATGTTTGGAAATGCCAAGGAAGTGATTCCTTGCTTGATGGATGGAATCATTTTTTTTCATAATTTTTCTTCTATTGAGAATTACTTTCCTTTTCTCCTCAATTTCTTTGGCACCCAAACATAGAAAAATAATTACTTTCTTTCCCAATCCGATAATTTTGCGAACCAAACGAGACCTAAGGTACAACTCCCGGAACCAGTGCATTAAAGACTTCTGGATCGGAATAAACTTATTTCAATGTTACGGTGAAAATAGTGGCAGGATGAATTGAAATTGAACTGTGTCTAGCGTATGCTATTAGGACTAATTTTTAGGACTAGTTTAGATCATAGTTACATATTTCTGATCTAAGACTCAACTTGGGTCAAATGTAATGGGGGTGCCAAAGTTATATTAGTTGGTCAGTGGGACTCCATTTGGTGACAGATGGAGTGGGGGTGCGAAATAGGGTTTGGCGTATCTCGGAAATGGGTTCTTGAATCTCCCCCCTCCTAAATAAACTAGGATCCAAGCAAGCATTCTGGATACGAGTGTTTGATTAAAATTTCATTCTATTCTTTAAACTACAATCCAAACAATTCCTTGCTCTTACTAATGAGCTTCGGAAATTATTTCCGAGTAAACTATTGTCTTTACCTGCAAAATGTTCTATATAGAATCGACACCCTCGAGCAATTAGGATAAGCATGTGTCAAAATTCTGATAACCCGTTATATCATTCCATAATTACCATCCATTTAACATTTTACTGGAATTGGTGAGTTGAAAGGTGGGATATTGGTACCCGAACCGAGTTTTGAAGCGTGCATTTTCCTTGGGCAACTTATAAAGGCACTTCACTTTTTGATCAGGGCTAATCCATTTTAAACTTTGTATTATTTACAAGTTTGCCATTAAAAAAAATTTATTAGGACTATCCCAATAGGTGGTATAAAAGTCACTTGTTCTTTTTTTTCTTTGTCTTCTTCCTCTCCACTTTTTGTCCAAACCCTAGATTGAGATTCCTCTTGTCCCCCCACTCTACACCTAAGAAAATCTTCTTGTTTTGTAACCCTAGAGTAATTATCAACGAATATTCGTAGTAGTCGGTATGTTTTCGACTACTATATTGCAAAGTTTGTTAAATAATCGGTTCATTCCTAATTTTTTAATGTTTTGTCATAATGTAGAAAATATGGAAGAAATTGGGACATCAAATGTAGCAATCGATCAGTCCGATCCTTCCGAAGAACACAACATTCTCTCCGAAGAACCCGTGGTTGGTCCCCGACGTACTTTCATTTTTTCGTAGTCGACAATTGGACTGCAACACACTCAGGCAGTCCAAAGTACTTGATGGACTGTCCTATAGTAAGGCCGTCTACAAATTCATATACTCTTCAACTGGACTGCCACATCGCATGGCAGTCCACAAAGTACTTAGGACTGCCAGAAAGTATGGTAGTCGAGTAAAGTGCGTATGAACTTATGAACTGCCTCACTTTCTGGCAGTCCTAGATACTTCAAGGACTGCCCAGAAATGTGGCAGTCCTAAAGTTGATAGTCATTTCAACTGGACTGCCATACTTTCTGGCAGTCCATGAAGTACTCAGGACTGCCAGATATTGTGGCAGTCTAGTATAACAGCCTGAATTGGATATTGTATTTGGTTTTGTCGTTGATTTAGGTTTTTAAAAAAATGTAAATTTATTGTAGGGCACCCCATCTCCTATGTGCACAGATTTGAGCAATAAATTCTCGACGGATATTGTCTTTGAAATTTACGCCGAAGCATTAGAATGGTGCAGAGAAGTTGGAAAGCAAACCAACACAACCCTTGTAATTTCAAGGTCGATACGGTGTCGACCGAAGCGTCAAACTGCAGTGATTGGCTGTGAAAGAGGTGGGACGTTTAGGGTGCATCATAAAAAAAGTGAACTTCTCCCAATAATATCTGGGAAGAAAGAGTCAGGCTCAAGGAAATGTGGTTGTCCATTCAAGTTAGTGTTGGGGTACAAGACTGGTGAGAAGTGGACAGTTGTGGTACGTAATGGGATGCACAATCATACTCTTTCGGAGACGCTAACTGGTCATGCCTATGCCGGAAGATTGAAAGATGATGAGAAAAAGTTAGTTACAGAATTGTCAGCTTCCGGAGTTGGACCAAAAGAAATTTATTCTGTGCTGCGTCAGAAGAATGATAGGAAGAAGTCCACTATGAGGACAATTTACAATGCACTAGCGAGGTCTAGAACGAGTACTCTAAAAGGAAGAATGGCGATGCAACAAGTGATGAAGTTACTCGCCGAAAATCATTACGTGGAATACCATAGAAGACTTTTGGTGAGCAATGAAGTCATTTCTCTGTTTTGGTCCCATCCGGATTGCACACAATTGGCACGGTCCTTCGCCGATGTTTTGGTTGTTGATTGCACGTACAAGACTAATAAATTCAAGATGCCTCTTCTTCACATTGTTGGGTTCACTTCAATCGGAAGGACATTTTCAGTTGCCTTTTGTTTTTTGAAGAACGAAACATTAGAGGACTATACATGGGCTTTGGAAAAGCTGAAGACACTTTACAGTGGACATAAAGAACCGTCTGTTTTTGTCACCGATCGGGAATATGCATTGATGAATGCTATTGATATCGTATTTCCTCATGCTCGTAGATTACTATGTACTTTGCATATAAACAGAAAGATTCAAGCACAATACAAGCTGAAGTTCGAGAAAGTAGACGGCAAAGTCGACATGGACCGCTTCCAAGATTTCTACAACGGTTGGACCCTTGTATGACGAGCAAGTACTGAGGAAACTTTTGACGCAGCATGGTACATGTTCAAAGAGCAATGGGACAAGAGCAACCCGGCGTGTATATCTTATATCAAAGACACCTGGCTTGATGAACATAATTTTTTTTTTGTCTTGGCATGGACGAATATGGTAAAACATTACGACACGACTACTAGCAACCGTGCCGAAGGCTCACATTCAAGACTAAAAAAATATCTGCGCTCATCGGTCGGTGGTTTTGTGTCCGTTTGGGAAGCAATCAATCTAATGACCAATTCGGTCGTGAACGAGATAAAGGCTTCATTTGAGATGAGCCTGAATATTGTAAAGCACCAACATAAGAAAGAACATCTCTTGTCATATTTAATCCATGTGGTATCCCACGACGCATTGACATTACTACTTCATGAGATTGCTCGTACGAATTCTGTCAGTTTAGATATCGAAGTATGTGGTTGTACACATCGACATTCTCTCGGGCTCCCTTGTGCACACGAGATCAACGAATATCGACATCAATGTAGACCTATTCCAATAGTGGTCGTTGATCAGCGTTGGAGACAACTGTCGATCATGTCTACGGTGGACAATCTAGATGATTTCTTTTCCATGCCACAGATGAAACTTCTTCATGCCAGATGGTGTGCCGCACTAGGACCTGAGAGGAAGTCCATTGAGCTTGCGATCCAAGAACTTGCCAACTCGGCAAGTAGTCGTCTACATGAGCCATCTGCTATCATTGCTCCGAAAGGTAGACCGCCAACAAGACTTACAAGAACACAAAAGAAGAAGCTCAAATCTACTAAGCGAGAAGCCTCTCTCTTTGAGCATATTAAAAGAAGCGTGGAAATGCTAGTCGTTCCAAAGAGGAAGAACAAGCTTCCTACTCGTAGAAAGAAACAGAATACGAGTGCTGTAAACACACTCGATGTGTACATTGGTGCTTTTGTGCCCGGCATGCGGGAATATATTTGGTCTATTGCTGATGTGCCCAAAGACGGACATTGTGGATATCATGTGCTTGTGCGACATCTAGGCTAGCCCGCTAAAGACGGATGAAGACAAGTTAGAGCAGAGCTATATTTTGAGTTGGAGTCTCGTCTTCCATTCTACAGCAAAATACTTGGGCAAGAACATGTTGGAGAACTATTGACAAGCATTCCATGCGACACCCAGACTACTGGACCAGAACATTACATGTACATACCTTCTGTTGCATATCTATTCACTAACAAGTACAAGATCCCAATTATCGTTCTTTCCGAGCATAACAACAACACATTTTTTCCAATGTGCGCTCCTCCGAAGGACTACAGTATATCCAATCTAAATACAATTGGACTCGTCGAAAATCACTTTGTTATCCCGCGGTTGATTGGGCACTCTCCTAATCCTCCCCCTGCATCAGTTTGGTGGAAACATGCACCGAAAGAATCCCTCGCTTGGGTAACACCCTACACAGATGCAATAAATGTTTACAAGAAAATCACGAACTCAGTGGAACCTATACCAAGGCCAGAGGGACACTATGATGTATTAATTGACTGATGTATAGTTGTGAAACCCGTAAAAATTCGATTGCATTTTAAAATTATATATTGTGTTTGTTAAATAAAATTTTCAAAATTAATATTATTATTAATTAATTATTTTCAAAAAAATAATTAAAATGGATTCTTGTTTTGGCTTGACCCGAACCCAGACCCGAACCCATTACACTCTCGAAACCCGGTTCGAAATTAATTCCGAAACCGAACTCGGTTTCGTATAAATCATAAATTAATTAGTTATATAAAATATTTTCTTAATGAGAGGATTTATTTTCCACTAAGCACTCATTAAACCCACCAGCACACTCCAGCACGTTTATTACCAATGGAATGGAAAATCTTTCCTTCATTAACTTTCCATTCATTCTCATTAGTTTATTCCACTCCCCAGCACACTCACAACACATTTCTTAAGAGTTAACAAACTCTTAATTTTTTCTCTCTCTGAATGAAACCGAGCTCCTTTCGATTTCCTGACCCCTCACTCCCGAAACCACCACCACCCCGGCGACTGTCGGCGTCCCCGAACGGCCACCCCCTCCTCTTCCGGTAACCCCCAAACTCTCTTCTCCTATAAAACCCCTTCACCACCATTCTTCCATCACCATCCTCATCCCCACTTCTTCTCTAGCCAAATCCCTAGCCCAACTCCGGCGAAACCGTGGGCCCGAGCGCCGCCCTCCAGGCCGACCCCCAGGCCAAATCCGTCGCCGCCGCCTCCTCTGTCCAGCGCGCCACCCACGGCCACTGGCCGCGTCCCTCCGGCGCTAGCCCCGACGCCGGCGACCCCCTCGCTATCGGTTCCCGCGACCCCTCTCGTTTGTTACCCTTCCAGCGGCTCCATCGCCGCTCCTCTCCGAGCCACAGCACCCCGAGCTCGATCCGGTCGCCCTTCGCGCAGCCGTACCCCATCGAGATGCTGACCCGAGTCGAGACGCTGTCCGTGTGTTCTTTTTCTCTAATTTTACCATCGGAGAGCTCTAGCCGAGCAACCCAAGGTATAATTCCTTTATCCCGTTCTATTTTTGGTATTGTTGATGATGAATTTGGTCCCCGATTCCGTTCCAGGAATTCAGATTCGGTACGTTTCGATTTCGAAATTTCCGGAATCATGTTCTGTGATGTTGTTTTCCTTTGATTTTCATATAATTTCTAAATTCGGAATTTTCGAACATTTGTTGGATAGGTTCAGAGATTTTGGTATCTTTAGTTAGTAATGTTAGAGCTTCTGTTTTCAGAGGTTCATCTCGGGTTTTCCGATTTTCAATTCGGGTTTTTTCGAATGTTCTTCAGAGGCATATTTTGTGGATTGGATATTATATTAATATTATGGTGGAATAGAATTTATGGGTCTTTTCCTGGTTTGGGATATTTGTTGGAATTGTTGGAGCATTTTCCCAGTTTTGGGTTGTCCCAAATACAGAGGAGATGCTGCCCAAATTTTTATAAAATTTATATAAACTTCAAATTGGTTTTCGGAAATAATTTATTAATTGGATTTTGGGCGACGACTGTACCGGTCCATGGGCCCTTAGCGAAATGCAAACGAAACCAGTTTTACCCGGACGTTGAGGCATTAGCTATTTTGACGATTAGACCAAAGTCTGAGACTCGAAATTAATTTAATTACTAGTTTTATTTTATGATTAATTTGTATGATAATTTTTAGAAACTAACAAATGTTTTCTTCTTATTTCAATTTATGTAAAAAAAGTCTGTAAAGGGCATAAGCCCAGTTTTTATTACTTTCTGTGGTTTTGTAATAAGTTAGTGTAGTTTTTATTCTTTTCTGGTTTATGGTTGACGTAAACACGTTAAAATAGTAAAATAATTATTTTATAGAAAATCAATATTATTCTCTCTCATTAAATAAATTAGGAAAATTTTAAGTTTATTATTTAAACAAATTTTACGGTTTTCTTATTTAAAGAAAATATTATTTTTTAAATATAATATAATGAAATATAAAGTTTTGCCAAATAATTGAAAAATACGATTTTTCCAATAAAAAAAATTGACTTTTCTTCATAAGATAGTAACTCACCTCGATAAGCGTTCTAAAGTAGAGTTGTAAATAACCTAAAATTTGATTAGGATAAATACTAGAGATTGTAACTAGCACACCTAGATATAATTTGAATATTGGTGCTAAGTGAGGAATTTTAAATTGTAGGGTTTCGAGGATTGTACTAGCATCATCCCGGAATCAACATCGAATCCAATTATAACCAAGGCAAGTACATTTTGTGGTAGTTTACAATTATTTAGTAATCATTTTATTGCAAGTTTAAACCACGATGCAACACAGAACTCTCTCTCTGAGAGCATTGACTGATTAACTGTTGGGTACTGGGGGAGTAGTGTAATGAGTATGACCACATCCAAAATAGTATAATGACTGTGTTAGCTTACCCCTCATACACACGGGGATAAGTCATATCGTATCAATAGGATACAACTGTACAACCCAATCCGGTCATATTCATTGCCTATTCACATCACAATGTTTTAACTGCAGAAAAATTATTTATTTCAAATTGTTTAAAAGTGCATAACTCTATTATTATTTCAATTGTTCGATTATCATAAATTGTACTTTGCTCCCTCCTGACTGGAGACAACATTTTTTAGGTTCTATTGATGATGCAGAGCTACTGATTAGTAGTTATTACGACCCTGAGCTGTACCCGACTGTTCTGCCAGAGGATGATGATGAGGAGACTGCTAATTAGATTTATTTCCAGTTTATGATTATGTGGAAAAACAAATATTTTATTTCAGTTGTGGTTTGTATTTGAAACTTTGTGTTGGACAAGTCTTTAATTATTAAAGTATTAAAAGTTGTGGCAATTAGAATTTGTGTTGTTGATTAACTGCATGAGTGATACAGCTTACTACCGTTGTCTCAACAACGGTGCAGGCTGGGCATGATTTGATTCGACCCAACAAATTGGGACCGGGTCGTGACATGTTTTTAGTGGTGGCCCATACAAGTCCAACAATCAAACAACTTAGGAAAACCTATCTAGAGACAACTAGAACACTAGAACCACAACATAGGACCAATATATATATATATATTAAATATTTTTGTTTGATTATAGACTGGTAGGCTACCTTGCTTATGTTTTGTAATCCTAAGCCTTCCAGAATATGGCCACAAATCCTACTGGCGATGGGATGTCATCACCCGATCATACCCCACCTCCTCAACCAAGTCCGGGTTTTACACCCCATCAGCTGACCGACCGTCCCCATAATACACCCCGTGGGATGTATGCTGCTACAACGGTGGATCCATCATCTTCCCAGACTGAGCTACAGCCCACTGTGGTAGTACCCACTCCAGCTACCCCACCGGTGCCTATGGACCCCACCGACCTCTTAGGTCTGCTACGAGGAGTGTTAGAAGCCTAGAGAGCTCAAACGGAAGCTCATCAAGAGCAAACCGCGATTATGAGGGAAAGCATAGAGAATGCTCATAACATGGCTATGACTGCTCTGGGGAGAGGAGAAGCAGCTCAACTTGAACCAAGGCCTGCCAAGGTAAACATAAATCTAAGGGATTAATTTATGTAACATTAAGGCCAGTTAAATTAATGGGGATCATATTGTTAAGGTGGGCGATATTGAGAGTTTCAAAAAGCAGAACCCTCGACCCTTCAAGGGAACCGAGGGAATCGTCTATGCCGACGAATGGCTCGACAGCATGGAGCGTCTCCTAAGCGTCGCTCGACTTCCAGAAGACCTCAAGGCCGAAGCAGTGGGACTCCAACTGCAAAATGTAGCAAGCACCTGGTATCGGAATGAACCCCGACTCCAGGACAAGCAGCTTGACTGGAATACCTTCAAGAGGTTGTTCCAGAGGAAGTTCTTTCCAATATCAGAGTTACGGGAGATGGAAAGGCAATTTCAGAACCTGAAGCAAGGAAATATGACTGTTGGAGAATATGTGGCAGAATTCGGCCAACTCAGCCGTTTTGCCAAGAATTTGGTAGCTGACCCTGATGATCGTGCTGAAAGGTTCAGATATAGGCTGAGAGAAGAGATCCGCACCCATGTGATCTCAGGCGGTGCTAAGACTTATGAAAGGATCCTGGAGCGAGCTCAAGATATAGAGAAGAGTCAACCTGCTCGCTCAAAGAGGGATTATCCTGGAACAAACAACTTCCACGGTAATCAAAAGAAGCCCAACAACAACAATAACAACAGGCTTTTGCACCACCAGCAGACGAAAAACAATGATAGAGCACCTCAGAGGCAGATCCCTGTCTGTGATTTTTGTAAGAGGCCAGGACATCAATCGAACATATGCAGGAAGAGACTAGGACACTGTCTAGTCTGTGGGTCTACCACCCATCAAGTGAAGGACTGCCCCTCGTCGATCCACCGGACTGGAGCAACTCAGCAGAAAGGACCTCTACCTACTCAACAACAACAGTTTGGGCATCATCAACAGAAGACTGGGCGAGCTTTTGCCCTAGCAGCAGATGTGGCGGAGCCGGAGCAGGAACCAACTGCGGATGTTATAACAGGTTCTATTTATGTGTATTCCTATCCTGCCTTAGCTTTATTTGATTCGGGTGCATCACACAGTTTCATAGCAACAAAATTTATCTCTGTACACTACATAATTACGGGCTTTAGCAAGAAGATATGTAGAGTCATGACCGGTGGAGGACCCCTACCCATCACTGAGACCTGTAACTGCCCTATCACCATATCAGGCCACCAGTTCATAACACCTTTGCTTGTGATGCCCTTACCCAACTATGATGTAGTCCTAGGGATGGACTGGTTGAGTAAGCAGCATGCACTGATAGATTGTCACAGAGAATGTGTAGTCTTCAGCCCACCTGGAGAGCCGGAGTTTGAAATCTCTCGAACTCCAGAGGATATGGAGTGTGTTACCTACACCTCTATCACAGAAGAATCCGAACCTCCCCATCCTATCATAGCAGAATTTATGGACGTTTTTCTTGATAGTCTTCCCGGATTACCCCCAGATCGAGACATAGAGTTCACCATTGACCTAGTCCCCGGCTCTTCCCCTATTTCTAAGGGATGCTACAGAGTCAACCCGAAGGAGGCCAAGGAGATGAAGAATCAGATCAATGAACTGAAGGCCCTTGGATTTATCAGAGATGGAGCTTCACCCTGGGGAGCACCTGTCTTGTTTGTTTCCAAGAAGGACAAAACTGTACAGATGTGCATCGACTATCGGGCGCTGAACAACATCACCATCAAGAATAAGTACCCTCTGTCTCGGATCGATGACCTGTTTGACCAACTAAGTGGAGCCAAGGTGTTCTCGAAGATAGACCTCAGATCCGGATACCATCAGATCAAGGTTAGAAAGGAGGACATTCCCAAGACGGCGTTCAATACCAAGTATGGGCAGTTTAAATTCTTGGTCATGCCGTTTGGACTAACGAATGCTCCTGCTGTATTCATGAACCTTATGAACAAGGTTTTCCATGAATACCTAGATCAGTTTGTTGTTGTCTTCATCGATGACATTCTGATCTAATCGAAGATGGAAGAGGAACATGAAGAGCACCTCAGAAAAGTTCTGGGAACTTTGAGGAAAGAGAAGTTATATGGTAAGCTATCCAAATGTGAATTCTTTCTAGACAAGGTGGATTTTCTTGGCCATGTTGTCACAGGAGAAGGAATTTCGGTGGACCCTAAGAAGATAGCTGCTGTTGAGAAATGGTCTACCCCAAGCTCAGTTGCTGAAATCAGAAGTTTCTTGGGCTTGGCTGGCTACTACCGAAAGTTTGTGAAGGATTTTGCCAAGATTGCTGAACCGATGACGAAGCTCACTCAGAAGAATAAAGAGTTCATCTGGACGAAAGCTTGCCAGGCGTCGTTTGAGGAACTGAAGAAGAGACTTACAACAACACCGATACTTGTGCTACCCGTAGGTACCGACGGTTTCTCAATCTATAGTGATGCCTCTGGAAAAGGACTGGGTTGCATTCTTCAACAACACGGGAAAGTAATTGCTTACGTATCTAGGCAATTACGGACTCATGAGAAGAACTATCCCACACATGATCTGGAGCTTGCTGCAGTCATCTTTGCTTTGAAACTATGGAAGCATTATCTCTATGGAGAGAGAGTTGAAATATTTACAGACCACAAAAGTCTGAAATATGTATTCACTCAGAAGGAGCTGAACATGAGACAAAGAAGATTGCTGGAGCTGATGAAGGATTTTGACATCGACTTGCAGTACCATCCGGGTAAGGCTAATGTGGTTGCAGATGCACTTAGTCGATACCCAGTGGCGATGTTTTTAACTAAGGAGCGACACTAGTTGGAAGACATAGAGAAGCTTGGACTGGAGATTGTACTGCCTGAGAAAAAAATGAAGGAACTGGGGTGAGAAGCTATTTTACCTGGAGCCGACTCAACCATGATACAGTTGCAATCGCGTTCAAGTCTGATGGACAAAGTCAAGGAGACACAATTCCAAGACGAGACGCTTTACAAACTCAGAGATCAAGTGCTAGCAGAAACACTTGAAGGATTCTCTATCGCCAGTGACAAAGCATTGAAGAATGGTACGAGGTTGTGTGTACCATCTGGCGAACTGAAGAATAAGCTGATGCAAGAAACACACCAGTCGCAGTATTCCATACATCCTGGAGCTAATAAGATGTATCGGGATATGCGTACCATTATTTGGTGGTATGGAATGAAGAAGGACGTATCCAGATTTATGGCTAGATGTTTGATTTGTCAACAAGTGAAGGCTTGCAGACAGAGACCCGCAAGGCTTCCACAGCCGTTGGACATTCCGGAGTGGAAGTGGGAGCATATAACAATGGACTTTGTGTCAGGATTGCCTCGATCCCAAGGAGGGAATGACGCCATTTGGGTTATTGTGGACCGAATGACTAAGTCAACTCACTTTATCCCCTTCAAGGTTGGTTTATCCACCGAGAAGTTGGCGGCACTGTACATGTGGCACATCTACCGGATTCATGGAGTTCCGGTAAGTATTGTATCTGACAGAGATACTAGATTTACCTCACACTTTTGGAAGAGTTTGTATGACAGCTTGGGAACACAATTGAAGTTCAGCACTGCTTATCATCCCCAAACTGACGAACAATCGGAGAGAACCATCCAGACGCTAGAGGAAATTCTGAGATCTTACGTCTTGGAATTTGGAGGGTCTTGGGAAGACCATTTGCATTTGGTGGAATTCTCCTACAACAACAGTTACCAAGCTATCATCGGTATGACACCGTTCGAAGCACTTTATGGACGTCGTTGTCGCACTCCACTTGCATGGGATGATGTAGGAGAAAGAATACTGCTGGGACCAGAAATGGTGACTGACGCAGCAGAGAAGGTGAAGGTGATTAGAGACAAGCTCAGAATTGCTCAGGACAGGTAGAAGCATTGGGCTGATAGCATTCGTCGACCACTGGAGTTTGAAGAAGGAGATAGTGTCTTTGTGAAGATTTCTCCTACCAGAGGAACGATCAGATTTGGCAGAGCTGGGAATCTGAGTCCCAGATACATCGGTCTATTTGAGATTTTGAGCCGAATTGGTGAAGTAGCGTACCGATTAGCTCTACCAGCTAATCTTGAAGGCGTGCACAACGTCTTCCACGTTTCACAGCTCAGATGCTACATCCCAGATCTGAGCCACATCTTGGACCATTCAGAGCTAGAGATTGGACCCAGTCTCACAGTACCAGAGAAGCCTGTGGCGATTTTGGACAGAGGCGAGAAGAGGACCAGGATTTCGGTGACTCCCATAGTCAGAGTTATGTGGAGGTACAATTCCCCAGGCGAGTCTACCTGGGAGCGAGAAGATGAGATGCAGGAGCAGTATCCGTATCTATTTGAGACCTGAGGTAATTCCTAACCTATCTTTTAATTTCGAGGACGAAATTTTCTAAGGAGGGAAGGTTGTGAAACCCGTAAAAATTCGATTGCATTTTTAAATTATATATTGTGTTTGCTAAATAAAATTTTCTAAATTAATAATATTATTAATTAATTATTTTCAAAAAAATAATTAAAATGGATTCTTGTTTTGGCTTGACCCGAACCCAGACCCGAACCCATTCCACTCTCGAAACCCGGTTCGGAATTAATTCCGAAACCGAACTCGGTTTCGCATAAATCATAAATTAATTAGTTATATAAAATATTTTCTTAATGAGAGGATTTATTTTCTACTAAGCACTCATTAAACCCACCAGCACACTCCAGCACGTTTATTACCAATGGAATGGAAAATCTTTCCTTCATTAACTTTCTATTCATTCTCATTAGTTTATTCCACTCCCCAGCACACTCACAACACATTTCTTAAGAGTTAATAAACTCTTAAATTTTTCTCTCTCTGAATGAAACCGAGCTCCTTTCGGTTTTCTGACCCCTCACTCCCGAAACCACCACCACCCCGGCGACTGTCGGCCTCCCCGAACGGCCACCCCCTCCTCTTCCGGTAACCCCTAAACTCTATTCTCCTATAAAACCCCTTCACCACCATTCTTCCATCACCATACTCATCCCCACTTCTTCTCTAGCCAAATCCCTAGCCCAACTCCGGCGAAACCGAGGGCCCGAGTGCCGCCCTCCAGGCCGACCCCCAGGCCAAATCCGCCGCCGCCGCCTCCTCTGTCCGGCGCGCCACCCACGGCCACCGGCCGCGTCCCTCCGGCGCTAGCCCCGACGCCGGCGACCCCCTCGCTGTCGGTTCCCATGACCCCTCTCACTTGTTACCCTTCTAGTGGCTCCATCGCCGCTCCTCTCCGAGCCGCAACACCCCGAGCTCGATCCGGTCGCCCTTCGCGCAGCCTTACCCCGGTGAGACGCTGACCCGAGCCGAGACGCTGTCCGTGTATTCTTTTTCTTTAATTTTACCATCGGAGAGCTCTAGCCGAGCAACCCAAGGTATAATTCCTTTGTCCCGTTCCATTTTCGGTATTGTTGATGATGAATTTAGTCCCCGATTCTGTTCCAGGAATTCGGATTCGGTACGTTTCGATTTCAGAATTTCTGGAATCATGTTCTTTGATGTTGTTTTCCTTTGATTTTTATATAATTTCTAAATTCAGAATTTCTGAACATTTGTTGGATAGGTTCTCAGATTTTGGTATCTTTAGTTAGTAATGTTAGAGCTTCTGTTTTCCGAGGTTTATCTCGGGTTTTCTGATTTTCAATTCGGGTTTTTTCGAATGTTCTTCAGAAGCATATTTTGTGGATTGGATATTATATTAATATTGTGGTGGAATAGAATTTATGGGTCTTTCCATGGTTTGGGATATTTGTTGGAATTGTTGGAGCATTTTTTCAGTTTTGGGTTGTCCCAAATACAGAGGAGATGCTGCCCAAATTTTTATAAAATTTATATAAACTTCAAATCGGTTTTCGAAAATACTTTATTAATTGGATTTTGGGCGATGACCGTACCGGTCCATGGGCCCTTAGCGAAATACAAACGAAACCGGTTTTACCCGGACGTTAAGGCATTAGCTATTTTGACGATTGAACCAAAGTCTGAGACTCGAAATTAATTTAATTACTAGTTTTATTTTATGATTAATTTGTATGATAATTTTTAGAAACTAACAAATGTTTTCTTCTTATTTCAATTTATGTAAAAAAAGTCTGTAAAGGGCATAAGCCCAATTTTTATTACTTTCTGTGGTTTTGTAATAAGTTAGTGTAGTTTTTATTCTTTTCTGGTTTGTGGTTGACGTAAACACGTAAAAATAGTAAAATAATTATTTTATAGAAAATCAATATTATTCTCTCTCATTAAATAAATTAGAAAAATTTCAAGTTTATTATTTAAACAAATTTTACGTTTTTTTCATTTAAAGAAAATATTATTTTTTAAATATAATATAATAAAATACAAAGTTTTGCCAAATAATTGGAAAATACGATTTTTCTAATAAAAAATTGACTTTTCTTCATAAGATAGTAACTCACCTCGATAAGCGTTCTAAAGTAGAGTTGTAAATAACCTAAAATTTGATTAGGACAAATACTAGAGATTGTAACTAGCACACCTAGATATGATTTGAATATTGGTGCTAAGTCAGGAATTCTAAATTGTAGGTTTCGAAGATTATACTAGCATCATCCCGGAATCAACATCGAATCCAGTTATAACCAAGACAAGTATATTTTGTGGTAGTTTACAATTATTTAGTAATCGTTTTATTGCAAGTTTAAACCACGATGCAACACGAAATTCTCTCTCTGAGAGCATTGACTGATTAGCTGTTGGGTACTGGGGGAGTAGTGTAATGAGTATGACCACATCCAAAATAGTATAATGACTGTGTTAGCTTACCCGTCATACACACGGAGATAAGCCATATCGTATCAATAGGATACAACTGTACAACCCAATCCGGTCATATTCATTGCCTATTCACATCACAATATTTTAACTGCTGGAAAACTATTTATTTCAAATTGTTTAAAAGTGCACAACTCTATTATTATTTCAATTGTTGGATTATCATAAATTATACTTTGCTTCCTCCTGACCGGAGACAACATTTTTTAGGTTCTATTGATGATGCAGAGCTACTGATTAGTAGTTATTACGACCCTGAGCTGTACCCGGCTGTTCTGCCAGAGGATGATGATGAGGAGACTGCTAACTAGATTTATTTCCAGTTTATGATTATATGGAAAAACAAATATTTTATTTCAGTTGTGGTTTGTATTTGAAACTTTGTGTTGGACAAGTCTTTAATTATTAAAGTATTAAAAGTTATGGCAATTAGAATTTGTGTTGTTGATTACCTGCATGAGTGATACAGCTTACTGCCGCCGTCTCAACAATGGTGCAGGCTGGGCATGATCCGATTCGACCCAACAAATTGGGACCGGGTCGTGATAATAGTTGACGAAGCATAACATTTTGCATAGACTGATGTATAGTTGACGAAGCGTTACATTTTGCATAGACTCATGTATAGTTGACAAAGCGTAGCATTTTGCATAGACAGATGTATAGTTGACATTTTGTATCTTACTGAGTATCTATGAGTATTTTGTATCTTACTGATTACCAGTGAGTTGTCTATCGTATTGAGTATCTACGAGTATTTTGTATCGTCCTGAGTATCTATGAGATTTTATATCGTCCTGAGTATCCTACTTAGTATCCTAATGAGGATTAATTAGGACTGCCCAGTTTCCTGGCAGTCCATGCTCACAGCAAGTTCTAAGATGGACTGCCCAGATTTCTTGCAGTCCAACATACAGTTAGGACTGCAAGAAAAGAGGGCAGTCCTAACTCACATCATGTGTAAGAAAGGACTGCCCACTTTTCTGGCAGTCCTAACTGTATGTTGGACTGCCAGAAATGTGGGCAGTCTATTGTTACACATGTTATGCCTATGGACTGCTTATTTTTCTGGCAGTCCAACATAGAGTCAGGACTGCCAAAAAAATGGACAGTCCATTGTTACACAGGTTATGCCAATGGACTGCTCATTTTTCTGGCAGTCCAACATACAGTCAGGACTGCCAGAAGAATGGGCAGTCCATTGTTACACATGTTATGCCAATGGACTGCTCATTTTTCTGGCAGTCCAACATACAGTCAAGACTGCTAGAAGAATGGGCAGTCCTTTGCTACACATGTTATGCCAATGGACTGCTCATTTTTTTGGCAGTCCAATATACAGTCAGGACTGCCAGAAGAATGGGCAGTCCTGTACGACGCCAAATTTTGGCAATCACGTATGCTAAGGTTTACTTTCCTCCCCCGAATAGAGTTTCATTCACCTTACAATAATTGCAATTGAAAGAAAGAATGTAATTGATCCTTCAATTTTTCAGTAAATTTCTACGATTTTTGAAAGAAATGGAGAAAGATTAACAAAGATTTCGTACCTTGTTTGCGAGGAAGGTTTGGGGGCCATCGTTCTCCTTAAAAGAGAGAAGAGGACGTGGAGAAGAAGAGGAAGATGATGAAGATGCTCGACTAGTGGTGGAGAATGGAGTTAGAGTTTAGGGTTTAGGAGGAAGAAGAAGAGGGAAGTTAGGGTTTAGGATGAGAGAGAAGTATGTTGCCAAATGAGATAAAATTTTTGTTTGGGGTGGGCGGGATTACTTTGGGACAGCCCCAGATCAAAAAATGGGCTGTCTTTAGTAAAACCCAAAAAAAATTCGGCTAGCCCCAATCCGGGCTAGCCCTGATCAAAAATTGAAGTGCCTTTATAAGTTGCCTTCCCTTTTGTGTCAAAAGTTTCTATTCTTATGATGTGGCCAGTTTTCCAGTGGACAATCATAATTGTCCATAACTCTACTTTACCACTAATATTTTGTCTGATTTTTTGAAAAAAATTCTGCCAATTCCCTGTTAAATCAACTTTTGGATTAATCCTATCAAAAATCATTATGCAATTCGAAAGTAACATGATAACTTGTGGATAGTACCTATAAATTTTCTTGGCTAAATTATAACTTAATACCCTTAACTATTCAAAATTTTCAACTTGATACTATAAACTTTGATAGGTATCAACTTTATACCCTTTAAAAAAGGACGAAACTATCCCCCCTTCTCTCCCCTTCCCCCCACCAGACTGCACCACCTCTCGTCTCGTAGCCTGCCCTCCCTCCCTTTCCCCTCTCCCCGGCTACATAACCCCCATCCCCGCAGTTCGTCTCAACTCCCGCAGTAGCCCCCACCCTCTCTCCTCCCCCACACCCGGCTGCACCACCCCTGCACTCCCCCCGCTACGTCCCAAACCCTACCTCCCCCTTTCTCTCTTCGCCTGCGGCGGCGAATGCAACAGACCATCACCGGAGCAGAGCGAGCTTATGGCCGAAGATTAACTTCACCTCTGGAAGTATAAGGTTTCGGCTAATCCTTTCGATCGATCAAGAACCCCCAGGGACCGTGCACTTCGCAACCAAATCATTTGGTAGCTAGCCAACACCGCCTTGTCAAACAATGGGTGCATATCTTGGTAGCAGTAATTAAGTGCTTCGACATGACTGCTGATTTTGTCGTCTTCAGCAACAGACTTATGGAGTTTGCGTATTGAGCCCTCAACCTCCTGTTGGGATCGTGGCTTTCGAATACGTACCTGTACTGGTTTGTTGTCAAGACCAAAAAGGTGACTGGTCCATGTTGTGATTTGAGGAGATGATCCTTTAGAACTGTTCTCCCCCTTGGAAAGCTGCTGGCAGATAGTATAAAGGCACAACAATTTCTTGTAAACAGCCAGGAATTCTGTATTCTTCATCTCCAAATCCTTGAACTCTTCATTCTCAGGGGTATACTCCTCATAGGGCTCCTCACCCCAAGGAAGCCATAATACCTCATATATCTCGTGCAGCGCCAATTCTATCTCACCATAGGAGTGAAGAAAGTTCCGGTACGACAGCTGTACATGTCGACCAGGGCAATAAACATGGCTGGATTGGTCTCTAAGCCATGACAAGTGCCCCTCACTGCATAATACAAGTCTGCAGCCCTAAGAGCCTTCTCTTATTTCTTTAACACCCATATAGTCAAGTTATTTCATGCGGGGGTGTGGTGAACCCAACTAACCAAGGGAGTTTTCTTGTTGGGTATGACTCCTTCTTTGCTAGTCGGTTAATAAAGAAGGGTGATGATTTAGACCCATCTCGCCCGCGATAGTGCTAGGCATCAGCCATCGAAGAGAGTACACAGGCGAGTCCCAGAAAGTCATGATGTCCTTGTTAAGCTTGGTCATGGGGCTAATCCGGCCAATCAAAGCTCCTGCTTGGCCAGGGGTTAGGTCTACGTCCATCCTCCTTGGTCCCATCACCAGTCTGAAAGCCGATAGGGGTAGCTGTCGTTCCATCATAGATATGTACATACTCGTTGCGCAGGATGTGAAAGGACCAGTCTTCCATGATTTTCATTACCTTAGGAGCAGAGATGGTCATAAAATCATCGAATAAAAAGATCGGCTTTAGGAACTCGTGGTCTCCTTCAACATGAAGCTTCCCAGAGTTCATCAGACTCAATAGAAGTGTGAGGACTGACATCCTCTACCAATCTATAGGTTGGTTCTTATCCATTTGGACCTTAATTACAGCCACTATATCATCGAAGTTCTCGCCCAGCGTCATCTGATCTTGTCCAAGATGTATCTCACCAGAGGGGGCAACAACCAATGATACTGTAAATAGGAAGATAAAATAATTAACAAGGCATACAAGAAATACTCATGTAAACCAAGCAGGTCAACCACGTAACTAAGTATTCAAGTCTGCACATGTTATAGATGAGTCCCTCATCCATGCGACAGAGCCAAGTCAGTGCATGTTGTCACGTCCCAGAACCAGAATACTAGAGAGCGGGGGACAGACACAGCCAGCTACGTACATTGAAGTGCAACCCATCTCGCAATACAGTCACGGCTGTCTAGATGCACGAGGGTTTATCTACAAGCCAACAGTCTCTTATAGTCAAGAACAAGCCTAGTGTCTCAATCTCAAGCAAACAAAATAATTACTACAATATGTTAGATCATCAGACATAGAAACTAAGGCATTCCAAACATTATATATTCAGATGATCATGAAGCTAGTCATACAAAATGCGAAGACTAGCAAGAGTTAAGTCATACATGATCAATCCTAGGATTTGTCAATCATGTTACAGCCCTTAGGCAGACAAAAATAGAGTTTCAACATGAGCTAACACGTGCTCGGTGGCTAAACGCCTCAAAAGAATAAGTTACATTAGAGTGGGAAAGCAAAATAAGAAAATCTACTCGTTGCCACAGTTACGCCTGTTGTTCACCATCTGGCTGGAAGGCAGGTAGATCCTCGGATATCACTCCAAAATCTGGCCATACAAAACTAGCTGGATCAGACCCCAGAAAGAGCAAGTGCCACAAGGGGGCTCCACTTAGGAACTAAATCCAGCATAAACAAAATAAAAGAACTGATAAAAGAATATAATTAAATAATACAAAAGACATGCTTTAAAGAACATACTAGCTTGCATTAGGAAAACAAGAGGAGGAATAAGATCCCCATGTTAATCATGAGGCAATCCATCAGGCACGGCCAATCAAGTCCTATGACTTACTATCATTAGCTAATTAGGGTTATCACAAACCTAGTTACTAACAAGATGCAGTGAGATGTTCCTGCAGTCATAAGCCCTGCAGACTATCCAGATATCCAGGCGAGGTTACAAGAGTTTATCAAGAATTAAGAGAATTATTAGGTGACTTAGAGTGCAACACATGACAGTGTAGTAGAAATATACCCTACTCGTCGGTAGACTACAAGTCCACAGGTGTGGACGGGATAACAGGATCGCCTGTAACTGGGAAATCTCTTTGTATAAACTACTTGATCAATCTAGTCATGAACCTAGTCAGATTCATTATGAATCCCTGACCGTGATAACCAGGAATCCATGATATAAATATGATGCAAAACAGGACAAGTAGCTTGTACATGCACAATCAAGAAAATTAACCATGGTGTCAAGACAAGAGTCATACTAGCAAGACATGAATAGCTGTCGCAACAACAATCAAGATTATACATGTCATGTCAAGTTTACTTATCATGTCAGGAGTACTTGTCAGGAGTGCACCTCGACGGGCCACAATCAAGATTATACAAGTCATGTTGGATTTACTTGTCATGTCAGGAGTACTTGTCAGGAGTGCGCCTTGATGGGCCACCATCATGATTATACTGTTGACCCAAATTGGATCACAGTCAACCTGATTTAGAGAATTAACAAAATGATAACTGATATGATCCAATACGAGACACAAGTTCAAGACAGGATATTATCTATGATCCAATACAACGTATCAAGTTCAAGACAGACGTCGTCAACAAAGTTGTTATATTACAAATGTATTTATTCTCAATATATAATTTTTTAATTTATTGAGTCTAGGAAAATGTACGTTGAGTCGCACTGAGTCATCTCAACCCCTAGACATACTTCTCAAAGTTCCACCATACAAAACAAAAACAATCCCTGAAACAAACCAAACCACTCTAGCCCATTTAGAACTTCTGGTTTGAGGAAGACAGAGTTCGTGCTGAACTCTGCCTAAGGCATAACTCGGGCCGAACCCTACCCCCTAAAAATTAGCAACCTGATTTTTAGGAATACCCTTCTACGAGCTGTCCAACGTTCAAATTTTTGAATATTTGGGATAGAATTCTGGCCGAACTCTGCCTCCCCTGACTAGTATAAATAGGGCTTGATTTCTCTCATTTCAAATCATCTCTCACTCTCAATCTTCTAAGCCTTATACATTCTAAGTCTTACTCTTCCAATCTACTAGCCACAAAACTTCATAAGCCCCAAGGTGCTTAGTGCGATTCAGCTAGAAGTTCTGTACAAGAGTTGAAAAGAAGTTACTTAGAAAATTCCAAGTTTTGCCTCTACAAAGTTTCAAGAAATTGGCGTGCTCTTCTGAGCAAAGGTACGTGTGTGCCATATTTCACAAAGAGTGGATTTCAATCCTAGAGCTAGAGTTCTCAGACCTGGACTAGTCCTCCACGAGAGAAACCAGACTATATCGCTGTATTTGCATGTGCTCTTCTAAACTCTTATATTTTCTGCATTATTACTCTCTGATTATATAGTTTCTTCTGGACTTAGCATAGAGTTAATTTTTAATTGGTCATTATTGACACAAACTCTATTCACCCCCTCTATAGTTGCCTACACGTTACTTCAATTGGTATCTGTGAGACTCGTCTCACAGTATCGATATTTATATACGGATACGTATTTTGTACTGTATTTCGTATTTTCTTGGTTTTCGGAACGTTTTAAAATTTTCTAACTTATAGATTTTTTCCTTGACCGGCATATCGCCAGTATACCAGTGTATACCGACGACATGCACGTCGCTCCCATTTTCGGTTATACGTATTTTTACTATACGTGTATGGGATTCTGACATTTGTCAGGTGACCCGTATTTTGACTTGTCTTTCTTAGTCTTGACTTGGTTTAATTTTGACTTGGTTTATTTTGGTTTGGTTCAACTTGGCATGCCTTGGTTTGGGCTGGTTTTAGATGAGAAGGGTTTTGTATAAAAACCAACTTCTCTCTCTCTCTTCATTACTTCATTTATTTCTTCATCTTCTTCTTCATTTACTCCTCCCCCAACCCTAGACAAGTACATATTACCAAATCTTGAACATTATTATTTTGCAATTTTGTTTGTTTCATTGTCTTCCTTGCTTGATTCTAAGCCTCTTTAGAACTTAGAGATTTTGGTTTTGATGGTTACATTTTTATAGATCTAAGTTTATATTTTTTTGGTTTTTCTTGGTTTTGATCTCTTAAACTTTGTTATTTTTGAAAAGTACTTGTTCTATGTTGTAGAGAATTCAATTTCATTCAACTTAGAGCTTTATTTTGCCCAATTTTGAGTCCTCCAGTACAAGTTATGGACATTTGAATTTTTTAAAACTCTGTGGCCAAAAGCTTGCTGGTAGAGATGACACCTCGCGCACCTCGTGTGTACCTCACACACCTTTTGGTCTGCGCACCTTAGACCTCACGCATCGTTTGATCCATGCACCTTGCACCTCGCACACCTTTTGGTCCGCGTACCTTGCACCTTATGCACCTTTTGGTCCGAGCACCTTGCACCTCATGCACCTCATGCACCTTGCACCTCGCGTACCTTGTGTACCCTACACCTCGTGCACCTTGCACCTCACACGCCTTGCACCTTGCGCCATGCGTCTTTTGCCCGTACGCAGTTTGCCTTGAATGGCTGTTTTTACTTGTTTAAGCTATTTTATAGCTAGAATCTTGTAAAACTCAAAACATGAAAGTTGTAGATCTTTGTCTTGGCTTCAAGAATCTTTACGTTTTACCTTAATTGGAGTTCATATGTGACTGATAATTTCAATCATAGTTGATCTTTTGGCGTATTTTCTGTACTTGGCAATATTTGATGTTTCTTAAACAAAAATAAATTTCTTAACATGATTAGATGATTTTGTACAGTTAGAGAATAATTGTACCTCCTTATATTCTTAACACTAGCACAAATTCAATTATTTTTTATGTCAAGTAGTTACTTTTATTTATTTCTTCCCCCATGCTATGATATGTCTTTTATCTAATTCTTTCTACATGCGTTCCTTATTGTCATGTTTGCTTATTCTTAAATAGTGGCCCGTCGGGGTGCACTCATGATTTATGCCTTTTCTTTGCTTAATCTAGATAGTGGCCCACCGTGGCGCACTCATGCTATATGTCTTCTTTGCTTACTAGATAGTGGTCCGTTGTGGCGCACTAATGTTACATATCTT
This sequence comes from Iris pallida, assembly GCA_029216955.1. Classification (NCBI taxonomy): domain Eukaryota; kingdom Viridiplantae; phylum Streptophyta; class Magnoliopsida; order Asparagales; family Iridaceae; genus Iris; species Iris pallida. Next base: position 20,945,580 of record JANAVB010004800.1, read on the forward strand.
CTTTGATTACTAGATAGTGATCCGTCGTGGTGCACTCTTGTACATGTCTTTCCTTGATTACATGATAGTGACCTGTTATGGTGCACTCCCTATTTTTTCTATAGTGGCTCGTCGTAGCGCACCCCTAGCTTCCAGCTTATTATATTTTTTGTTGTGGCTTGTTATAGTGCACTTTCTTGTATTGTCAAGTCTTGCATATAATGTCTAGAATGGATTCTGCAGAATGCCACACGCAGAATCCAACAAGAAAATGTTAAGGACTAAACAAATAGCTTGATTACCTAGACGCATTGGGAGGGAAGAATTTCCCGGTTACCTGTAAGCCCTTTGTTCCAGCACCAACCTGAATGGATTTGGAGCTATATGTCATGATGAGCACACTTCCAGCGTACAGTCGAGTGTTGCACCTTTTATATGTCTTAGGGTACATTTGTCTCCTGGGCGATGTACCCACTATTAGATCTTAGGGTACATTTGTCTCCTGGGCGATGTAACCACGATTAGATCTTAGTGTACATTTGTCTCCCGGTTGATGTATCCACCATTACTTTCTTTTCCTTTTGGCCTGGATAAGTCGGGTAGTCTGCAGGACAGATAACTGGATTGGATTTCTCAAAAGTGCATTTGTTAGTAATTAGGATTATGATAACCCTAGTTAGCTAATGTATAAAGCCATACTCATTGCTTGGCCGTGATAGTTGTATTGAGTCCAGTCTAGTCTAGTTTTGTCTAGGCAGTGTCCGTATTTGTTTATTTTAGCACATCATTGTTTATGCTTTATTTTTATCGATAAATGATTAGAAACTAAGTTCTGTTCAGGAGAAGGGTTACAACCCCAATCCTTGTTTGGTTTACCGGTTGTAACTTGGGTTCCGGAATAGTTTCTTAGTCATCTTGTCATTTGTCGTCCTATTTAGTACTCATACGCTATACATGATTCCTATGATGTACATTGATTAGAGATGAAGTTCTGTTCAGGAGAAGGATTACAACCCCGGTCCTTGTTTGGTTTATGGGTTGTAACTTGGCTTCCGGAATAGTTCCTAAGTCATCTTATCATTGTCATTCTATATAGTTCTCACGTGCTCTCATGTCCTAGTTATCTCACATGCTCACATGTTCAGTTATCTCACAAGCTATACAAGATCCCCATGCTAAGTCACCATGCTCTCATGACCCGACTATCTCACATGCTTACATGGCCAATTGATTTCACATATTCACAAGCTTCTATTTACTTAACATGGCTACACTTTACAATATGTCACATGTTAATTAGTTTACATCACATGATGCTTTACTTATTGTCTTTTCTATTCTCAGGATAAGTGCATTGGTAGTGCAAGAGTCTTGATCAGCATTTGCTTATTTCTGTCTATAACCGTTGCTATGTTAGTTATTGCTGGTTTTAGTTCATAAGTTTGACTTCCTTTGTGGTACTTGCTATTGGGGGTCTGACCCCACTGGTTTTGTTTGGCTAGATCTGATAGAGGAGTCCAAAGGATCTTCCGTACCATCTACTCGACGGTGACTACCCGGAGCACCAGAGTACCTTAGTGGGTTTTCTATTTTATTCTCCATAGTTATGTACATTATTCTTTTGTGGCATTTAGCCTCCAAGCACGTATTTAGCTCGTATTTTGGATCTTAACATTTAGCCTACGGGCCTAAACATGATGTACGTATTCTAGAATATAGCTAGAGCTTATCATGTATGACTATTACACTTGCTAGTTCTTCACTTTGTATTACTAGCTTCTTGATCCATGTAAATATAGTTTGGGACCTTTACTATTTTATGTTTGATGGTCATACTTCTTGTACTTTATATATTTGTCTATGATTGAGATACCTAGGATTGCTTGACCTAGGATTGACTATTGGCTTGTAGTAGTAACCCCCATGTCTTGATATCTTATACGTTATTTCAGAGTACATGAGTACTTTGGTATTACGTAGCTGGCCTGGTCCGTCCCTACTTACCAGTATTCTAGTTTTGGGACGTGACATAGGTTTTAGTAGTGGCCCATGTAAGTCTGATTTATCATATATGTGGGGTTACTGATATTTAGATATCTCAGTCACAATTCTCCTTTATTGATATCCTTCGTATTATTTATATCTCTGATACTTTGACCTGATATCTCCCTTGATTGTTGATCCCTCATGTTCTCTCAATTTGATCCTTATGTCCTTTAACTTTCAGGGGAACTGTTCTTAATCATTCCGATCATCTTGTTTGGATTTTGCCGATGGCAGGTGAGCAATCTTCTGTTAGGCTAGTTTTAGAGGACCAGTCTCAACACTCAGGAGCAGGGTTGAGAGTCGAACCGAGGGCAATGATGTCCGTCCATCTCGTTCAGCCAGCTGTGCCCGTGCAGTTAGTATTTCCAGTTTAGCCAGAGTCTCATCAATCAATATTAGTGATAGATTATCATCCCGATGAGGCATCGCCAGAGTCAGGGCATCCTGTGTCATCATTACAGTCAACAGTTCTAGCAGAGGTAGTATCAGATCATCCCGATGTGCATGCATTCTTAGGGATCGTAAAGGATATAATGGAGTCACAACAACAACGAGATCTCGTTCTCTAATAGAGTATCCAGATGTTGATAGACCGTAGTGGGCAAGGAATACTAGAGGTATTTCAAGCTGAGGACTTGCAGCCAGAAGGTGGAGCCAGGCAGTACCAGTCATCTAGTCGATCAACATATCAAGCCCGAACTATTGTAGAGGCAGTACGAAGGCACGAACATATAGCCAGGAGGACCACATCCAGAACTGAGGGTCGTAAGAGGTACCATGCACCCATGTCAAGATTTCCACCTCGATATCACTTACTGGTACCAGCATACCAACATCCATACCAGCAGCAGGAGTTACCAGTCGTATGTTCCTTCTGTGGAAGAGGAGGGCACACTCATCTTACTTGTCGAAGGCCCAACTTTCTATGTTTGTCATGCGGATCAGCAGACTACATGATAGGGATTTGTCCCCGGAGGAGTTCAGCTGGATCTTCATCCTTCCAGCCTACAGTTATCCATTTCGGGGTACTAATACCAGTTCAGCAGAGGTGAGCTCAGAGGCCTTTATCGACGCAGTCCCATGCATTCCAGCAGGAGAGGTCTCAGCAGTATATGCAGGCCCAGGCTCAGAGGCAAAGAGACCAGCAATATCAGGCATAGCAAGAAGCATGTACCTATTGTAGCAAGATAGGGCATCTCAGATCAGTTTGTCGGACGACCAATAGGCGATGCTTTCATTGTGGAGCGGAGGACCATTCAGTTATCACTTGCCCCTATCCGACATCTCGAGGACGACCAACTATACCAGATGTATCACCTCAGTCATTTCAGTCGCCTCAGTCATCTTCCCCAGCAGTGGATGAGCAGTTAGGGCCATACTAGATGTCCAGCCATTGTCACAGTATCCTTCGCCATCATGAGCTCAGAGGGTCAGGCAGTGCAGAGCACGGTTGTATGCACAGTCTCAGGAGCAGCTCTAGTATCAGCATGAAGATAATACCTTGGGAGTCTCAGGTACCATCTTTATGGTCTTCTTGCAGTTATGTCCTTTTGGTTTATTCTTCGATAGCAGGCCAGGTGGTGGCAGTATATCTTGGGTTCTTATCGGCAACCTTGTATTTCGCCGATATCAGGAGTACAACGGTCGGCTTGACTTATTCGGTGAGTGAATGAGAGTTTCTCGTCCCACTCTTCTGTCTTCGTATCTTGAGATACATGATATCTATCACGTATAAACTCCCTAAATTTCTAATATAATTTTTAAAAAAATAAAATTTGTATTTATTTTGTACTTCGTCACGTGCAAGTTCACGTTCTCGTATTTGTACGTCGCGTGCGAATGTGAGTTTTTCGTATTTGCTTGTTAAGTGCGAATATGTGCGAGGTACATATTTTTGTGAAAAACATTTTTATTATAGATTTTATTTATACAAGAGATGTATGGTTTTCAAAATAACATGCGATAAATATTTTAATTGCTCAAAATTATAAAATGTTTCACGTCGAAATTTTATATAAAGAAGGCTATTATTTTATTTATTGATTTAGAAAAAAAAACTATGTTTTAGGTGCGAGTGACATAAAATTGATTCATGCTTACTTGGATTATAGAAAACTATTTGTAATTATTCTACTCATTTATAAAATATATTATTATGATTTTTTGAAATTTATTTTTGCTATTTTTATATTTTTAGGAAAAATGACATTTGGAAATAAATTGATGAAATATTCGATTATTATAGTTACCTAAATTTGGATTATCTTTTTGACTTCTAAAATAGCTTCAAACTAAAAAGGTTTGATTTAAAATTGATTTAAAGTAGAATTTGATTATTTTGAAATTAATTTAAATAAATAAATAATTTATCTATAGGGGTTTAAACAATCATAATCCATATCCAATTTGGAGCCTTCACCTCCTATATAAGGAGAGCTCTCTTATCCTTCTCCATGAAAATTTCACAATCACAATTTCCAACCATAATTTGTGCAACATGTATGTGCCCCTTCCCATCCACTATATTTTGTTCTTTTACATATACAATCCATCAACCCCCTCCGTGTCCGACATGTCGGACAATTGCCACCCCCAATACCATCTAACTGCCGCAACACTCCGTCTCTCATCCCTGTCAGATCCCCCAAGCACCACAACCACCACCACAGCCATTGCCCGATCCCGGCCAACCCTCCATCCATCACCGTTCCGACACAACCTCATCGTCGCCACCATCAGCACTATAACCACCACGCCTAACCTCCGACAATTGTCGTGGCCAACCCGACACACCACCCCATGTCGACCAACCCAATTCTCCATCCTCAAACTCCTGGCCAACTCCCTCCGCATCTTACCGTACCACACCATGCCAGCGTGCCATTCGACACCACTACTTTTCCACCACCATGCCGAGACCCCGCCGGGTCGCCCCTCTCACGCCAACACGACGAGCCCAATCTTCCTCTCCGACGTCGCGTGGCCCCACCGCCCGCGGTCGTACGGACAGCCCCGCACGCCTGCACCATCCTCGCCACCTCCGCGAGCTCGGCCTCTCTACCGAAAGTCTCTATCGATCCCCTCCGCCGACCTCGAGCGCTTGGCCCTGCCAATACCAGAGGACCACCACCACCGTCTCCAAAAAAACCCAACAAGGAAAAGGAAGGGGACAGAACCCTTACCTTCGCCGTCCGCGCTCCCACAGCGTCTACGCCAGCCCTCGGCATCAGAGTTCCTCGCATATCCACGTGCATCGCGCACCTTCACCGGCGGATGCCACCTCCGCGCCCCCTCTTCCACTGCGATCGCCCAAATCCACGGCCGCCGCTGTCGCCGATCTTCAGATCGTCTGTTCCCGGCCCGCGTCTGTCCCCGACGTGCCACAAGCATCCTCCTCTAGCCGACCGCCAGGTGAGCCCCTCTCTAAATCTCCGCTCGCTCCCCCTTCTCGATCTATGCCACTCGAACCCTTTTTCTCTCTCTCTCTCTCCCCCTCTAATTTATCTTCCCTTTCCTATTCTCTTTTTCGAACTCAGTCTTTCCTTTTGTTGTCATTATTACTTTTTTTTCTTTCCTTCTTGGTATCTTTTTCTTTTGCAAAGGACAACATACATTATGCTGATATTTTGTTTTATTATTATTATTATTTTCATTGATTTTATCATTATTTTTACTATTATCATCACTATTAGGATGATTACTATTATTAGTTACAAAATAGTTAATGTTATGATTTTTATTAAAAAATTACTATTATTATTATAATTGTTAGTTACTATTGTTTAGGTTTTTTTTTAATTAACAAAAAAATAAGTTTTAATGTTAATTATAACCCCTAGAATAATTTTTAGCTTTTTAAAATCGCTCTTCAAAACTTTTTGACCCATAAATGTAGCTTCCTGATCATAAAATAATTTTCTAGCATTTAAATAATTATTTATCAAAAATATTTCTAATGAAATGTAGTTTTCATATATACTACAAACTTAGAGTATCAGTTAAATGATTTCTTTTATATCTTTGTATTTATTTAAAAAACATATTTTGACTAATAAAATCTAGATTTCAATATTATAAATATTATCCAAAAATAGTATACATAGCTTTTACTAAAATTTCCTCTTGTTACCATCATCAATGACTAATCGTGCACTGCTATTTACCTTTACGACTTTGGACCGCTGCTACTCGACCTTGGCTATTTTGAGATTAATCGGGACTTGTCAGATCATCAAACTACACTAGGCGACACACCTTGCCATTACTATTTTCTCACTTGCTCAATATCATGCATGCTTTTACTTAGTATTTATTTCTATCAAATATAAAAAATTATTCTTTCAAAATCGTATGTAGATGCAAATTACTATACTTTAGTTTTCTTTATGCATTTGACTTAGAGTTAAGGACCACCCTTTGTGTGTGTCGCATTCATTAGACTCGACACCTGTGTGCCACGAAGTCGCGAGTCGCATATAGATACGGACATGCGCACTGACTGATCATCGGTGCGCACAGGCCGTGCGTTAGGATATAACTGCTAATAGATTTGTATAAAAGACTTAGCAGTTATTAAGACTAAAACAATGCCATAGAAACGATACATATTGTGTGTCATGGAGACGACACATGTATAGTATCATGGGGAGGGAGGAGACAACTATTAGCGTAGGGGCTACATTTATTTTTACACACATTTTGGGGCCGATAGTGACTCAGATGAGCGCTACTTACTGTCCATGGCCTATAGTGACTCGGATGAGCGCTACTTACTGCACTTCTCTCTTTTATTTGTATGGCTTATCATATAGCCCCTGCGTGGAACATTGTCTCCAAAGTGCATTATTGCACATAGAATGGTTAGGGACCTTTATCTATTTAGGGATATGTACATTTATGTTGAGGTATTATATTCATTTTATGGCATGATATTATGTGTCTTGTTACGTCCCTATGAGGACCTGGTGATCTCTCTAGGTGTGTGTTTGTAATTTTCGCAGGTTCTTTAGCTAAGGTCATGGTCTTCACCCTTTCTTCATGATAACTGCTGTTGGGATCGTCTGTACTTCGCTTGATAAATTCTTCCATTTTTTGTACTTTTTATATTATTTTAAATTATTGGTAGTGGATTTGTCTCCGTCCAACATTTGTACAAATAACAATTATAGTTGATTCTATCATTATTTATTTATATTGGTGGATGAGATTTAGTGTGTCATGGCTTTCTACATTTCACAACATATGTATACCTACGAGGGTTTCATATACTTCGTATGTATACAGCTGGCATGTCTACGTACTTAGTCTTGTATTTTGGGACTGGGCATTACATATTTTTGTGGTGGCCCATGCAGGTACAGTTTATCACTTCGGTTACGTTACTGTATCGATGTGAGCCTACATATAGGATTAGAGTCTAGGATCTCATCCACATACTTGATCTCCTCCCTTGAATTCAAATTTCAAAATCTCGTTCGCCTTCCTTGATTTTCATCTTGCTTGTTCCTTTCTACCGTGAATTCTTATTTTCGTGCTTAATGACAGCTAGGAAGATGACTATATGCTCAAAGGTCAAACACATGGTTAGAAGAATTACATTGGCAAGTAGTATGCATTTTGAGTTACAAAATCAAGTTTACTTTAAAAGATTGAGGAACCCTATGATTTTATAGGATTAGTTAATTTCAAGTTAGGTAGTAGCGATATTACCAACTACGAAGGATAGATAAAATTTTATTTTGAGGCAAATAGGTATTCACAAAAGGATAGTGAGAATCTATAAATGATCGAGAAACCAAGTGATTCTAAAATTTTGAAGATGTGAGAAAATTTATGACTTATTTTGATCTATGGAGATACCTATTTTGGATATATTGACTCGACTTGAGGAACATTTTAAATTTTTAACAGTGTCATACGATATATAATTGATAAAATTATTTTAAAAGTTTCAATTATTAATATGAAATTTTGGTAAAAGAAAAAAAATGTATGGAGATTGATTTGTGATATGCTAAGAGTTATCTCAAGACTTGTTAGAATTTTTGAAACTCTAATGTTATGATATTGATAAGACCTCAAAACGACTAGTGAATGTTGAAAATTTAGTTCGTGATGCATTGGATATGATAAGGGTTATTTGAAATTTATTAAAGGAATTTAAATTTTAAATTATGATTTTATTTGACAACCTAGAATGGTTAGACATTTTGGTAGATTACTTTGAGAACTGTATTAAGGAAACTTTTGAGGAATTTTTTTTATAGAATTAGAATTCTATATTGATAGGCAACCAAGATAGATAGAAGTAGTCCACAATAATTGCCATATCTCTCATGACCATGATAGTTGTATATACCCAAGCGTAGTTAGTCATCGACTAAGCCATGTGATTTATCTCCATCTTAACATACTCGTCCTTTCCTTAAAACTAGATCTATCGTCGTAACCTTCTAATCGCTTGACACTTGGAAATAATAGAACCGTACCTTGATCGTACCTTATCTAGGAGACCATTTTCTCTCTAGAAACTGTCCCTAACTTATTTTACTTTGATTTACTAGGTTCCTTAATTATCTTTATTTCATGCTTTAATTGATTCTTTTTATTTTATGCGTTGGTCATTACCACATAAAAACCCACTTTCAATTTTGATCGTTTGGTGTCCCCTATCGTGACTTTGACATTTGGAGCACAACACTAGACTTTTCCTTCCAACAAATTTCACATGCAAGACCTAGACGAGCCCACCTTCATGTAGGTATATCATGTCCCACTCAAACACGTCCCTTTGTGCTTTATTTTTTCAGGTCATAAAGGCTAAACTATAACCTTTACCATAATACCGATATACTTTTGACCCAATATATGATTGTGATCTACTAAATTTCTTAAAAGCTTAACTTTGCGCTTTATTTTTGCTTAACCCTTGTCCTTCTATTTTTGTGCCTTATCTTGATTCACTTAGACCCATACCATCTTTTTCTTTTGAAGCAATAATTGGCTACCCTCATTTATTATCCAAACCTTTACCACAACCACTACACCTAACCGTACTTTCCTCCCAATTGTTTGCTTCACTCATTGAGGATTTTATTTTTACTTCACCGTAGTTTATGCAACCTTTTTCTTGTATGATTTCCTTGTTTAAAGAATAAAAACTGAATCATGACACCATTCTGTTATACATAGCTAGATTAGAGAACTTACGGAGAATATTAATGGTATAGTTGGTTAAGATGATCAGACGATTACGAGGTATATGTAAGATTTGACATAAGTTAAAATATGTCGTAAACACTATTAGATGAAATTGAGGAGTGTGGGAGTGTGTTTCGATAAGATGATAAGATCAAAGGACTTCTCGATTGACAAAGTGGTTCTTCGAAGTAAATCCATTATTGAAAAAAAAATCGAGATGATAAATAGAAGCTTTGATGGTATTAGTTTTCAAGGGTTGACCAATTTTTGAAGATGAAATTTTTTACATCCTTGATGTTAAGATTCAAGTTTATATGATGTAGATATGAATTTCATTGATGAATTTTTTTGAGATTTATTGAATACCAAATTGTAAGGAGATTATGAGAGGAGGAATTTATTGGAAAAAAATAGAGAGATTAAAAAGTTTAAAGTTTTTGGGGGAGTTAAAATTTTGTAGCTAAATTGAATCAAAAAGAAGAAGAAGAGAAAACGTGTTTCAAAGAATTTAAACTTATGGAATATGAAAATTTAGGAGGGCCACTAAATTAGATGAAGAGTTGAGTATTGGCAAGGTGATATTGACGATTCGAAGGTTATGGAGAGACTGAATCTCGAATATTGGGTTAAGGATTATATTATGTGATTGAGAAAAATTAAATACCTATTTTTGAGGTTACACAATTATGGATTTTATTATAGTTTTGATCAAAACTCAGACGCCGATGGAAAGTCATGATCGTTTTCTTAACTACATACCTTGTCATTTTTCTAGCTAGCTAAAATGCATGTTTTTGTCATATGGCATTTCTCTCCCCTCACTCGATGTCGTGATTTTCTTATCGATAAACTCTTCTATCTTCGCAACCCTACATATCCTAATTATTCCAAAATTTTGAGGACGAAGTTATTTTAATTTGGGTAGGATGTAAACTCCCTAAATTTTTACTACGATTTTAAAGAAAATAAAATCTGTACTTACTTTGTACTTCGTCACGTGCAAGTTCGCGTTCTCGTATTTGTACGTCGCGTGCGAATGTAAGTTTTTCGTATTTTCTTGTTGAGTGCGAATATGTTCAAGGTACATATTTTTTTGAAAAATGTTTTTATTATAGATTTTATTTATACAGGAGATGTATGGTTTTCAAAATAACATGCGATAGATTTTTTAATTGCTTAAAATTATAAAATGTTTTGCACCAAAATTTTATATAAAAAAGGCTATTATTTTATTTATTGATTTAAAAAAAAAACTATGTTTTAGGTGCGAGTGACATGAAATTGATTCATGCCTACTTGGATTCTAGAAAACTATTTGTAATTAGTCTACTCATTTATAAAAATATATTATTATGATTTTTCGAAATTTATTTTTACTATTTTATATTTTTAGGAAAAATGACATTTGGAAATAAATTGATGAAATATTCAATTATTATAGTGACCTAAATTTGGATTATCTTTTTGACTTCTAAAATAGCTTCAAACTAAGAAGTTTTGATTTAAAATTGATTTAAAGTAGAATTTGATTATTTTGAAATCAATTTAAATAAATAAACAATTTATCTATAGGGGTTTAAACAATCATAATCCATATCCAATTTGGAGCCTTCACCTCCTATATAAGGAGAGCTCTCTTGTCATTCTCCAAGAAAATTTCACAATCACAATTTCCAACCACAATACGTGCAACGTGTCTGTGCCCCTTCCCATCCATTATATTTTGTTCTTTTACATATACAATCCATCAACCCCCTTCGTGTCCGACATGCCGGACAATTGCCACCCCCAACACCATCTAACTGCCGCAGCACCTCCGTCTCTCATCCCTGTCGGATCCCCCAGGCACCACAACCACCACCACAACCATTGCTCGATCCCGGCCAACCCTCCATTTATCACCGTTCCGACACAACCTCCATCGCCGCCACCATCAACACTATAATCACCATGCCTAACCCCCGACAATCGTCGTGGCCAACACGTGTAGCTCCCCTTCCCGAAAATTTTAAAATATTTTATTATTATTATTTATTTATTTGAATGGTGATTTTTGTAAATAATTAATTAGTTAATTATTATGGTAGATGGTCTTAGTCATACTTGAGATTGGAGTACAATGTGACTAAGAATCATGTCACGGATAGTGCAATGGCGTGCTTTGACTAGTGTATTAGCCCTGGTAGGGAAGGCCGAGCCATAGTGATGTTCTAACTAGGAAAACTAGGCCAAGTTGCGACTTAACCCTTACCGAAGATTTATTTACTAATTAACTATATTATTGAGTTTTCGGGAACTCGGTTGTACCAAGCCAGTCCAGATTGGACCCGAACCAAGCCCATGTAGTCATGCGGGACATCCAATGACATTCGTGTTGATGTATTTTGGTAGGATGGTGTTGTATTTCGTTTTAATGATCTAATGAATATTTTCTAAGTATTCGTTAATTAAATATTATAAATATTATTATTTGATATTAAATGACATTTGTATAAAATAGGTCATTGTATATTTTGGAATTATTAGACTATACGTAATGGTATATACACCATTACTGGTTTATTAAATTTCGTTTTTATTATTATTATTATTATTTTATTATCAATATTCTTGAGGTTATTATTATTATATAATATTATTTATTATTATTGGTTATATTATTTTGTCAAATAAATGTTATAATATATGTGTTCATATTTATATAGGTAGGCCCTACCCTAGGAATAAAAGTTATTGGGATTTATTTGGGTTTTATGGAGATTGTATATAAGTATATATTATATATATATATATATATATATATATATATATATATATATATATATATATATATATATATATATATATATATATATATGGGTGTACCCATTAAATAATTATAAATATATACTCTCATTATTAATTATAAAATAAAGTAAATATATATATAGAGTTATATAAGTATATACATATAAATGTGTATATATATTGTTTATGTGTGTATGTGTATGTATATATATATATATATATATATATATATATATATATATATATATATATATATATATATATATATATATATAATATATATAATATATTATATATATATATATTATACTATATATATATATATTTATATATATATAACTTATATATATATATATTCTATATATATATATATATTATATAGATATATATATATTAATTATATATATATATATATATATATATAGATATAATTAATATAATATATATAACTAATATATATATATATAATATAATAAATAATATTAAATAAATAATATATATTATATATATATATATAATAATATATATATAATAAATAAATAAATAATAAATAAATAAATAATGAAATAATAAATAAATATATATATATATATATATAAATATATATATATATTATATATATATATAATATATATATATATATATATATATATATATATATATATATATATATATATACTTGGAGGAGCAAATCCCAGCCCAACCAAACAGCAGCCAATCATAGCCCAACCAAGCATCAGCGAAGACGGCCTAATCATCCCCCAAACCCACCGAGCACTAAGCCCCCTCGGCTCTGTTACAAATGGGCATGCATATATAAGGAATTGAGAGAGAGAGATCGAGAGAAAAAAATAAAACCCTAGCCAAACCCTTCCGCCCCGACCTCCTGATGCGCGCGCACCCCTATGGCTCCGCCGCGCGAGTGCGCAACCACCGCACAGTGGCCGGCCAGCCAGCAACATCGGCCAAACCGCGCGCATGGGGAGAAACAGAACAACAGTAGCGATAGTCGCAAGCACAATTTCGGGTAAGGATTCCGTCCTCCTCGTTCCACGAAATCCAATTCTGTAAAATAGTGTAGAGAGCCCATATGACCCTCTACAGGTCCCAGTAAATAGATTGCAATATTGGCGAGCCAGCAATTCGTAAGGTCGACGCAAACTTCGACAAAAACTGGTTGCAAACAACAAACAGGATAGTCCCAACACCCATGTTGGAAGGCGATTTCTCGCCAATCCTTCGACTTTTCCAAAATTGTGCTTGAATAGGTTTAATGACAACATATACGAGAATGAAACCCCATCATTAGTTTTGTTTTTAGTTGTTTATACAGTAAAATAATTTAGTTTAAAAACCAAGAAAAACCAGTTTTCAAAATTGTAAAAACCTTCGATACGACGTGCGTCCCGCCAATCCGGGCGACGTGGTCGCGAACTGAAAGCATCGAAAGGTGCGTATCGACGTGTAGACTTTGATGTAATTGAAATTGGTTGCGTGTGCACGACGAATTTGATGCATATCCGTCGAAATTTATCGTATCGGCCTCTGTGCAAATTTTCCAATTACTTTGTGCATGTTCGTCAGATCGAGACAAAACTTGCACCAATAGGACCGTATCATTTTTCTGGTCCTGTATGCTAAGTTTGACCTGATTCTGTGACAGTTGACCGGATCGCCGTTTTGCGGGCCCCACGATTCGACTCAACGGGCGATTTTGTGCACGGCCCTTCGGAATCTAACTTTGGACATACGATTGGGTTCTTATCGAAAAACTGGATCTGTTGACATGTAGTTTAATGACTTTAGAGACCAAAGACTTTGACACGCTTTTCGATGCAAAGCGGGTCCAACGACGGACACCGTTTTGATCAGAAATTATCATTTTGCCCCTGTGTCCAGAATTGGACTTAAGGACAGACAATTCTAGCTAATTTGACTATTCTAAAAATGTTGGTAATATTTATTTCAGTATCTAGAGATTTTTGTATGTGTTGACTAATTGTGGCTCATTGAGTGATATAGTATTATCGGTTTCACCAACACAGGACCTCAGGCGAGTACATCTCTGATAGTTTTTATATTTGATTATCTCCATGAATCATGTACGCAGTAGTGTTTTACATTGATATTTTATTAGTTTTTGACACGATGTTACACGAGATAGTAGTTATGGATTCTTTACATGTTGTTCGTGACCAATCTATTACGTGTTCGTGACCTGTTTGGATCCATGAGTACTAGTCAGGCGGAGAAATACTCTAGACATGTAAACAAACCCAAATTATTCGTGCCTAATAGCAGTCGTACACTTCACGTGCGACGTGTCGGATCTTATTCGTGCCTAATAGCAGTCGCACATTTCATGTGCGGGGTGCCGGATTTATCCTTAGCCCTTTACATGTCGAAGTAGTATTTCAACTTACTAGATAGGCACAATATCTGGCTCTACAGTATATATTGCTGGCTACATGTCTTCTCTGTTTTAGTACTCACTTGCCTTGTTCACCATGCTCAGTTTCTGTCATGATTCTATACTTGTCTTTTCGTCGTGTATTTCATTATTATTTACTTATTTATGGATTTTGTCATTTATTGAATTTGTTGTGAGATTGCACTCGTTCCATTTCTGACTAGAAACCAATATTTTTTCAGGTTTAGCCGCGATCACTCTTAGCACTGGGAAGGCATGGGTATGCTGAGGTCAATCTAGATAGTTAAATTAGCTGTCTTTTCTATTTTGTGAGACATTGTATTTTTCTAGCAAATATGAAGTTGTAAAACCTTGTATTTTGTATATTATTTTATGGTTTTGAGCATCTTGGCCGTGACAGCGTTCTACTGCCGACTCTGTGGCGTAGGCTGCCTTGGACACGTCTCGTATCCGAAAAGTGGGTACGGGTCGTGATAAGTTTTTGTGGTAGCCCATGCAGGTCAGTTTTCACAAAAGATTACGAACTCGTGATGGTACTTAAGTTAGTCGTACCATTGCGAGCCTGCAACTAGGAAATGCTCATTCACAACTTAGAGTTAAATTGATTTAAGAGAATGACTTGGACTAGGAGTCCCTTGTTCAAATTGACCGTTGGGTAGTTAAGGTTGTCGGATAGGCCATGCAATTTAGATAAAGAATTATTAAATTCAAATAGCTTGCCCAATCTCTGTAGATACACTATTACTTTTGATATGCCGATATGATCCAATGTGGGTATACTAATCATTGGTAAGTTAGGCTTTCCTAGAATTAAGGCTTTAATCTTGATAAACTGTTCAATTTTTCTCTTGCTCTATTTAGATGTAAATCTTATATCATAAGTTAGAATTGCCTATTTTAAATTTTATTTTGCTGTAAGGAATTAGTTTATAAATCCTGATTCTGTATTCATATACGAATCTCGAGGTGGATTTGATTCAAGTTTTCCCTCAGCCATTTAAAATACATATGAAATAAAGATTAAGACGTTCTCACTCCCTTGTCTTCAGTTATTTCCTCCCCGATCAATCTTTTACTTTAAGAATTGAGACTTATAGGCAAATGTTTACACTTTCTATCATAGTCAACTAGTTTGAATCTCTAGCAGCTCCTTGAAGTTTTTAGGAATATAGTTGGAGTAATCTTAACAACTGCGATGGCTAGACAGCAGCGCATTGTCGCCAATTGCTGGAGAAGGGAGAGTGTGGGTTCACTGCAGCCATCAGTGCACTGTCGAGGCACGACCCGTAGAGTTGAAATTATTTCAAGGAATCGTAGGCTATGGAACATTGCTAAGACTATATCTTCGTTGATCCCTTTGGACCTTGTGTCAATATAAGGTAGAGTATCTGATAACATATCACATCTGAATCACGGAACCAAGGGTTTACCACAGCAAGAGTATACGGACGAGGCATAATTCTCGATAAAATGACTTCAGACGTGATTACAAGTTTAGGGTACTGTAGAGAATAAAAAAATGCCATATGTGTCCCATAAGATCCGAAGCCAAAACTAGTGAAAGTTCTGTAAGTTGGATAGCATGTCTCCAAACCTAGCATTCTGTGGTAATTGACTGACACTAATAGGTTACCTAGAATATAGAATTTAGAGGTCCATAACCCATTAGTCAACCAAGGCCTTATGGATAAGAAGATAGTAGGATGACCATATAAGCAAGAACACCAGGTAAGGTTTTGATTCTCTCCAAACTCGAACCACTTGTGCTTCATTTCAAAAAAAAATCTCACATGCTTGTATTTTGACTATCTTAACCAATGCTGCTATTACAGCCTAGTTTTACAAGCTTACTCTTTTATCGAGCTTGATTCAAGACATATGTTAATGGGGACGCCTACTAACTTATTGTCTAATCAGAATCGATGTATTACGGTCTGATCAACCGTAGTGCACTCAGTTCGCTCTCCCGATTAACCTACGTGGATTAAGATATAGAGTCTCTAGGATCTCATCCGCGACTGCATTGACAATTCCTCTTGAATTATACATTCACCTTTGAATCACGTAATTGTATCAGCGACATCCTTCTTGAACTCTATTATTTTTGTCTTTCACTAATTTGGAAAGACAAAAGCTCGTAATTAGTAGATAGATACAGAATATCTTCCATGGCATGATAGTTGTATACACAAGTGTAGCTACCATCTGCCAGCCATGTGACAGAGCCTTGCCATGAGTTACTCGTTCTCCTCTCGACCCTTAAACTACTATTGGGACCTTCTAGCCATCTGAATTTGAGAATGATTAGGGTTTTACCCTCAAGCAAATGCCAACCTAGGAGACTATCTCTCTCAAGAAACCAATTATTGCGAGCCTCTAATTATTTGCTTGAGGCTTGCTTTAACTAGCAACCCTTAAGCCTTAACCCAACCTTTCCTCGACCAAAGCCCACAGTTTAGGCACGAGATGACTAGACAAAGGTAAGGACAATCATTTACCAAGACTATGGTCGACATCCATCCGAGATTGGTTTCCAACAAATATTACCCTAGTTATGTAAATTTATTATTAAGACCTAACTAGTATTAGAACACCACAGTCACTAGCATAGCCAATACCATAGCTTAAATACCCTGTCATAATATGATTTACCAGTTATCAACAGCAATATATGATCACTACAGCCCATACCATTAGAACCCTTATGACAATAGTCTGGCAGGTTCGACACAAATGGAAATTTATGACTCAGTTGTTAGAAATCTTTTCGGATGATGTGCCTTAGAGTTGGCTACCCGTTGATGACTCTTGTATACTATGGACGAGTAGATCGTTCTATTTTATCGACCATGGGTCAATGTACCACTTATTTTCCATTTATTGAGGAACGATCCTTGACTTGACTTATATCTACCATATTCCGTTACGCCGTGCCTTATTCTTTAATAACAAGAGACGAGGTACAGTATCCGGACTTTGGAATCCTTCTAACCGCATTATTCCTAAAACCATGTCCTAGATTCTAAGGTGAGTAGACTATAAGTCTTCTAAAATTTTGGGATATACGAGAATTACCGATTGAGTAGAATAATTTCTATTAGGGTGATAATTAGTGCCCCATGGACTCACACTTTCCATTTAGATCATTTTGTGTCTCTGACCATGTCATTAATATTCGGAGCACGAGACCAGCTGTTACCTTCCAAAAATTTTATATGCAAGATCTAGACGAGTCCACCTTCACTCGGTATATCATGTCCCACTCAAACCGTCCCTTATACTACGACTTTCAGGTCAAAAGAACTAGCCATAACCTTACCATAATACCGGTATACTTCCGACTTCCACTAAAGCCTCAACCCCGACTCAATTCCTTGACCCAATATATGGTTGTGATCTACACGAAGCACACAAGCACATGCCACTAGTGTGCACCAAAGTGAGGCTCATGTGCTACTTAAACACAAAGTCACTGAAGGCATTTTGGGCTATAGGAAACTAGCTAACCAACCTGACTGGCAACTAGCTCAACCACTTGGGTGGAAACCTATTCTAGTTTACCCTAACCTAGTAGAAATAGTTTTATCATTGGATCTTGTCCAGTCTATATAGATTGAAATCCAAGGTTCATCCAACCAGCGATTGATGTCCAATCAAGGAACCCATTAAGACCCTAAAACCATCCATGCATACCACCATATTGGATATAAACCAAATATTTGAATAGGTCCCTTATACCTATTATGTAGCCTCCACCTCTTAGAATGTGAAGTCACTCGTAACCCATATTCCGTCTACCTGGAAGTTGGATACGATCTGTATTGTTTATATCCTTGCTCGTGTGTTTAAATAACCATGAAAAAGATCCCAATCTGATTTCTCAAATTTTTTATTATGGAACCTGTTTAGAATTTCGAGAACAGAACTTCTGTATTGCACGGATTGCAAGCTCCTCTAAGAAAATGAAGGGTTCCTCGATTTAGCAAGTGACTGGACTAGAGTGGCCCAATCTAGCAAATAAGTCAACGGTTCATAAACTTTCTTCTATTGCATCATTGGATACTCTCTACCGCTATCAAAACTTCATACTTGCTTTCGATTATTCTTTCTTATCTTTCTGTCCTTTCTATTTCAGAGTGACGAATGGTCATGCTTATTAGAGTTTATCAATATTTTTAGCTACTTGTGTAAATTTGTTGCGTTAAATTCTGGGTGCTTGATAGATAGAGAGGATTATAGATTCATATGCAATAGATACCTGTTGGTAGGATGTTAGCAACTAGTTAGATGATATATGATTTTAGTTTTGAGGAGTAGTGTGACCAAAGGTGGGTAGAAGTCCTAGAGGTTATGTAGTACAAATGGCTAGGAGGTGGATATAAACTATTTGAGGAATTAAAATTTAAAGAGATAAGGTAATAGTAGACTTTGAATTTAAGAAATAGTTATGAATTAGAATTTCGAGGACGAAATTATTTTTAAGGTAGGTAGATTTGTAGCTCCTTTGCCGAAAATTTAAAATATTTTATTATTATTATTTATTTATTTGAATGGTGATTTTTAGATTTTATAAATGATTAATTAGTTATTATTACGGTAGATGATCTTAGTCATAGTTGAGATTGGAGTATAAGGTGACTACGAATTATGGCACGGATAGTGCAATGGCGTACTTTAACTAGTGTATTAGCCCTGGTAGGGAAGGCCGAGCCATAATGATGTTTCTAATTAGGAAAACCAGGCCAAGTTGCGACTTAATCCTTACTGAAGATTTATTTATAATTAATTATATATTGAGTTTTAGGGAACCCGGTTGTACCAAACCAGTCCAGATTGGACTCGAACCAAGCCCAAGCCTAGTAGTCATAGGGGACGTCCAATGACATTCGTGTTGATGTATTTTGGTAGGATGGTGCTGTATTTCGTTTTAATGATCTAAAAAATATTTCTAAGTATTCGTTAATTAAATATTATAATATCATTATTTGATATTCAATGACATTTGTATAAATAGGTCATTGTACATTTTGGGATTATTAGACTGTACGTAATGGTATTACACCATTACTAGTTTATTAAATTCGCTATTCCTATTATTATTATTATTATTATTTTATTCTTATCAAGTTATTGAGGTTTATTTTATATAATATTTTTATTATTATTGGTTATATTATTTTTTTCAAATAAATGTTATAATATATGTGTTCATATTTATATAGGTAGGCCTACCTAGGAATAAAGTTATTGGGATTATTTGGGTTTTATGGAGATTATATATATATATATATATATATATATATATATATATATATATTATATATATATATTATATAATAATATATTATATATATATATATTATTTTTTATTTGTATATATATATATATATATATATATATATTATATATATATATATATATATATTATATATATTATATATATATATATATATTATATATATATATATATATATATATATATATAGAGTTATATAATAAAGGTGAAATATATATATATTTAGAGTTATATAAGTATATACATATAAATGTGTATATATTTGTATATGTGTGTATGTGTACTTATTTAAATAATATTATATTATGTGTGTATGTATGTACTATAAATATATATTATATATATATGTATATTTACACTTGGAGGAGCAAATCCCAGCCCAACCAAACTGCAGCCAATCACAGGCCAACCAAGCAGCAGCGAAGCCCGACCTAATCATCCCCCAAACCCACCCAAGCGCTAAGCCCCCTCGGCTCTGTTACAAACAGAGCATGCATATATAAGGAATTTAGAGATAAATCGAGAGAAGAAAATAAAACCCTAGCCGAACCCCCTCGACCCGACCTCTTAATGCGCGGCGCCCCTAGGGCTCCGCCGCACTAGCATGCAACCACCGCACGGTGGCCAGGAGGCCAGCAACAGCGGCCAAACCATGCGCATGGGAGAAACAGAACAAACAGCGATAACCGCAAGCGCAATTTCGGGTAAGGATTTCGTCCTCTTCGTCTACGAAATTCAATTCTTAAATAGTGTAGAGAGCCATATAAGCTCTAGAGGTCCCAGCAATGATTGCAGTATGGTCGAGCCAGTGATTCGCAAGGTCGATGCACACTTCGACAAAAACCTGGTTGAAAACAACAAACAGGTCAGTCCCAACACCCATGTTGGAAGGTGATTTCTCGCCAATCCTTCGATTTTCCAAATTGTGCTTGAATAGTTTTAATGACAAATGTACAAGAATGAAACCCCATAATTAGTTTTGTTTTTAGTAATTTATAAAGTTAAATAATTGAAAACAAGTATGTTTTCAAATTGTAAAAACCTTCGATACGACGTACGTCCCGCCAATCCGGGCGACGTGGTCGCGAACCGAAAGCATCGAAAGGTGCATATCGGTTCATGGACGTGTGGGATTTGACAGAATTTAAATTGGTTGTGTTGCGCGACGAATTTGATGCGTATCCGTCAAAATTTCGTATCGGTCTCTGTGTAAATTTCCTAATTACTTTGTACACGTTCGTCAATCGAGATGAACTTGTGTCGATAGGACCATATCATTTTTGGGTCCTTTATGACAAGTTTGGTCCGATTCTGAGACAGTTGACTGGATCGTCATTTTATGGGCCCTACGATTCGACTCAACGGGCGATTTTATGCACAGTCTGCCGAAATCCAACTTTACATACGGTTGGTTGTTCGTATCAAAAAAATTAGACCTGTTGACATATAATTTGATAAAGACTTTGGCACGCTTTTTCGGTGCAAAGCGGGCCCAACGGCAGATACCATTTTGACCAAAATTATCGTTTGTGTCCATGTTCCAGAAGTGGACTTAAGGATAGGCAATTCTAGCTAATTTGACTATTCTGAAAATGTTGGTAATGTTTATTTTAGTATCTAGAGACTTCTGCATGTGTTGACTGTTGTGGCTCATTAGTGGTATAGTATTATCGGTTTCACCAGCAGGACCTCAGGCGAGTACATCTTGATAGTTTTATATTTGATTATCTCTATGAATCATGTAATAGTGTATTTTACATATTGTATTTTATTGTTCTTGACACGATGTTACATGAGGTAGTAGTTATGATTTTTACATGTTGTTCGTGACCAATCTATTACGTGTTCGTGACCTGTTTGGATCCATGAGTACTAGTCAGGGGACGGAGAATACTCTAGACATGTAACAAACCCAAATTATTCGTGCCTAATAGCAGTCGCACACTACACGTGCGGCGTGCCGGATCTTATTCGTGCTAATAGCAGTCCACA
>JANAVB010004800.1:21046317-21213817 GCA_029216955.1 Iris pallida
TTTCCCTGGACTAGGGCCTCGAATGGGTCTCGAGGGCTCCCAGCGCTGCGTCTGGAAAGAACTTCTTCTTGAATAGCTTCTTGAATGCTGCCCAAGTCTGTCCTGCTGTACCGACCCTCGGGTCGGTCTGGTACCATGTACGAGCCAGATCCTGCATCATGTTGGCCGCTGCCTCTATCTGGAGCCTCGTCGGGATCTCAGCCAACCTGAAATCTCCATATGCTCGATCCACTCATCGGCATACAAGATCCTCTGTCCCTCGGAAATCTCTCGGGTACATCTTCTGGAAATCTTGGATGTCCTTCTCCCATGGCTGGTACGGCTGCGGGGCTACCGCTGGCTGAGCTACGACTCTCTCTACCGCAGTCATGCCAGCTCAATGCTCATACGAGCTCTGGTGTGCCTCTGCTGCTGTTTGCGACCCTCCATGTACTGCCAAAAGAAGGCTAACAGCTGAACGGCGTCAGCTGTCCCTGCAGGTAGTTGCTGCTGCTGAAGAAGTACATCAGGAATCACGACTCGATTCATGCCTCATGCTGGTGGGGCTCCTCCAAAATCTGTCGAAATGCCTACCCAGCTGGCATGACTGGGGGCGGTGGTACCAGGGGCTGGCTGCTGAGTATGAGAGGTGACAGACTTCTCATCGGCGGCCCCCTGGCCCTGGCGATGCGAGCGTCTCAACCATCCTGGAGACACAGATCAAAAGGAAACAATTGCTGAGAATGAGTCGAAATATCAAAGGAGGACAGTTTAAATTCAAGGAAGACAATAAGCGGCAAAATGTAGATATACGGAATCTGAATAAGAGTTTTTCCTATTTGTGATTGAGTACCTTCAAAATATCCTAATCCTACTGCAGGCTGTAGTGATACTCTAGTTCGAATACCACTACATAAACTCGACTTGCATGGGCCACCACTAAAAATGTGTCACGACCCGCCCCACTGTGAGGGTACGAGAACGTAACAACGCCCAGCCTACGCCGCGGTGTCGGTGGTAGAACGCTGTCCTAGGTCAATCATCTAACAATATAAAGGTAACTGTACAGTATATACACTCCTAATGGAGGTGACATAACAGAACAATCTCAATCACATCTAGGGCAGATACAGAATAGTAAAGGTAGATAGAGATATCAAAAGCACATTGTAATACAATTAAGAGGGAGAAAAACTAAGTGTCTAAGATAACAACTCAAGAATATCCAGCTCAATACAAGTCTCTAAATAACAACATCTCAGAAGAACAACTGAAAATCAAATAACAAGCTGAAAGAAAGCTAAAGCCTAGCTATCTAGCCTAGACTCTGGGAGTAGCATCCTGTACTGCAGCTGGATCCTCCAGAGGAACCAGGTCGCAGGTGTCGTCTAAGCCTGCTCCGTAATAGGTGGTACATAGGGCCTCCTTCTCATCCTCTATAATATTTCAACAGGTCCAGTCAGGACAGGAGCGAGTACAGTACATCTCAACAGATCATAGCAGGTTAGAATAAATCATGCAGTAAAGTAAGATACATGAACTGAAGAAATACAGTATGTAAACAGAGAGAACTGTAATAGAAATATCTACTATACATAGAGAACTAATAGTGACTAGTGAGTCAGAGTAAAATATAAACATGTGAATGACATAGGAGATTCATGACTACAGCTAAGAGAGTGATTCATGACTACAGCTACTTGGATAATATTCACATATCTATTTCTACTCTCCCATCCCCAATCAATACACAAGGATCTGTTTAATTTATGTTAAGATTCGTGAAACTTCACATGGCTCATAAAATGAGTGATACGTGAAGGTGATTCATAATGGCTCTGTGAACATGAGAGTACATGTGTCACAAGCGATTCGTGAATCAGAGGAAGCACAGAGATACGTGATGATTCGTGAAACGCACAAAACATACAGTATCCGATGCTCCCGAGGGGGATAACATCTCATGAAAAGATCCATATAGTACCAATCCGTGTGATCAACGTGACAGTATGAAGTAAAGTAATTTAAAGCAGGAAAATAATTCTAAACTGGATATGAAATGATCCGAGAATGTACTCGCCTGGTATCCTGAATGTCCGAAGAGAATATACTGTCCGAGAGTGGTGTCTGTCTCTATAGAACAGTACAAGTCACAACAAGTCTAAAATAAGGAAATAGACTGCTACAATGCATCTACATGAAGTTTGGGGTCAATCTAGGCTAAAGTCAACCTTTGGTCAACTCTAGTCAACCCTAACAGTCAAAGTAGGTCAGTTCTAGTCTAAATAAGTCAAACTAGGTCTAACAAGTCCAATCTAGGTCAACCCTAGTCTAGCTAGGTCAATACCAAGCCAAGCCTATACCGAGCCTATGCCAACCCATATATCAATATCAATATCATATATACATATTTACATACATTCATATATGCATACATACATATATATTTACATAGGTTCATAATGCATACATACATATAAAGTTTAGATAGGTTCATATATGCATACAATATATATACATATATATATATATATATATATATATATATATATATATATATATATATATATATATATATATATATATTACATGTATTTATACATAGAGAAATAAAGAGGGGGGTTAAAGGGGGTAATATGTGTGTGTGTGGTATAGAGTTTAGGCATGGGTGTGTATGTGTGTGTGTTAGGAATGTGAGGGGAAATATGAGGCAAGGCATGTGTGTGTGCAAGCATATGTGTGTGTGTGAGTGTGAGTGTGTGAGGCTTTAGACACTAGGGTGTGTGAAGAGTGTACATGAGAATGTAGGAATTTCAAAATAGTGAAGTGTGGGTGTGTGTTGACAGTGAGTGATAGAAAAATCTGTGGGGGGGGGGGGGTTAACTAATGTGTGTGTGTGTAGTGTGTGTGTGTGTGTGTGATTTGAATGTGTGTGTGTGTTCATAAATGCTTGTGTGTGTAGGCTAGAGGGTTATGTGTACAGGAACATAGGGGTGAGCAGTGAGGAGTGTGGCAGAAAATCAGAACGGTGAGTGAGAAGGAGGAAAGTGTGTAACCATTGTGTCAAACTTAGGTGTCAATCCAAGCTAGGTGACAGTCCACATAGCATAAACAGATTTTTAATATAAAATTAGAAAGGAGAGAGAAGACATCAATACATCAAACAAAATTCAGATTTGTTCTTAAACACACAGTGAACTAACAATGAATTTAAACATGGCAAATGACATTCAAAATTTGTTTTTAAAAGAAACAAAATCAGGTTTTGAAAACAGGGAATGGTTTCAGTCAATACTCAGGTTTTAGGTTTTCCTTTGTAAGATTCAAATCTCAGTTTTCAGCCATGAATTCAATCCCACAAACTCAGTTTTGTATTAACCTATTCTCAGGTGAACTTACACATTTCAGTCCCAGGTTTAGACACATTTCAGTCCCAGGGTTTAGATTAACCACAGCTAACACTCACCCCATTATTCTCAGAAACAGATCCCCTCTAACAAATTCAAATCTCAGGTTTAATCCATTTAAACCCAACTCTATAGCATACCTTTAATCTCAGGAAAAGGACCCTCTAAAACTGGAACCACCAAACTCTTACTGCTCCTACTGTCTCTAAGTTATTTCTACAAGGCAACCCTAAGCCACTGCATGCTGGTGCTCTGTGGCTAGCTGCCAAGGCTGAAATCTCAAAACTCAACATCCATATCAAAATTTCAGTTCAAAATCATGTTGAACCCATCAGTTCTCAGGTTTTCAAAAAACTCAGGGTTAGACATGTATAGGAACCCGACCAACCAATCTAATCCACTCGAAACTTCCCAGGTTCAAGTTTATCATTCAAACTAGTTCAATTCCAGTATCCTATGTATCAATTCACAGTCCAATCAACCCACATTTCAGTTCTACATGTTCCATTTAATCTCAGTTTTTTACTTACTGGTTCAATTCAGAAATGGAATTACACTAGAATGCTTCATAAAAACCAATCCCAATCCACACATCAAACCCCAGCACAATCCCACATGTCCCAGCAATGTAAACTCAAGTAAAACATGTGAATCATCATAAAAAAATGGATTTAAACATTTGAAAATGTTTGAAAACAGTGAACCACATATATTAACATGTATCAGTAAAAATCTCTTTGAAACCAAAACCAATTCGAATCAAATTAAACTTCTAAATTATAATTTATAGGTTGGTAATAACTGTGTCACGTGTGTTCGTGTCTTACATGGCAATTCGTGTCCAAAACAGCATGACACAACGTGTCCATATCCTACGAACACCCTCCAGGCACGCACAGACACTCACAGTTTAGTGTAGTCTCGTGCACGTGTGCCAGTCGGTCTAGGACACGACACACGAACACGACACCACACGTGCGTGTGTCCACGTGTTCATCTAGGGTAGGGCTACGTGTGTGTCACCCTGCAACGTGTCCACGAGTCCCACAGACACGATACGACATGCGTATCAGTGGTGTCTGTGCACTCGCACAGCAGCCCGCGCGTGGCTCGTACGACCAGTGCGGGGGCGATTGTGCCACGCACACTCCACGAGGTGCTCCCAAATTTTGGGAGCACGGTCGCAGACATTTCTCCTAGGCTCACACAAAAAATTGTGTCTCGACGTGTCCTGTATCACGAGTTATAGCCCCCGATAGGCAGGACACGGCCTACGGGCTCGTACAGCGTGTCCACGTGCAAAAACACGACACAAAGGACACAAAACACTAGGACACCTTCACAAAAGTTAATGTACACATCAAGATCTACAAATCCATGTAATTATATTTCAAAAATATGAAAAAAATTCCTATGTGGCATTTCTACAAACACTAGGCTTAATTCATGGGCCTATGGCTTAAACACTAGGCTTTAAATTGCTAAGTCATAAGTCATTGACTTAAACCATAAGTCATGAACTAACTTCTCTTAAGTAATACTTCCTACCTTAAAACTAATTCCAATGACTAAAAGTAGGTTAACTGGAGTTAGACTAGGGTCACCAACTAGGGTTAGTTCTAGGTTAGTCTACAAGTCTCAACTAGTCATGACTAACACAACACATAGCAATATTTAATTAATATTAAAATCACACAAATTCCCATAAATCATAATAAATTCAAATAAATCCTAAAATACCCAAAATACCCTCTAAGCTATAATGTACTAGTCAAACATCCTAATACATGGCTAGGCTCTAAGGTTACACTAGTCAAACACCAAAATCATAAGTCATGATCTAAAATAGTTTTAAAATGATTAAAAATCCCCAAAAATCATATTATCATTTAAATATCATAATTAAATAAATTAAAATACAAAATTTCAAAATTATCCTTATTTTAGAAATTGGGTGTTACAGATCACTAGATTCCTCGACATCGGCAACCCTTTATCTTCTCTCGATAAGGACTACTCCAACCATAAGAAGATACGCAAGGTGCTAAGGGGACTAACGAAGAACTAGAACCCCAAAGCTACGACAATCATCGAAGGCAACAATCTCACCACCATGTCTCTGGAAACTCTGGTGGACAAACTAATGACACAGAGTTCGACCTCAAGGACTTTAAAGAATCTGTTCCAAAGGAAAAAAAATCGTTCTAAGGATCATCACCGAAAGGCTACTCCAGATGAACAGACGATGCTGACTCCGATTGTGATGATCAAGCGCTCATGGTTCGCAACTTAAGAAGTTTCTAGGTTTTAACCAAGGAAGAAGGAACAACACAAAGAATACGATGATGAGCCTATCTGTTTCGGCTGTAAGAAGACGAAACATGTCAAGAAAGACTGTCCTACAATAAAGAAAGGGAGCCAACATGAAAGATTATACAAGAGGCCATCCTCTCGAAAGTATGCTAATATAAGCATCTAGCACGAAAGCGAAGCCAGTGACTCAGAAGAAGAAGAAAACACTCCCAAGATACTGCAAACATCTGCCTAATGGCAACGTCCGACAAGGTAACAAATGATCCATTTGATGACTTTAATTTTGATAAACTTGGAGATGCTTGTAGTGACTTACTTGAAGATCACAAAAAGTTACTTAGCAAGTACAAACATGTAAAGGATAAGATCAAGACTCGTGAAGTTGAGATTCATAGACTATCATGCTTGCTTGATAATGTTAGAGACACATCTTGAAGAACAGATGGCAACTCTAGAGGGGGTGAATAGAGTTTATAGCGATAATAGCCAATTAAAAATTAAACTCTTTCACAAGTAAAAATAATCAGAGTAAATACAGAAATAAATAAGGAGCAAGAAAGCATACGCAAACACAGTCGATTTTAACCTGGTTTTCCTCGTGGAGGACTAGTCCAGGCCTGAGAACTCTAGCTCAGGATTAAATCTACTATTTGTGAAATAGTAGTTACACCCCGTGCCTTTTCTTCTGAAGAGCATGTCAACTTCTTACAAAGATCGCAGTGGCGATGCTTGAATTTTCTAAGCGACTTCTTGAACTCTTGCACAAACCTAACTGAAAATGCTGAGCACTTGAGGCTTAGGGAGCTTGTGGCTAGTAGATGAAGAAGGGTATGACTTGTATTGAGCTTTAGAGATAAGAGAAAAGAAGATTGGATGATTGAAAATGAGAGAATTCATGGCCTATTTATAGGATACCAGGTAGGCAGAATTCGGCCAATTCTGGTTGGATTTTTAAAAATTTGGCCGTTGGAGAACTTGCAACCAGCCAACCCTAAAAATTAGGGTGCTAATTTTTAGGAGGCAGAGTTCGGCCCAACTCTGTGGAGGCAGAGTTCGGCCCGAACTCTGTCTCCAGAGCACAGAATGGGTCATTGGTCCAATGGGCTTATTTGGATGTGTGTGGAGCTTTTGGATTTTGGATAGGGTATAGGTTAAGTCTCAGATGCTACACAACTCAGCTTACATAAGTCTAGACTTCAAAAATTTATAAAATACAGACTCAAAAATGACTTGTATTGGAAAACTGAGCTGTCGTCTGACTTGTGCTGGATGTAGTCTTATGTGTCGTATTGAATTATCACAAGTATTATTTAGTCAATTCTATCAATATTTGGTTGACTATGACTTTGTGTCAACAATCTCCCCCATATTGATAATTGACAAAATAATAATTGTATATTCAATATTCATACCTGGACACATTTAAGAACAAAAAACATAGCTCCCAAAAGCATAGCTCCCAGTAATCAGTGCCGAGCTTAAAAAATAGCTCCCCCGTAAACATTGCTTTGAATCCTGTTGGCCTAATAAGAATATTCTCCCAAAAGTACAGATACAGAGACAAAAAGAATATAGAATGTACCAAAATATCTCCCGCTTTTGACATTTAGCAATTAACCATAATCAAATAAGAACTGGCAAGCACACCAAAATAATAGAAGAAACTGCATAGAAACTGATAAAACTACTAAATGTCTCAAAAGTCACACATAATAATAAGTCTAATACAATCAAAGTGCATAAAAGCAACTAAAATCCAAAGTGCAAAAAGAAACATAAGCTATGATCCTCAGTAGCAGCAGCAAGTAGCAGTCCATATCCATCATCGAGCTCGTGAAGGCCCAGCGTCATCTGATGGATCAGTGAAGGAATGACGAGGGTCCACGAAGGCTGCATCGAATCCAAGTAGCGAATAACCCAAGGGTCATCGATACGATATCCCTCACGACCAGGGTCCCGCTCCATAGGAATAGGCATGGAAGGATGGCGAGACATAGAGTACCGAATATCGTACAGCGAGTTGCTGATGGCACTCATCTGCAGGGTAGTCTGGTAATCCAGCTGAGTCCAGCGATCATCCTCTAAGGTGAAACGATCGCGGAGCATGGTCTGAAGAGACTCGAGAGTGGCAGGAGGAGGAGGAGGAGGATCCTGTCCAAGAGGAGGGGCATCTGGCATCATCAGAATGCTCAGACATGACTGGTGAGCCAACGGCTGCCTGAAGCCTCCGTGCCTTTAAAAGAAAGGCAGGGGCAGGTAAGAACTGGCACTCATCAAGTGGTATGCGAAACGCACAAAATACCATAAAAAGATACAAAGCATAAACCAAGGATCTTGGTTTCTTCCAAGAATTAATCATCCAGTCCATCATGGTACGAGAAGATTAAATGGTACATAAAAGTGAAGGTGATATAAGGCCGAGATTTCAAAGTCGGTGACTTCATCGGTGGATCCCGCTTTGGGTAGAATGGTGTTAAAGATAATCGATGAAGTTCATAAAAATAGGGATTGTGATACTTGGCCAAAAGCTTACGAGGTGTGTTCGGGGTACACAAGTCGTCCTTGAAGCTTTCAAGTGAAGACCCATCAGGAAATTGAAACAATCGAGCTTCAACAAGCTTTTCCCATGAGTTTGGCTCTTGGAGTTCAAGGTGTTCGGCCAAATCAAAATCTTCAAACGAGATGTCAATTCCCGCAACCCGTGAGAAAATATGTGTATCATCATGAGTTAGGTTGCAGTAGAACATTTGAATAGCACTACGATAAATGACCGAGTTGGTAGTGACAAGTTCGTCAAGGCAAAGGTCATGAAAAAGTGCATTATATTGAGAAAAAATAGTAAAATTGATAGGGTGACCCGCAAACACTGGACGTGTCCGAAAATACTAAACCAATCATTAGATACGTCGAGTGATACAAATATTCGGTCGTCAAAAGTGTTTGGGTCAAGTGGACGAGGTGGGTTGAACAACGGATGGATAGGTGGTTGTTGTTCAATGGGCGGTTCAACGCGAGGAGGAGCAGTCGAAGAGGACGCTCCCTCGGTTCGAAGTCTCTTCTCGCGATTGAACAAACGTGGAGCCATGAAACAATAAAGATAATGGAGGAATTTGAAATAAGAAAAGTGTTGAGATATACCTCAAAGTGATGATGAACAATGAAGGAGAATGGTAAAATAGGCCTTCTCCTTGAGTTTAGGGAAGAGATGAGCTCTAGAAAGGAAGAACGAGGGTTAGGGTTTTGAGAAAAAGTGTTTGGAGAAGTAGAAAAGGTGGAAATGGAGGAGAGGAGAGCCCGAATATATGTGAAGGGCTCCAATTGGTCGGAACAAATATGGGCCATTGGATCTATTTATGATCAGCGGCTGAGACTGTTCCCGGTTCTGGAACAGCCAGGCCGAATTCGGCCCGAACTCTGGTTAGGGCAGAGTTTGGCCCGAATTGGATTCTATTGACAGAACAGGAATCAGGCTGAGAAGAAGAGAAAAAATGGTTAAGTGTGAGAGACCAAAGGAAAAGAAAAGTGAGGACATATACAAGAAAGACTCGAGTGGAGAATGACAGAAAGTTAACTTTGAAGCAAAGTGAAGTTTTGAAAATTTGTATTTTAGCATGTGATAAATTAAAAATGAACCATGTAATAAACAAGAATTATGTCATAATTCAATATTTTGAAGCTGCCATGGGTTAGCTGCAGGGGCCGGATCCTAGCTAGCGGTAGTCCTGAGGACTAGTGCACCGTGTCGCTTAGGCTTTTACGCTTGTTGTCAGAAGGACCCTTTCGGCTTGTACCCATAGCAATTTTATCATAAGGAATCAAGACATACTCGATATTTATGCAGTTTATTTTAATTAATAACAGCTTCATCCAAAATTCCAAGTTCACGACAAAGGAAATTGAAACGCTCTTCGGATAATGGTTTTATGAAGAAATCTGCAAGCTGATGATCAGTGTCAATAAATTCTAAGTTAATAGTACCATTTTGCTGATGATCACGCAAAAATGGTGACGTATTTCAATGTGCTTCGTACGTGAGTGACAAATGGGGTTCTTAGTGAGATTTATAGCACTAGTGTTGTCACAAAAGATTAGAATGTGCATAAAAGATAAGTTATAGTCTTAAGGGTTTGCTTCATCCATAGAATTTGTGCACAATAATGCCCAGCTGCGATGTATTCAGCTTCTGTTGTGGATAGTGCGACAGAATTCTGCTTCTTGCTAAACCAAGAGACTAAATCCTTTCCTAATAAATGACACTTACCGCTCGTACTTTTACGGTTGACCTTGCATCCGGCGAAATCAGCATCAGAGTAACCAATGAGGTCAAATGATATTGACTTAGGATACCGTAGGCCCACTGTAACCGTACCCTTAAGGTATCGAAAGATACGCTTAACAGCAGTCATGTGTGATTCCTTAGGATTTGCTTGATATTTAGCACACAGGTAAACGCTAAACATAATATCAGGGCTACTAATAGTTAAATAGAGTAGACTGCCTATCATACCTCGATACTTACATTGGTCCAGGGTTTGCCGCTTTCATCTGGTTCTAGTTTAGTTGTAGTAGCCATTGGAGTGCTGATTGGTTTGACGTTGTCAAGGTCGAATTTCTTCAGCATGTCCTTTGTATACTTCGACTGACATGAAAGTTCCATTTGACATTTGTTTGACTTGCAGTCCAAGAAAGTAGTTGAGCTCCCCCATCATGCTCATCTCAAACTCGGTCTGCATACACTTGGTAAAAATCTTGACAGAGGGTTTCATCAGTAGAACCAAATATAATATCATCTACGTATATTTGGACTAAGAGAATAGTGTCTTTAAAAGATTTTATAAAAAGTGTAGTGTCAATTTTTCCTTTAGAAAAATCTTTCTCAAGCAAGAAATTGCTTAGCCGTTCATACCAAGCTCTAGGGGCTTGTTTGAGGCCATATAGCGCTTTCTTCAGCTTGAAAACATGGTCGGAAAATTTGTAATTTTCAAAGCCAGGAGGTTGTTTCACATAAACTTCCTCCTTAATAAATCCATTCAAGAAAGCACTTTTAACATCCATTTGAAATAATTTGAAATTTTAAAAATTTGCAAATGCACAAAGCATCCGAATGGATTCCAATCTAGCAACAGGAGCATACGTCTCATCGTAGTCGATACCTTCCTCTTGGTTGTATCCTTGGGCTACTAGACGAGATTTTGCGTGTGACTGAACCATCTTCATTTACTTTGTTTCTAAAAACCCATTTAGTACCAATGATCAAGTGATTGGCCGGTCTAGGAACGAGTTCCCGTACTTGGCTCCTCTCGAATTGGTTGAGTTTCTCTTGCATAGCAGAAATCAAAATTCATTATTAAAAGCTTCTAAAATATTTTTTGGCTCAATTTGTGAAATAAAGGCAGTGCTAGCAATAGAGTCTCTTAATGATGATCTAGTAGTTACTCCACGTGAAACCTCACCTATTACCAATTTTCTGGATGTGACAGCTTGAAAGAGAATTTTTTTGGTAAGTCCTCCAGAGAATTAGTTTCGTTGTGGTATTCATTGGAGTAGAAGTTGATGGCTCAAAATCATCATCAAGAGTAGCTGCTGCACTGTTATCTTCATCAAAAGTCACATTTGTAGACTCTTCCACAATTAATGTTTGTTAAAAACTCTATATCCCTTGCTCTTGGCAGCATAGCCAAGGAAAATACCATCGTCAGCTTTGGTATCAAATTTGCCTAAGTTTCTTTGGTGTTAAGGATAAAACATCTACAACCAAAAACTCTAAAATAAGAAACATTTGGGGTTTCCAAACCAAAGCTCATAGGGTATTTTCTTCGTAATAGGACGAATAAGCACCCTATTTAAAATGGCATGCTGTACTGACAGCTTCAGCCCAAAAGTATTTCGAAAGTGAAAACTTGTTCAACATGACTCTAGCCATATCGCCAAGAGTCCTATTCTTCGCTCCACAACACCATTTTGTTGAGGAGTTCTTGGATAAGAAAACTCATGATCAAAACCATTAGAATCACAAAACTTTTCAAAATCTGTATTTTCGAATTCGCCTCCATGATCACTTCGGATTCGAGTAATCATGTAGCCTTTTTCGTTTTGAACTTTCTTTAAAAATCTTGAAAACGGAAATAGCATCATTTTATTTGTAAGAAAGAAAACCCATGTAAATCTAGAAAAATCATCAACAATGACAAAAGCGTAGAGTTTTTACCAAGACTGGATACTCTACTAGGGCCAAATAAATCTATATGAAGTAATTACAAGGGTCTAGTAGTGCTTACAGAGTTTATGGAATAAAAGAGGACTTGGTTGCCTTATTCAATTCATATTCGGCACATACCGTGTCCTTTTTGAATGTGATGTCGGGCAAGCCTCTAACTAGCTTCTTAGTCGATAGCCTGGATATAGTATCCTTATTTGCATGACCAAGACGTTGGTGCCATAGTAATCTTTCATCCTTATGAGCATATAGGCATCTACCTGCATTGTTAGTATCTCTAGACAAATAAAAAAATATAAATATTATCCTCTCTTACCTTCAAAAGCAATGTCTCCCATTGACCTATCATAAATAAATCATTTATTTTGTCCAAAGTTAATATCATATCCATGGTCAGCAAGATGACTAATGCTGAGCAGGTTATGCTTTAGCTCGGTCACTAGGCAGACATCCTTTATTACGGGAGAGGAAGGATGACCAATAATACCATTACCTATAATATACCCTTTTAGGTTCGAAGGATACGTATCCTTCTCTCTTCATCGATAGTGATACGAAAAGATTTGCATCTCCCGTCATATACCGCAAGCATCCACTATCGAGAATCCACTTACTCTTAGTTGATGAGGGAAGGTCCACCTACATCAAGAGTAGATGTGACCTTTGGTACCCAAGTTCTTGAGGGTCCTGAAAAGTTAGTTTTCGGAAACCATGCATATATCTTTCTATCTACTAATCTTCTAATTCTACATTGTGGTGAAATGTGTCCATGTAATCCACAATAAGTACATATAGCATTCCTATTTATGTTAGGAGCATGTATATGATGTCTATGAGTATAGTGATGTGGAGTAGCATGATGATATGTAGACTTAGCATGGTGATGATGTCTATATGTAGAGTGATGTGGAGCAATGTGGTGATAATGTCTATATGGAGTAGCATGGTGATGATGTCTATATGGAATATCATGGTGATGATGTCTATATGTAGAGTGATGGTGATTTTGTGCAACATAGTGATGATTGTATCTATGTGTAGCATGATAATTCTGTGACAAATGAGAATTATTTCTACGTGCATGTGGTTTGTGTACTTTATGAAAGTGCGTGTATATGTAAGCATGATTATGAGCTGCAGGTGGATGACGTGGTTGACTAGTATGAGTAGTATCATGCTTTGTGTGTGTCTCATGTGATTGGGTTTGAGGTTGAGCAACTGTTTTCCCAATTTAGTCTCTAATTGCTTAGAGATAGCCTGCAGTTCAATAACCTTAGCATTCAAACCATATATCTTAGTAATAGAAATCTTGTGTCTACTCTTTTCTTCTGCAAGCTCCGTGTTGAGTGCTGTGATTTCTTGTGTTTGTTGTTCAATGCGTGCTTTAGCATCATGAAAGCTTATTTTAAGCTTAGATACCTCATTTGTGACATCCGTGGGTGAAGTATCTCTAATGTTATCAAGCAGTAAAGAAAGTCTTTGAATTTCGACTTCATGACTTTTGATCTTTTCTTTGGCATGTTATATTTACCAATGACCTTTTTGTGATCATCAAGTAAATCGGTGAAAGCATCGCCAAGTTTTCAAAAGTGAAATCATCAAGAGTTTCGTTTGATACCTTGTCGGATGTTGCCATTAGGCACACATTTGTCGTGTCTTGAGGAGAGTCCTTTTCCTCGGAGTCACTAGCTTCGCTTTCATGCCAAATGCTTGTGTTGGCATATTTCTTTGAGGAAGTCTTCTTGTATAGTTTCTCATAACGGTTGCTCTTCTTTAAGAATGGACAGTCTTTTGGACATGTCCCGTCTTCTTGCAACCGTAGCAGGTTGGCTCTTCTTCGTCGTCATCTTGTGGTTCCTTCTTTCTTCGGTTTGAAGCGAAGGAATTTCTTGAAGTTACGGACAAGAAGAGCTTGATCATACCTTCTGAGATGTCGTCATCCATCTCTTCGGAGTCAGCCCTTCGTCGGTGAGCTTTGAGGGCGATCTCCTTAGCCTTAGGAGCAGGCTCTTCGAAGTCTTTGAGGTCAAGCTCATGAGTCATCAGCTTTCCCATCAAAGTCTCCATGGACATAGTTGTGAGATCATTTCCTTCTATGATGGCTGTCACCTTAGGGTTCCAAATCTTTGGTAGCCCCCTAAGTAGCTTGCGAATCTTCTCGTGATTTGTGTATTATTTGCCGAGCGAAGACAGGGGATTGATGATGTCGAGAATCTTGTGAACATTTGTGATCGTCTCATTTTTCTTCATCTTAAAATCATATTCTTGAGTGAGATGACTTATCTTTGATTCCTTGACTTGGGTGGTTCCTTCATGCGTCACTTATAGAAGTCTCCATACTTCGTGAGAGGTGGTGCATGTTGAGACCCTGTTGAACACATTCCTGTCTATAGCACAAAACAAAGCATTAATAGCTCTCGTATCGAGACTTGCCTGTTTCTTCTCCTCGTCAGAATATTTGTCATGTGGTTTCTAAACGAGATCACCATTGACAACTATCCTGGCGGGCTTTTTGTAACCATTGGTGACGATGGTCCACAGGTAGAAGTCTAGCGACTTGAGATAAAAGCTCATCCTAGTTTTCAATAGGTGTAGTTAGTTCCATCAAATAGGGGAGGCCTATGAGTGGACTGCCCTTTACCGTGATTGGAAATCAAGGATTATGTGGTTGCCATGGATCAGCTCTAGGATGTTAGTCCTTGTTGAGAGAACAAGCTCTGATACCAATTGAAGAACAGATGGTAACTCTAGGGGGGGTATAGAGTTTATAGCGATAATAGCCAATTAAAAATTAAA
Source organism: Iris pallida (assembly GCA_029216955.1). Taxonomy (NCBI): domain Eukaryota; kingdom Viridiplantae; phylum Streptophyta; class Magnoliopsida; order Asparagales; family Iridaceae; genus Iris; species Iris pallida. Next base: position 21,061,030 of record JANAVB010004800.1, read on the forward strand.
TGTGGAAATAAATAAGGAGCAAGAAAGCATACGCAAACACAGCCGATTTTAACCTAGTTTCCCTCGTGGAGGACTAGTCCAGGCCTGAGAACTCTAGCTCAGGATTAAATACTATTTGTGAAATAGTAGTTACACCCCGTGCCTTTTCTTCAGAAGAGCATGTTAACTTCTTACAAAGATCGCAGTGGCGATGCTTGAAATTTTCCAAGCGACTTCTTGAACTCTTGCACAAACTCCTAACTGAAAAATACTGAGCACTTGAGGCTTAGGGAGCTTGTGGCTAGTAGATGAAGAAGGGTATGGCTTGTATTGAGCTTTAGAGAGAAGAGAAAAGAAGATTGGATGATTGAAAATAAGAGAATTCATGGCCTATTTATAGGATACCAGGTAGGCAGAATTCGGCCAGATTCTGGTTGGATTTTTCAAAAATTTGGCCGTTGGACAACTTGCAACCAACCAACCCTAAAAATTAGGGTGCTGATTTTTAGGAGGCAGAGTTCGGCCAGAACTCTGTCTCCAGAGCACAGAATGGGTCATTGGTCCAATGGGCTTATTTGGATGTGTGGAGCTTTTGGATTTTGGGTAGGGTATAGGTTAAGTCTCAGATGCTCAGCACAACTCAGCTTACATAAGTCTAGACTCAATAAATTATAAAATACAGACTCAAAAATGACTTTTATTGCAAAACTGAGCTTTCGTCTGACTTGTGCTAGATGTAGTCTTCATGTGTCGTATTGAATTATCACAAGTATTATTTAGTCAATTCTATTAATATTTGGTTGACTGTGACTTTGTGTCAAGGAGATGATGGTCCCTTTAGTTAGCTTGTTTTATGGAGATGAGTTTAATAACTTAATTATGCACTTATTACTAGCTGTACTTGTTTTATGGAGATTAATTATGGAGATTAATTTTGGCTTATTACCACTTGTTTTATGGAGATTAATTAGGCTAAGTCTTCTGTGTGGTTAATTCTGATACACTATGGTTATATGGTTATGTCATGTGATACACTATTATCACTTGTTGTATCATGATTACTTGGGATTCTATTTCAATTTAGGATATGTCATGATTAATACGCATATTACTTTTACAAGTGTTTCAACGATATGCATGTATCTATCTTACAAATTATCCTAAATGGATATGGATCTAAATTACTATCTGCGAAATCGTTCTTGGATGTACAACCGTCATCCTGATGACATGTGCGTGTGCGGGATGAATTATAGAGGGTGTACAGCAGTTTCTGCAGTTTGCCAAGGCGTTCTCTCAGTACATGACGGTACCAAAATTAAGTGTCTGTGTGTGAGATGTCGCAACTTGAAATATCATCCAGAAGTGGAAGTCACGTATCATTTGTACTCGAAGGGTTTCACACCAAATTACTATCAGTGGAGCGCGTACGGAGAACTTGTGTCTTTAGCATCGGAGTATGAGCCTTATGTTGATGTCCACAACCACGCTGCTTACGACGATGGGTTGGTGAACGTGGTTTTTGACGTGGCAGGACCTAGTTTCGATTTGGACAATAATGATGCACCTGAGGATGCACCGAATGCCGATGCTGCAAAGTTTATGTAGTTACTAGAGAATACAAGGACTCCATTATATCCTTGTTGTGAGGATCATTCACCGTTGGAGGTGGTTACAAGATTATTGAGCATCAAGTCCGATTTTAATATGTCGCAAGATTGCTACAATCGAGTTATGGAGTTGATTATAGAAATATTGCCTGAGGGTGCTAAGTTGCCTAAAAACTTTTACCGATCTAAGAGGGTGGTGAGATCGCTCTGAATGGGATATGAAAAAATCGATGCATGTCGCAACGGGTGCATGTTGTACTTCAAAGACGACAAGGATGAAGAGCCTATCTGTTTCGACTGTAAGAAGACGGAGCATGTCAAGAAAGACTGCCCTATAGCAAAGAAAGGGAGCCGACATGAAAGATCATATAAGAGGCCATCCTCTCAAAGTATGCCAACATAAGCATCTAGCACGAAAGCGAAGCCAGTGACTCAAAAGAAGAAGAGGACACTCCCCAAGATACTGCAAACATCTGCCTAATGGCAACGTCCGACAAGTTAACAAATGATCCACTTAATGACTTTAATTTTGATGAACTTGGAGTTGCTTGTAGTGACTTACTTGAAGATCACAAAAAGTTACTTGGCAAGTACAAACATGTAAAGGATAAGATCAAGACTCATGAAGTTGAGATTCATAGACTATCATGCTTGCTTGATAATGTTAGAGACACATCTCCCACTGATAACACTGAGGAATTATCCAAGCTTAAATTAAGCTTACATGATGCTAAATCTCATATTGAGAAACAAACACGTGATCTTACCGTAGTCAACAAAGAGCTCACGGAAGATAAAAGAAGTATAATACTGCAGCTGTAAGAATTAGTGCCTTGACTGCTAAATATGATAAAATATATGCTGCCTCTAAAATATTAGAGATCAGGCTGGGCAAACAAGTTACTCAACCTCAAACCCAGTCTCACAGTCACAGCATACATGAGACACAACACCAGTCAACACAAGAATACACGACATAGAAAAACACATACACATGCTGCACACAAACACGCTTTTATGTACACATACTCTCATGCAACACGTCAATCACCCACACATAGATGTCATTATCATCCTGCTCCTAACACAAACATGCATGCTACATGTCACTACTGTGGTAAGTATGGACACACTTCACCATAATATAGATTCAGAAGATTAGTTGATTTAAACTTGTATGCATAGGTACCAAAGACTAACATTTCAGGACCCTCAAGAATTTGGATACCAAAGGTCACATCTACTCGTGGTGTAGGTGGACCTTCCTTCATCTTCTAAACGCAAATGGATTCTCGATAGTGGGTGCTCGCAACATATGACTGGAAATGTAAATCTTTTCGCAACACTATCAATAAAAAAGGAAGGATATGTATCCTTCGCAATAATATGAAAGGTTATATTATAGGTAACGTACTATTGGTAATCCTCCCTTTTTTGTCATTAAAGATTCTGTTTAGTAACAGAGTTAAAGCATAGCTTGTTCAGCATTAGTCATCTTACAGACAATGGATATGATATTAACTTTGGGAAAACTAAATGCTCTATTATAATAGATCAACTGAAGACATTGCTTTTGAAGGGCTAAGGAAAGATAACATCAATATATTCTATCTCTCGAAAGATACTAACAATGCAGGAAGATACTACCAGAATAAGTCATTTTAGCGACGCTTAGCAAAAACGTCGCTATGTTTTAATAATTTAGTGACGTTATTATATAACTGTAACACCCAGTTTTCCAGAGAAGGTAATTTTGAAATTTTGTAATTATAATTATTATTTATTGATTATTATTTTATATTATGATTTTTGGTGATTTTTAATCATTTTTAAACTATTTAAAATTATGACTTGTGATTTTGACATTTTACTATTGTTTGGTTTTAATTTCGAGGAATTTGTCACCCCCAGTTTTCAGGAACATGGGTATTTTTTTCATTTAGTATTTTTGAAATATTTTTGAAATTTATTTTATTATTTCTGATATTGTTTTGGGATTATTTGAGTCGGGTTCGAATTTAGCTCAATCCGACTTGAAACGGGGACCCGGGGGTGTTGACTTTAGTGGACCCACACACTAGTTAGGCATGGCCCACATGATATTAATTTTAGTCCACATGTATTAATTTTAGTTAGTAGTTAGACTAATTATTATGGATAAGGTTAGTGTGATTAGAGACTTTAGAATGACGAATTTAGCCCCAACCAATTAGCCCTTTCCTAATACTAATAGAATAGGTTAGTGGGGGCATTTTGGACCTTACCTTAATAGGACAAATAGCCCCATATGGCCAGCCACTTTGGGAGAGGATAGGCTCAAGTTTATTTCATTATTCTCATCCACACTCTCTCTTGTTCTTCCCAAATTTCTAGAGAGCAATCCCTAGCAATTTCTCCACCAAATCCTTCCATTTCTCCTCCAAATCCTTCCATTTGCCACCAAATCTTCTTCTTTCTTCTCCATTCTAGCCAAGGAGGAAGCTACCCAAGTTTGGGAGGATTCGGAGTTCGTTCGTGTCCTTTTGGAATCTCTACGTGTCGGTGTCGCTCCGGGAAGGCTTTTCTTCGATTCGATCTACCGGGAGATATAAATCCTTCTCCTTTTCATTTCCTCATGCATATAGGTCTATTTTGAACCCATAGGAATGACCCCCATGGTTGTATCTCCATTTGTATCCATTTCGTGTCCATTTGGAGGTCATAGGAGTGTCCTTGTGTTGTGGTTGTGTCCATGTGGGAAAATCCAAATTTGGACACACTTGTGTTGTTATGTATGAATAAATTATTACAAGTTTAATCTCATATTTTGTATTGGAGATGTGTTCTATAGTGTCTCATATATATATTAGTGTAGAGAGTGACTTCTTGATATATTATGTTATATACTTGTGTTTCTTTTGTCTCAAACTACCTAAATTTGTCATAATTTTTATCCACATTTTTAGTAGCTAGAGCAACTTAGAAATGCCATAACTTTTAGCTCATAACTTAATTAACCTCCTTTTTTTTAAGAAGCGTATCGAAGTTAGCTTTCCAAATATATATTTTAATAAGCCAAATTCTTTCTGTAACTTTCTGTAGAATTATTTGAGTGTCAGCTGTACGAAAGACGAACGTGTTTCGGTATTTTTGCGATTTCGGGAGCTTGAACACGAAAATGCGATCCGTTTAAAGTTTCGGAAAGCTAACACGAAGAGCTACAACATACTTTAATCGTAGAATTTAATGAATGCCCAATTGGTACAGTATTGGTTTTAAGTAGAAGAGTGACTATACGATATATGCATTTTGTGTAACCTATGAGCCTATGTAGTATGGATATTAAATGAATATAGAGTATGTAATGCATGATATATTAGATGAATAAAATGATATATATATAATACATATTCTCTTTACATTAATGTATATATATGGTTGAATGCAAGCATGTAGGAATGCTATTAATATAATGCATATAAGCAATGCATGAATGAAAGAATGATATACAATGTATGCATGAAAGTATATAATGAATGCTAGATATGAATGCAAGATATATATGTAATGATAGATATGAATACATAATGTATAAATATTATAATGTAATATATAATGATAACATGTATGGTAATGTAGAGTATATGATACAAGCATGAATGAATGGAGGAAATACATGTATATAGGTAATATAGAATGTAATATATAAAAGGAATGAATGATAATATATAACATGATATGTAAGGTAATGCATGGTATGAAATATATGATGTGTGTATGTTTGTATGTCTCTATGTTAATGTATGAAACGATATGAATATACAATATATGCATATGTATAAAATATATAGGTAATGCATAGATGCATGAATGAAATAAATGTTTGCAATATGTTAATATAAATACAAGTATCTAATATGCATGAATGTAAGTATAATATAATACAAGTGCACATGTATGTATCATGTAAATGTAATATACATGATATGTATGTATACATGTATACAAGGTAAGTATGTATGTATGTATTTCTATAAACTGAGTTAACCTATAACCTTTTACACACATGCATTCATACACCCTTTGACATCATGTATCCCATGTCACATACACCTACCTATTACTAAATTTTAAAACATTAACACATATCCTTTCACACACCTGCCAAACACACACATACTCACTTACTCTTTTACCTCTCTCTCTATATATATATATATATTTTTTTTTTCTCTCTCTATATATATATATATATGTATGTGCCTGTATATATAGCTTTCCTATATATATCTATGTATATGAATATGTGAATGTGAATAATATATATACATTGTATGACTAAGTTTGTGTGCCTTGTTAGCTTATGGTTTAGTTTTGTGCTTGGTTTAGCAAGTGACTTAGGCTATGAGTTAGTAGCTATCTTGGATACTTGATTTGTATATACTTAGTTTATTTAGACCTAGAATAACTTGTTTGACCTAATTGATACTTGTTAGACCTAGTTTGACCATAGTCGACCTAGGTTTGACTTTCAGGGTTGACCAAGTTGACCAAGAGTTGACTTTGGTCTAGATTAACCTAGAATCATGTAGAATGCATAGTAGAACTTCATATTGTCATTTTGGACTTGTTGTGACTTGTATTGTTCTGATTAGGAGCCAGACACCTCTCATCGGACAGTATATTTACTTTGGACATTCAGACATCAGGCGAGTACATTCTCTGATAGTTCTCTCATTTATTTGTCAATTACTGTACTTCAGTTCTAGTTAGTTGTATGTGATTCTCTGTTATAATACGTATAGATATTTCTGGATTCATGTATGCGACACACATACCATATTGTCTGGCCTCTATTACTGGTATCATCATGTTTGGCTTCTATTACTGGAATCACCTACTGGAATCACCCTGGAATCACTTGCTGGTATCATCACGTTTGGCTGGACTCATCTCGATTCTCGTGTCGTATTCTGGATTCACTTGTACTTGCTGGAAGGGGAAATACTTGAGTAAGACATGTAGACATACCCCAATTCTGGAATCACCCCACATGCTGGAATCTACTGGAATGATAGCCATCTCACACCCGGCCGAGTGTGTGATGTGCCGGATTACCTATAGCCGTTTACATGTCGATCTCGGTATTTTAAAACACACTGTTAGAGTATAGTCTGGACTCACCCTGGAATCTTTGATCACTGACTGGAATCATCTCATACCGGACTCATCTTGTACTGGAATCACCTGGTATCAGATTCATGTTGTCTGGATTTACGTTGGTCTTATACTTGTTTACATTTACTGTCTGGACTTATATCATGTTACCCTGGTTCGGCTAGTTTCTATTTACAGTCTTTATTGCCATGATTCTCCTCTTGTTTAGTTACTTACTTTCCTTGCACTATATCTGTCTTTCTTACCATCACCTGAACATAAACTGCTATGTTCATCAATACAACTGTCTATAACTGCTTTATAGTTCTCTGTCATTTATTTGGGTTTTCTAGATGAAATTGTGCTCGTTCCTGTCCTGACTGGACCTGTTGATAAATTTTACATATAGCCTGGAGGTTGCCTGCTAGCCTAGAGGAGACACAGTAGAGGTTGTATAGTTGGTTATTTCATTTGTATTGAGTTGTATTTATTCTATGGATTACTGTATTGAGCTTTGAGATGTTTTCTGGGTTTGTGTATCTAGACACTTAGACTTCTATCTGCTGTATCTCTTTTGGATTTCATGTTTTACCTATCTTTTATCTTGCTCTATCTTAGTTGTGATTGAGACTGTATCTGCTATGTCACCTCCATTCGAAGAGTATATACTGTACAAGTACCTTTATATTGTTAGATGTTTGACCTAGGATAGCGTTCTACCGCCGACACTGCGGCGTAGGCTGGACGTACCCATGTCTCGTGCCCTTACTCTAGGGTGCGGGTCGTGACAATAACGTCGCAAGACGTCACTATTGGCGACGTTAGGCGACGTATTGCGACTACGTTTTGTATTAAAAAAACATTCGTCGCGGATATGTCGGTGAACGTCGCTAATATCACTAATATTAGCGACGTTTACTGACAGTTTTAGTAAGGCATCATTAATATCAATAATATTTGTGACGTTTATCGACATTTAATAAAGACGCCACTCAATTGAAAATATAGGTTTGAGTTTTCATTCCTCCCATTATTTCGATCCCTTCCCCCTTTCTTTCCGATCCCTCGGCGACCCCCTCGGCCCCCGACCCACGACGACCCTGGGCGACCGCCTCCGCCCTCGGCGACCGCCTCCGCCCTCGGTGACCTCCTCCTTCCTCGGCTCGTCCCTCGGCTCCTCCTCCGCGACCCTCGGCGACCCCCTCCGGCCCTCCGCTCCTCCTCGACGACCTGCTCCAGCTCCCCTCCGTCTCCAGCTCCACCTCGACGACCCTCGGCCTCCGTCTCCAGCTCTTCTCCGTCTCCAACTTCCCCGTCGACGACCCTCTCCTCCTCGACTAGGTAAACTCTAACCCTATGACTGTGCCCTGCTACCCCGTGTCCATATCTGACACAACACAACACGAGACAGACACTTGTACACGAAGCCCTATGTCTGACCTACCTCTGGACACAATACGATACGAGACAGACACTTGTACATGTATGCTGTGTAGTTTGGACATTCGTGTCCAGTTTTATGGACACGTGGATACCCTCTTAACACGTACACATGTATGTTAACCTCTGTACACACTTTTCCTTCATTTTAAATAAGTATATATTGGTATTTTCGTGTGTATCATTGTATGTACATATACGTATAGGTATACTCATTGTATCTTACAGTTCATATGAAGAAAACTGAGATTTTACAATGGAACTTGGATTCTGATACATGAAAACTGTCATTTGGGATTGAAGGAAATATGTATAGGTTTGGGTAATGTATATATATGAACTGAGTTGCATGATATGTCAACTGAGAGTAGGTCTCGAAAACGAAAACCGGGTCTGAAATGTAACCTTTTTATCTGCTTTCAAAAATGTACTCAAACAAGATGATGGTTCCTTTAGTTAGCTTGCTTATGTTACAATTATATTCTCTGTGAATATCAATCTTACCAGATAGCACCCATGACCCGAGCAGCGGCACATCGTTTGAGGAAAACACAAATTGCTGAGGTGGCTCCCCCTATTGATAAGGAGGAAGTGGCACCGATAGCTAATGAGACTGGGAGTTCCATTCATCCAGCACCTGCAGTAGAATGACGCTTTCCCGCCGTCGATCCTACTTTTTCGAAGATGTTGCGTGATGGTATCATTGAGCATATGCGTGAGCTGCGTGGTCGTCATTAGTGTAGTTTTATGGATATATTTTGTGTTGGACTATTAGTACTTATTACCAGCTGTACTTGTTTTATGGAGATGAGTTTATGGACTTAATTATGCACTTATTACTAGTTGTACTTGTTTTATGGAGATTAATTATGGAGATTAATTTTGGACTTATTACCACTTGTTTTATGGAGATTAATTCGGCTAAGTCTTCTGTATGGTCAAATTTGATACACTATGGTTATATGGTTATGTCATGTGATGTACTATTACCACTTGTTGTATCATGATTACTTGGGATTCTATTTCAATGTTTAGGATATGTCATGATTAATGCGCCTATTACTTTTACAAGTGTTTCAACGATGTGCATGTATCTATCTTACAGAATTATCCTCAAATGGATATGGATCTGAATTACTATCTGCAAAATCGTTGTTGGATGTACAACCGTCATCCTGATGACAAGTGCTGTGTGCGGGATGAATTCATAGAGGGTGTACAGCAGTTCCTACAGTTTGCCAAGGCGTTTCCTCAGTACATGGACGGTACCAAAATTAAGTGTTCGTGTGTGAGATGTCGCAACTTGAAATATCATCCAGAAGTGGAAGTCATGTATCATTTATACTCGAAGGGTTTCACACCAAATTACTATCAGTGGAGCACGTACGGAGAACTTGTGTCTTTAGCATCGGAGTATGAGCCTTATGTCGATGTCCACAACCACGCTGCTTACGACAATGGGTTAATGAACATGGTTTTTGATACGGCGGAGCCTAGTTTCGATCTGGACAATCATGATGCACCTGAGGGCGCACCGAACGCCGATGCTACAAAGTTCATGGAGTTACTAGAGAATACAAGGACTCCATTATATCCTGGTTGTAAGGATCATTCACCATTGGAGGTGGTTACAAGATTGTTGAGCATCAAGTCCAATTTTAATATGTCGTAAGATTGCTACAATCGAGTTATGGAGTTGATTATAGAAATATTTCCTGAGGGTGCTAATGTGAGCACCCTAAATTTCGGGTTGATTTTTTTCATTTTATTTTAATTTTCTGATTGAGGGTAATTTTGAAATTTCGTATTTATAATTATTTTAATAATGATATTTAATTCATGATATGATTTTTGGTGATTTTAAATCATTTTAAAATTATTTAAATCAACGACTTGTGGTTTTGACGTTTTGCTAGTGAAATCCTAGAGATTGTTTGACCTAGAGCCTAACCATGTGATTATGATATTTTAATGTTATTTTTGGCCTAAGGATATTTTTGCATTTGACCTCTTTGAATTATTTTGATATTATTTTATTATTTGTGATATTGTTTTGGGGTTATTTGAGTCGGGTTCAAATTTCAACTCAATCTGACTTAAAACGGAGACCCGGGGTAGTTTGACTCTAGTGGGACCCACACACTAGTTAGGCATGGCCCACATGATATTAATTTTAGTCCACATGATAGAAATATTTTAGTTAGAGGTTAGACTAATTATTATGGATAAGGTTAGTGTGATTAGAGACTTTAGAATGACTAATTTAGCCCCAACCAATTAGCCCTTTCCTAATACTCATAGAATAGGTTAGTAGGGGCTTTTGGACTTTTCCTAATAGGGCAAAACCACCTTTATGGCCAGCCACAATATGGATAGGGTTGAGCCTCCCATTTATCATTATCCATCTATTTTTCTCTCTCTTGTTCTTCCCCAAATTTCTAGAGAGCAATCCCTAGCAATTTTTCCACCAAATCCTTCCATTTCACCACCAAATCTTCTTCTTTCCTTCTCCATTCTAGTCAAGGAGGAAGCTACCCAAGTTTGGGAGGATTCGGAGCTCGTTCGTATCCTTTTGAAATCTCTATGTGTCGGTGTCGCTCCGGGAAGATTTTTCTTCGATTCGATCTACCGGGAGGTATAAATCCATTCTCCTTTTCATTTCCTTATGCATATAGATCTATTTTGAACCCATAGGAATGACCCCCATGGTTGTATCTCCATTTGTGTCTATTTTGTGTCCATTTGGAGGTCATAGGAGTGTCCTTTGTGTTGTGAATGTGTTCATGTTACATATATAGATTTATATATATATATATATATATATATATATATATTGTATTGAGAGTGTATCTATATTTATATATGTAATAAATGGTTCATGATGATTATATAATCAAGTTTGTGAGTGTGGTTCCTCATATTATTATTGCTATTATTGTTGTGGATAATTAGGATATATATTGTGTATTCTTTTGGCTCAAACTATCTAAATCCGTCATGATTTTTATCCACGTTTTTAATTTCAGCCCTAACTTCGAAATGTCATAACTTCTAGCTCAAAGCTCGGTTTAATCTCCCGTTTTTTTTAAAAGAAGCGTATTGAAGTTAGCTTTCCAAAAACATGTATTAATAGGCCTAATTCTTTCTGTAACTTTATGGAGAATTATTTGAGTGTCAGCTGTACGAAAAACAAACGCGTTCTCGGTGTTTTCGCGATTTCGGGAGTTTCCGGAAACGAAAACGTTATCCGTTTAAAGTTTCGGAAAGCTAACACATAGATATATAACATACTTTAATCATAGAGTTTAATTCATACTGAGATGGTACAGTATTGATTATAAGTAGGAGTTACTATTCGGCATATACATTTTGTGCACCCTTGTGTGTAATATAATGTTCTATTTGATTTTAACCCATGTTAATGTATATACACTGTAATTAAATAGAGAATGCAAGCATGAGTAAATGGTTAAATAAATGATGTATGAGGTGTAAGTATCCTATCTAATATAAGCATGTATAAGTATGGCTTGTAATGAATATGTAGGTTCCATAGTATGTAATGTATGGTGCATATAGTGGTGCAAGAGAATAAATGAATGATGAATGAATGCAAGCATGAATGTAATATAATAATAGATGTAATGTATGCAATATACAAGTTAATGAGATATAATGTTCTATGTTAACACAAATCCTATATTACCTCATGTACCCCCTTACACTATGTTGACACTATCACACTTGACATATTGTTCACTTACACTTTGACACTCTTTGATATGCATACACTATTTATGCCCATTTAACCCTCACTTGCCCCTTTGCCATGTTCACATACACACACATAGCCTCTTAAATAAGTATTTATGAATATAGTTAACTTAGCTATGTATGTATATTATATATATGTTAGCATATTGTGTTGTCATATATAAGTTTATACAACCATTTGAAATGCCATAATTATAGACCTAATGTTGAATACCAATATATGCATGTGTATATATGTGTAGACATATATAGCTTAAAGTAATAGATTACCTAGTGTATATCCAATGTGAATTCTTGCCTATTTGAGTATTGAATAATTGCATGCTATATAGAGTTAGGTGTATGTTGGCTTGTATAGCCTTGTATTGATGTGTGCTTGCTAGGATAGTCTTGGTCAGGCTTAGTAAGACTTGCTGGGTTAGGACATGACCTAGTTTGACCTAGTTTAACTAGTGCAGTTGACCAGAGTTGACCAAGGGTTGACTTTGGCCGAGTTTGACCTAGATTCATGTAGAATGCATTGGAGTGCTTTATATTACCCTTCTGGACATGTTGTGACTTGTGTTGTTCTAATTAGGAGCCAGACACCTCTCCTCGGATAGTATCTTTACCTTGGACATTCAGATATCAGGCGAGTACATTCTCTGATAGTTCTCTCATTTATTTGTCAATTACTGTATTTCAGTTCTAGTTAGTTGTATGCGATTCTCTGTTACAATACGTGTAGATATTACTGGATTCATGTATACGACACACATTTATTTTCTGGCCTCTATTACTGGTATCATCATTTCCGGCTTCTATTACTGGAATCACCTGCTGGAATCATTTACTGGAATCATTTACTGGAATCATTTACTGGTATCATTATATTTTGGCTGGACTCATCTTGAATCATTGTGTCGAAATTTTGGATTCACTTGCTGGGAGGGAAAATACTAGAGTAAGACATGTAGACATACCCCATTACTGGAATCACCCCTACTGGAATCTACTGGAATGATAGCCATCTCTCGCCTGATCAGTGAGAGGTGTGCCGGATTATCCACAGCCGTTTACATGTCGATCTCGGTATTTTAAAACACACTGTTAGAGTATAGGCTGGACTCACCCTGGAATTATTGATCACTATAACTGGAATCGTCCCTTACTGGATTCATCTTGTATTAGATTCATCTTGTACTGGACTTACATTGGAGTTATACTGGTCTACATTGTTGTCTGGACTTCATATCATATTACCGTGGTTCAGCTAGTTCTATTTTTACAGACTTCATTGCTATGATTCTTCTCTTGTTTAGTTATTTATTTTCCTTGCACCTTATCTGTCTTTCTTACCATCACCTGAATATAAACTGCCATTTTCATCAATACAACTGCCTATAACTGCTTTATAGTTCTCTGTCATTTACTTGGGTTTTCTAGATAAGATGTGCTCGTTCCTGTCCTGACTGGACCTGTTGATAAATTTTACAGATAGCTTGGAGGTTGCCTGCTAGCCTAGAGGAGACACATTAGAGGTTGTTTAGATAGTTATTTCATTTGTTTAGAGTTTTATTTACTTTGTGGATTACTGTATTTGAGTTTTGAGATGTATTTCTGGGTTTATGTATCTTAGACACTTAGACTTCTATCTCCTGTATCTCTTTGGATTTTATGTTTTATCTATCCTTATCATGCTCTACCTTAGATGTGATTGAGTCTGTATCTGCTATGTCACCCCCATTCGGGGAGTATAACTGCTTAGCATAATATTGTTAGATGATGTGACCTAGGACAGCGTTCTACCGCCGACACTGCGACGTAGGCTGGGCGTTGTTACGTTCTCGTACCCTAACAGTGGGTGCGGGTCGTGACACGTTTTTAGTGGTGGCCCATGCAGGTCGAGTTTATGTAGTGGTATTTGAACTTGAGTACCACTACAGCCTGCAGTAGGAATAGGATATATCTTGAAGATACTCAATCACAATTAGGATCCCTTGAGTGATTCCTGGGATGACCCTTGAGAATCTTGTTTAACTCCGATTTGAAAACTTTTTTTCCTTGATTTGATTTATCTTTACTTTCTGTTGTTGAATTTGATTTTGATGTATTATTATTGAATTTGAGTTTGTATTTATTGAATTTGATGAAGGTTGTGGAATTTTGAATCTTGATGTTAGCAGTAGCATCCGAGTTTGTGGTTATATGATTTGAAGGATTTTGTTCATTTTTGAATTTTGATGCTCGTTGATAAATTTGATTTAATTTTTGGGAATTCATTGTTGATTAATTTAATTTTTGGCAAGATGAAATTATATGGGCTAGGTCATCTATGTTATGGAATCTAGTCTTCTATAGTCACATTAGCCAGCATGGTGAGGACATATAGTCTGACTTTGGATATATTTTTCGGGTGTGGGAATTTAAGATTTTCGCAGCCAAGCTAGCGGCACCGCGAAAATGTTAAGTACCATGATTCTAGAGGTATGTGCATAAGTCAAGGACTCTGTGATTATCGTAGCCTTGCTCACTAGTATGACGAGGATTTAGAGTACCATGATTTTGGATAGACGCATATGATTATCAGATTGTACCTTAAATATTTTTGAACATGTTTTTGCTACTTTTGTTTCAGTCATTCAAAAAAAAAGAAAAAGAATTATTGTTGTTTTGTTTTGTTTTGTTTCTCATTGTTTACTTAGGATGTAGCTTTAGCTTTTTTTATAAACCTTGTGTAACTTTTTACAAAAATTTATTTCTTCTTAATACAATAAACCAATGATTTTGCTAGGTCTTATTTTGGATTTGGTATTATAATCTTGTTTCAAAAAAAAATGGGTCTCTCTTTTAAATAGATAAGCAGAACAGATTCTATTATCATTCTTTTTCTGCCAATATTTTTACTACCATCATTTTTTGTCTTATATACCTGTCCTGATTATATCAATTCCCTGTCTCATATATAATTCTGTCAGCTATACCTTGAAAACTCTTGAATCTTTATATCGTTTTTTATCTGAGAAATGTTGAGGAAGTGACGTAAATCATCTAGTTCGGAAATGATGTAATTGGTTATCATATGATAATTTTGTAGGAATCAGAGTGTTGGATGTCAAATATGAAAAATTTGAAATGGAGATGTGGTAAAAGTTTAAAATAAAATCGAGGGATAAATGTTATCAATTTAGAAACAATCACAGAAAGTGGGTTATGAATAATTCATGGATGTATTTCAAAAATAATGAGGATGTTTAAGGTCAACCTAGTTTTGAGAACTTAAAAATCTTTGTTATTGATTCTTGGGAACTATTACAAGGCTATGTAGAAATTTAGAGATGGAAAGGAGAATTTAATCGAATAAAATGATTATGCAAAATTGAACTAGATATTGTAAGATGGTGACTAGAGACAGAGAGAACACAAGGATTTTACGTTATAGAAATTATTTTAGATGATTGGAAGAAAATTGTAGAATACAAAAAAAAATATTTGAAGGTGAACGTTGAAGAAAATATGAAGGTTGATTTATAAAAAAAAGAATAAATTTTGTGTGACATAGTGGTATTGGAGTTTAGTGAATACGAGACTCGATTTAAACAAGTCCAAGGATTCCATAAACTGGATTTAGAGGTTTCAGATCTAATTTAAAACGAGGTGAAAGAATTTGAAATTTTGATTAAATGAATAAGTGTTGACTCCTAAAAAGAGGGGTATGTTTCATGGAAAATGTTTTGGAAGTTAAAGATTTTGTCTATGGTGATTGTGGTAAAGGTTTAGATGACTGAAGGTTATAAAATTTCGATGATAGTTATATAGAGGTTGATTTTTATATTGGGACTTGTGAGAAAAAAAAAATGGTTTGGCAAATGATAAACTGATAGTATTAGAGAGGGATGATTTGCTGACTTCGTATGAAATCTTTTCCTGTTTTCTCTAAAAGGGGTTTTCAATATCATTGAATCCTAGTTTCCTTAATCCGATCAAATCGACTTCGTTTATCTTTTCTTATCATATTTATATCTTGGGTTGTACTTAATTGAATTAAATTTGATTGTGACCTGAATCTCTATCCTTGTATGCTCGATCTCAGACTTTGTTGAACCTGTCCTCCATATTGCCTAAATCTTGATTTCTCCCAATTTGATCAACTTAGATCGTATGGAGACTAAACATTCTTAATACGTATTGTGATTGGAAATTTTCCATGGAATTGGCTTTCATTCCTTAACTTTGATTTTGATTTTCTTTTTTTTCTGAACCCTTTAAAGATAATGGGTAGTTACTTTTCTTTATTTTTATGATAAGTATCAGTTTTCATATAGGATGGTAGACTGCCTTACAGTTTTGATGGTTTGCTGTTTTTGTAACTTTTGTTTAGCACCCTAGATTGCTTGTGTGTTTTGATACCCTATGACCGTTTTGGTTTAGCATGACTAGTATACCTAGATGAGACTTTCACTACCACCGTATGCCATGACCCTGTATGTCGTCCTTTTGATGGTAAGATTTATTTAAGTTCTGGAATTTGATTGTGGGGGTTTGACCTAGAAGGATTACGAACATTTTAATTTCGAGGACGAAATTTTTATAAGGTGGGTAGGATGTGAGCACCCTAAATTTCGGGTTGATTTTTTTCATTTTATTTTAATTTTTTGATTGAGGGTAATTTTGAAATTTCGTATTTATAATTATTTTAATAATGATATTTAATTCATGATATGATTTTTGGTGATTTTAAATCATTTTAAAATTATTTAAATCAACGACTTGTGGTTTTGACGTTTTGCTAGTGAAATCCTAGAGATTGTTTGACCTAGAGCCTAACCATGTGATTATGATATTTTAATGTCATTTTTGGCCTAAGGATATTTTTGCATTTGACCTCTTTGAATTATTTTGATATTATTTTATTATTTGTGATATTGTTTTGGGGTTATTTGAGTCGGGTTCAAATTTCAACTCAATCCGACTTAAAACGGAGACCCGGGGTAGTTTGACTCTAGTGGGACCCACACACTAGTTAGGCATGGCCCACATGATATTAATTTTAGTCCACATGATAGAAATATTTTAGTTAGAGGTTAGACTAATTATTATGGATAAGGTTAGTGTGATTAGAGACTTTAGAATGACTAATTTAGCCCCAACCAATTAGCCCTTTCCTAATACTCATAGAATAGGTTAGTAGGGGCTTTTGGACTTTTCCTAATAGGACAAAACCACCTTTATGGCCAGCCACAATATGGATAGGGTTAAGCCTCCCATTTATCATTATCCATTTATTTTTCTCTCTCTTGTTCTTTCCCAAATTTCTAGAGAGCAATCCCTAGCAATTTTTCCACCAAATCCTTCCATTTCACCACCAAATCTTCTTCTTTCCTTCTCCATTCTAGTCAAGGAGGAAGCTACCCAAGTTTGGGAGGATTCAGAGCTCGTTCGTATCCTTTTGGAATCTCTACGTGTCGGTGTCGCTCCGGGAAGATTTTTCTTCGATTCGATATACCGGGAGGTATAAATCCCTTCTCCTTTTCATTTCCTCATGCATATAGATCTATTTTGAACCCATAGGAATGCCCCCCATGATTGTATCTCCATTTGTGTCTATTTTGTGTCCATTTGGAGGTCATAGGAGTGTCCTTTGTGTTGTGGATGTGTTCATGTTACATATATAGATTTATATATATATATATATATATATATTGTAATGAGAGTGTATCTATATTTATATATGTAATAAATGGTTCATGATGATTATATAATCAAGTTTGTGAGTGTGGTTCCTCATATTATTATTGCTATTATTGTTGTAGATAATTAGGATATATATTGTGTATTCTTTTGGCTCAAACTATCTAAATCCGTCATGATTTTTATCCACGTTTTTAATTTCAGCCCTAACTTCGAAATATCATAACTTCTAGCTCAAAGCTCGGTTTAATCTTCCATTTTTTTTAAAAGAAGCGTATTGAAGTTAGCTTTCCAAAAATATGTATTAATAGGCCTAATTCTTTCTGTAACTTTCTAGAGAATTATTTGAGTGTCAGCTGTACGAAAAACAAACGCATTCTCGGTGTTTTCGCGATTCCGGGAGTTTCCGGAAACGAAAACGTTATCCGTTTAAAGTTTCGGAAAGCTAACACATAGATATATAACATACTTTAATCATAGAGTTTAATTCATACTGAGATGGTACAGTATTGATTATAAGTAGGAGTTACTATTCGGCATATGCATTTTGTGCACCCTTGTGTGTAATATAATGTTCTATTTGATTTTAACCCATGTTAATGTATATACACTGTAATTAAATAGAGAATGCAAGCATGAGTAAATGGTTAAATAAATGATGTATGAGGTGTAAGTATCCTATCTAATGTAAGCATGTATAAGTATGGCTTGTAATGAATATGTAGGTTCCATAGTATGTAATGTATGGTGCATATAGTGGTGCAAGAGAATAAATGAATGATGAATGAATGCAAGCATGAATGTAATGTAATAATAGATGTAATGTATGCAATATACAAGTTAATGAGATGTAATGTTCTATGTTAACACAAATCCTATATTACCTCATGTACCCCCTTACACTATGTTGACACTATCACACTTGACATATTGTTCACTTACACTTTAACACTCTTTGATATGCATACACTATTTATGCCCATTTAACCCTCACTTGCCCCTTTGCCATGTTCACATACACACACATAGCCTCTTAAATAAGTATTTATGAATATAGTTAACTTAGCTATGTATGTATATTATATATATGTTAGCATATTGTGTTGTCATATATAAGTTTATACAACCATTTGAAATGCCATAATTATAGACCTAATGTTGAATACCAATATATGCATGTGTATATATGTGTAGACATATATAGCTTAAAGTAATAGATTACCTAGTGTATATCTAATGTGAATTCTTGCCTATTTGAGTATTGAATAATTGCATGCTATATAGAGTTAGGTGTATGTTGGCTTGTATAGCCTTGTATTGATGTGTGCTTGCTAGGATAGTCTTGGTTAGGCTTAGTAAGACTTGCTGGGTTAGGACATGACCTAGTTTGACCTAGTTTAACTAGTGCAGTTGACCAGAGTTGACCAAGGGTTGACTTTGGCCGAGTTTGACCTAGATTCATGTAGAATGCATTGGAGTGCTTTATATTACCCTTCTGGACATGTTGTGACTTGTGTTGTTCTAATTAGGAGCCAGACACCTCTCCTCGGATAGTATCTTTACCTTGGACATTCAGATATCAGGCGAGTACATTCTCTGATAGTTCTCTCATTTATTTGTCAATTACTGTATTTCAGTTCTAGTTAGTTGTATGCGATTCTCTGTTACAATACGTGTGGATATTACTGGATTCATGTATACGACACACATTTATTTTCTGGCCTCTATTACTGGTATCATCATTTCTGGCTTCTATTACTGGAATCACCTGCTGGAATCATTTACTGGAATCATTTACTGGAATTATTTACTGGTATCATTATATTTTGGCTGGACTCATCTTGAATCATTGTGTCAAAATTCTGGATTCACTTGCTGGGAGGGGAAATACTAGAGTAAGACATGTAGACATACCCCATTACTGGAATCACCCCTACTGGAATCTACTGGAATGATAGCCATCTCTCGCCTGATCAGTGAGAGGTGTGCCGGATTATCCACAGTCGTTTACATGTCGATCTCGGTATTTTAAAACACACTGTTAGAGTATAGGCTGGACTCACCCTGGAATCATTGATCACTATAACTGGAATCGTCCCTTACTGGATTCATCTTGTATTAGATTCATCTTGTACTGGACTTACATTGGAGTTACAGTGGTCTACATTGTTGTCTGGACTTCATATCATATTACCGTGGTTCAGCTAGTTCTATTTTTACAGACTTCATTGCTATGATTCTTCTCTTGTTTAGTTATTTACTTTCCTTGCACCTTATCTGTCTTTCTTACCATCACCTGAATATAAACTGCCATTTTCATCAATACAACTGCCTATAACTGCTTTATAGTTCTCTGTCATTTACTTGGGTTTTCTAGATAAGATGTGCTCGTTCCTGTCCTGACTGGACCTGTTGATAAATTTTACAGATAGCTTGGAGGTTGCCTGCTAGCCTAGAGGAGACACATTAGAGGTTGTTTAGATAGTTATTTCATTTGTTTAGAGTTTTATTTACTTTGTGGATTACTGTATTTGAGTTTTGAGATGTATTTCTGGGTTTATGTATCTTAGACACTTAGACTTCTATCTCCTGTATCTCTTTGGATTTTATGTTTTATCTATCCTTATCATGCTCTACCTTAGATGTGATTGAGTCTGTATCTGCTATGTCACCCCCATTCGGGGAGTATAACTGCTTAGCATAATATTGTTAGATAATGTGACCTAGGACAGCGTTCTACCGCCGACACTGCGGCGTAGGCTGGGCGTTGTTACGTTCTCGTACCCTAACAGTGGGTGCGGGTCGTGACAGCTAAGTTGCCTAAAGACTTTTACCGGTCTAAGAGGATGGTGAGATCGTTCTGGATGGGATATAGAAAAATCGATGCATGTCGCAACGGGTGAATGTTGTACTTCAAAGACGACAAGGATGAAGACGCCTGCAGATTTTGTGGTACTGATCGCTACAAGGGCAGTGGTAGAGGAAAGTCTGTCGGTGAAAGGAAGCCTACCGATTCGATGCTCTACTTGCCGTTGACGCCGCGGTTGCAGCAGTTGTTTATGGTGAAGGAAACTGTAGAAAACATGAGTTGGCATAAGCGAGAACAGATCGAAGGAGTGTTAGATCACCCATCTGATGGAGAAGCATAGAAGTACTTTGATCGAGAGTATCCAGATTTTGCTTCTGATCCGCGTAATGTCAAATTGGGTCTCTGCTCTGACGGTTTTACCCCATTCGGACTTTCTGGATCCCAGTATTCGTGTTGGCCCGCGATCGTCACTCCGTACAATCAACCGCCTTGGATGTGCATGAAGACTCCGTATATGTTCCTCTCTGTTATTATCCCAGGTCCGAACAATCCGAAAAGGAACTTTTATGTATATTTACAGCCATTGATTGATGAGTTGAATCAGCTGTAGGAAGTAGGTTCCAACACGTATGATGTATCTAGAAAATAAAATTTTCAGATACAGGCAGCACTTATATGGACCATCAACGACTTTTCGGCCTATGGTATGTTATCTGGATGGAGCACGTATGGTCGTCTTTCATGTCCGTATTTCGTGGACCACACTAAGGCTTTCCGTTTGATACCGTGCTTTTTTTATTGTCTTCGACAATTCCTGCCGAAGGATCATCCGTACCGGAGGACAGAATTGCTTTTCGTGCTGGCGTTGTGGAGAAGGCTAATCCCCCGCCAAGGTGGCCCGGATACACGATATGAAAAGAGGTAAAAGATTTACCAAGAGCTATTGAAGAGCCTGCTACGGGCTACAAGTGTGACGGATTTGGTCGCACTCATAACTGGACGAAGAGGAGTATATTCTGGGATCTGCCATATTGGAGCACCAATCTGATTAGACAAAACCTTGCTGTGATACATATAGAGAAGAATGTGTTTAACAACATAATTAATACTGTAATGGACGTAGGAAAGACGAAAGACAATCCAAAGGCTAGATTGGACTTGGAAGAAATATGTAGATGTCTTGCATTGTATTTGATAGAGGAGGGGAATGGGAAGTTGAAGCAGCCTAAGGCAATTTTCTTACTGGAGAAGGAGGATAAAGCGAGACTTTGTAGGTGGATTCAAGGTCTAAAATTTCCAGAGGGGTATGTTTTGAACTTGAGAAGATGCGTCGACCTCAAGGAGAACAAACTGACAGGTATGAAGAGCCATGATTGTCACGTATTCATGGAGAGGTTAATTCCGATTGTATTTCGGGAATTCTTATCCCAGGTTATTTGGGATCCATTGACCGAGCTTAGCATATTCTTCAGAGTTCTTTGTTCTACTAAGTTTCTCATCGATCGTCTAGAAAAGCAGGAGAACGATATTGCGGTAATACTGTGCAAGCTCGAGAAGGTATTTCCTCCTGGATTCTTTGACTCCATGAGGCATTTGCCAATTCATCTTTCCTACGAGGCACGCGTTGGTGGGCCCGTCGGTTATCAGTAGATGTACCCATTTGAGCGATATTTGAACCACCTAAAGAGGAAAGTGAAAAACAAGGCTCGGGTCGAGGGTTGTATTTGTGAAGCCTATATTCTCGAGGAGATTACAAACTTCTGCTTGACATATTTCAAACCTCATGTTGCTACTAATAGAACGAGGGCTCCGAGAAACGATGACGAATATCAATAATCTAATGATGGAATACTGAAAGTATTCAATACGTCCGGAAAGCCTTCGAGGAAAATGAAGAAGGGATATTTGAATGACGAAGAGCTAAGGGCTGCTCAGTTGTATATATTACTCAATTGCGATGAGGATGAAGTGGAGAAGCTTGAGGGGTAAGTAATTAATGATGAGTTTACGTTATCTAAATGTAATAGTATAAGCTAATATTATTGTACTAATCGGCGGTTGCTTCGTTATTTTTGAGCACATATAATGATGAGTTGAGATCGGTTAGACCCTACCTAACAGACGAAGCATTAGAACAAGAAATAAGACATTATTTTCCTTGTTGGTTGAGCGAATATGTAAGCAATTCGGTAATTACTGACCTCTTCTAATGCAACTGTGTAATAAATAACTTACTTCTCTTCTTTGCTGTTCAGG
The DNA here is from genome assembly GCA_029216955.1 of Iris pallida. Lineage (NCBI taxonomy): Eukaryota > Viridiplantae > Streptophyta > Magnoliopsida > Asparagales > Iridaceae > Iris > Iris pallida. Next base: position 21,083,704 of record JANAVB010004800.1, read on the forward strand.
TCGATCATCTAATTTCACCAGAGATTGAATTAATTAGAACTCTTGCCAAGGGACCAATTACTTTTATTAAAATATGGCCAAGTTACTGTGTCAATGGCTTTAGGTTCAAGTCGACAGATGCTCCGATTAGAGACAACTTCTGGATCTTGATTCAACGAAAAACAGTTGTTTGTGTATCAAATCTTCGAACTACAAAGATGTCGATCTAGGAAATGGTTTCTTTGGTATCTTGCGAGAAATTGTGGGGTTGACATATAATTATGGCAGAGAACCAGCAAATATCATGTTGTTCAAGTGTGAATGGTTCGATCCGATTGAAAATCAAGGTTAGAAAATTGACATGCATGGTCTTGTGGATATAAACTACAAGCGTAGATAGCAAGGCCACGAACCATTTGTCCTATCAACTAAGGCTCAGTTCGTGTACTTCACAACTTATCTGAGACGGAGAGTAACAAAGTCTCACTGGTGGGCAGTATGAAAGACTAAAGCTAGATATACTTTTGATGCGGACGAAAAAGCTTATCAGGAGGACGAGCTACCTCTTGTAACCAATATTATTGATGTGGACTCCACGGAAGTTACGCATTACATGACTAATATAGAAGATGTAGAATTATCCGAAGAGGAAGGAGAAGCCGACGAAGGTGAAGATGAAAGTAAAGATGAGGAGGAGGAGGAAGAGGAAGATGAGGTCGAAGAAGACAAACAAGATGAATATTCTGAAGATGATTGAGAGAGATGTACTTTCATTTTCTTATTATGTAGAGTTGGTTATTATCTAGTTTTGGTTACTATCTGAACTTAGATGTTTCTTTTAGAATGTACTATCTGGACTTAAATGTTTCTTGTAGAAGGTAATATCTGAACTTAGATATTTCTTATAGAATATACTATATGGACTTAGATGTTTCTTGTAAAATGTATCATCATATGTTGTCTTAGTTTTTTTCTTGTCTTTATTGTACTTTCATATTTTTAGTCTTTATTATTTATTGTATCTCATCATATGTTGTTATCAGGTATGACAGGTCGTCGCGGATTGTTCCGCATGTCCCGACATGGGGTACGGGGTACTGGTACTGGCAGATGACAAGGTACTCCTTCGGTACCTCCTACTGGTACCGGATCTGGATCCTCGTCGCCCAGTACTCCTGTGTATCGGACAGTACCTCCGCCTGTCCCGACGCTACATGGCATATCTCCTGGGACGAGTAGTTCCAGGCCTAAGACTGCTCCGCCGTCTAGTGTTCCTTCTTCTGATACGACGGTGGAGACAGATGAGCAGATGGAGGAGGCTGAGCCGACGACCAACCAGTATCAGGAAGATGATGCATGTACACCTCCGAAGGAGACAAGGACGGAGATCTGGGCCGACAGTACAAAGTAAGTATTTTGGTTTATCATTTTTTTCTGTATTTATCATAAATTACTTTTTCTCATGAATATAATATGTCCGTATAGATATCGTCCCCCGTCGGTACAGAGACGCCTAGGCCACTTCTTGAGGACTAATTATGGTGGGTCTTGGATAGACTACTCTGATGCTCCGGACGAGAGGAAGGCCTACTGGTTTGCGCGCTTCAAGGTTAAAATATATTTGCTTTTAATATGAATCATATAATGTTTGCATATTATATATAACTGATAAATATTTGGTTTACACTCTTCTAGGATATGTTTTTCTATCCACCGTACCGGGCCGAGATGATCGAGGGGATGTTTCCTGCCGTCGCTGCTAAGCTGATCTGCGACGCTATTAATAATCAGAAGACTCGTGATCGTACCGAAAAGCCGATCCAAGGTTGCATCACCCCTGAGCAGTGGACTGCGATGAAGGCTCGATTCGACGAGCCAAGGTACAAAAAAAGTCTGAGAAGGCCAAGGCGGCTAGAAAGCAGGGATCAAAGTGGTGTGGTAGGTCGATTCCGATGACGGAACATTTCCGTCATTTGGTATGTATTTTTATTTTGAAAATTTTATTCTAGTGCAAGTCTATTAAATTAGTAAAAGGTGATATATTTAATTACAGGTAAGGAGGAGTGATGACGCCAATATGGTGACTGTCTTCCTGGCCACACATCAGAAGGGCGGGAAGCTTATTGCCGAGAGGGCAGAGCAGGCCTATGTAAGTATTATAATTCTATTTTTTAATTTTAATACTTCGTGTTAGTTTTGATATAACTTAGTAAATATGCATGCAAATAGATATTCATGTAGTTAGTAATAATAAATACATTAGACATTAGAAGTTATAGAGTATCCATGCTTTCTAGGCCGAGTTTCAATGGTTTAAGGAGAGGGTGGCTGCTAGTTCACCTGCTGCGGGAGAGGCCGGTACTTCCTCACAGCTCGCTCCAGCTCCGTCGGAGGATGAGCTGTGGGTGACCGTCGCTGGTAGTCTCCACAGGGATACGTACTAGGGTACGGAATCCTATGGTGCCCTAGTTGCGACACAGTCCTCTAGGGCCTCCCATGCTTGTGTGCATGGCCTACAGCCCTCCCAGGAGTCTGCCCGAGTCCACAGATGGTGGAGTCTATCCGTGACGAGTTGCTACGACGGATCCAGGAGCAGCACCAGATGGACGATGCTGCGCTCATAGCACGATTGGATACGCTCGACCGTAGCATTATGGAGCTCAGGGATGTGACTGAGAGGACAGAGCGGTACGTCATTGATCTTAGAGCATCGACAGAGGGCAGCGTGACGGATTTGTAGGCATCACAGCTGTCCATGGGTGAGAGGCTCACATTGATGGAGGATTCGATGGTTGATAGCAGTACGAGACTGTTATCTACAATAGATTCCTACCACCAGCGACTAGTAGCGTTGGAGCGTTATTGTCCTCCGGGTGCGCCTTCATCGTCGTCGCCTCCGTCGGTGCCACTGCCTTCTTCATTGACACCGACTCCACCGACGTCACTACCTTCTTCATCGGTGACGATTTCACGGGAGAAGTACGAGATGTTTCTACCCATGAGGCACGGCGGTGCCCCTCCTCTTCCAGTTCCCAATAGTCCTAGTTAGGACTGTTTGTTTATGTTTGTTTGTTCCTATCCATATGGATTTATTTGTGTTTGTTTGTGTTGATTCTTAGTTTGTGTGTAGACTTTTAGTATTGGTGGTCAGGATGTTTGGATATTTGTTGGTTGGTTTATGGACTTGGATATTTGATGGTTGGTTTATAGACTTGGATATTTGTTGGATGGTTATTTGTTGTAGACTTGGGACGGCATATTATTATGTATTAATTTACAGACTTGGATATTTGTTTAGTTGGTTAGTTGGTTTATAGACTTAGATATTTGTTTGTTTGTGTTGATTTACATTGTGTTATATTGTTGTGATTTACCGGTGTTGAGTGTTCTACCGAAGGGGTCGACAAACCCAGGGCGGGCATGTTATTATGTATTTATTGTTATTTATTAAACTGCAGGAGAAAAATGTGATTCTGAAATAATTTTTATTATTTATTTTTTCTATTTTTCTGGAATATTTAGCAACGTTTACTGACGCTTATCGACGTTTACCGACGCTGAGTTATGTCGGTAAACATCGGTGATTTAACTTTTGCAGAAAATACTGTCGTTTAGAGAATCGGTAAACGTCGATAAATATTCTAAATGCGTTGCGCAATTGACCGACGTTTGCCGACGTCGCTAAATGTCGCTCTGTTATCGACGTTACGCCGATAAACGTCGGTGAATTACCGACGTATACATGCGTCGGTTAACGTCGGAACGAGCGACGATTAGCGACGTTTTAGCAATCAGCGACTAGGGTTTCCGCGACCATAATACGTCTGAAAACGTACTTAGCGGCATTTTCTATCATTTTTGCGACATTTTTTGGCATCGCTAAACTGTGATATTCTGGTAGTGAGATGACTCTACGCTCACAAGGATAAAAGATTATTATGGCATATGCGTATTGGACATGCAAACATGGATACCATATCACGACTGTCAACCAAGAAACTACAATTATTCCTGATGATGATGATGATGTACATATCAAATCAATAACTCCTACCCTTGAGAATACATCATCTGGAACCAGTTCTCTGGATAGCTTACCAAAGAAGTTCCGGTTCACACCAGAACGTCCAAAAAACTTGATAATAGGTGAGGTATCAAAAGGAGTAAGTACTCGTTCATCCGTTAAAGATTCTATAGCTAGCACTGCTTTTATTTCTCAAATAGAACCTAAAAATGTTTTAGAAGCTTTTTCTGATGAATTTTGGTTATCTGCAATGCAAGAGGAACTCAATCAATTCGAAAGAAATCAGGTTTGAGAACTTGTTCCTAAACTTGTTGATCATTCGTTCATTGGTACTCGATGGATTTTTCGTAACAAAGTTAATGAGGATGGTTTAGTCACACGTATCAAAGCACATCTCGTAGCTCAAGGATACAACCAAGAGGAAGGTATCGACTACGATGAGACGTATGCTCCTGTTGCATGACTTGAATCAATCCGCACGCTTTGTACCTTTGCAAATTTTCAAAATTTTAAACTTTTTTCAAATGGATGTTAAAAGTGCTTTTCTAAATGATTTTTATTAAAGAAGACGTTTTCGTGAAGCAACCACCTGGTTTTAGAAACTATAAGTTTCCTGACCATGTTTTCAAGCTTAAGAAAGCTCTTTATGGCCTCAAACAAGTCCCTCGAGCTAGGTATGAACGCCTGAGCACTTTCTTTCTTGAAAAGGGATTTTCAAAAGGAAAGATTGATATGACACTCTTTATAAAACCAATTGACGACACAATCCTATTTGTGCAAATTTATGTGGATGACATCATCTTTGGGTCTACTAATAAGGTATTATGCAAAGAATTTGCCAAGTATGTGCAGAATGAGTTCGAGAAGAGCATGATAGGGGAGCTTAACTACTTCCTTGGATTGCAAGTCAAACAAAACTCACAAGGAGTTTTCATCAGTCAATCAAAGTATACAAAGGACATGCTGAAGAAATTTGATCTTGACAATATCAAACCAATCAGTACTCCGATGGCTACTACAACTAAACTAGAACCTGATGATAGCGACAAACCAGTGGGCCAACGTAAGTATCGAGGTATGATTTGTAGTCTATTCTATTTAATTGCTAGTCGTTCCGATATACTGTTTAGTATTTGCCTATGTGCTCAATATCAAGCCAACCCTAAGGAATCACACATAATCGCAGTTAAGGTTATCTTTCGATACCTTAAAGGCACTGTTACAGTGGGCTTGTGGTATCCCGAAACCACATTCTTTGACCTACTCGGTTATTCGGATGCTGATTTTGCTGGATGCAAAGTCGACCGTAAAAGTACCAACAGCACGTGTCATTTATTAGACAAAGCTTTAGTCTCTTGGTTTAGCAAGAAGCAAAACTCTGTCGCACTATCTACAACAGAAGCTGAATACATAGCTGTAGGACGTTGTTGTGCTCATATTTTTTGGATGAAACAAACCCTAGCACACTATAATTTATCTTTTCAGCACATTCCTATATTCTGTGATAATACTAGTGCTATTAACTTGACAAAGAACCCAATATGTCACTCACACACTAAGCATATAAAAATTAAACACCACTTTCTAAGAGATCATCAATTGCAAGGCACTATTAATCTAGAATTTATTGCCACTGATCATCAGCATATAGAAATTAAACACCACTTGCCGAAGAGCGTTTCAACTTTCTTCATCGAGAATTAGGAATCTTGGATGAAAATGTCATACAATAAGTCTTACCTGCGCAAATACTTGCTAAATCAAATTCGTACATATTGCATTATTTTGGGTACAAGCCGAAAGGGCCCTTCTGACAACAAGACGTAAGCCTAAGCGAAACGGTGTCTAGTATCTTCAGACTACCGCTAGCTTGGATCCGGCCCCTACAGCTAACCTGAGGTGATTCACATGTACTGATCAATGATTCACAATGTTTGTCGCATGTTCCATTTATTCTATGGCTAATAAAATCTATTATTTTTAATTCTAGACCATCTTTTCTCTATTTTGTGACCATCCTTAATCTACTTGGAGTTCCAGAACTCTCAGCCATTCCTGGTCGTCCGATCTGGCTTGATAAAAAACAACTTATCTCTTATAACAGCCGACCCTACATGTTGTATACCCAAAAATTGAACATATTCCTTCATCTTCCACCTCTCTCTGACCTATTTTCTCCAAACCCTAACCCTAGATCTCTCATTTTTTGGTGCTCTCTCCTCTCTAAGCTTAAGTTTTATAGCTTTTGGGGGATTCTCTTCCATCATCATCACTTATTTTTGAGGTATATTTCTTGTAGTTCCTAATTTCATTAACTTCTTTCAATGGCACCTAGACTTTTCAATAGAGGAAAGAGAAGTAGGAGTGAAGCTTCATCATACAATCCTCCTTCTCCTCCTCATAATATCAATCACCCTCATCCATTATTCAATCCACGTCCTTCTCCCAATGCCGACATCTACTATCATGACCCGCACCCAGTATAGGGACACAAGAAGTGGGTACGTCTAGCCTACGTCGCAGTGTCAGTAGTAGAACGTTGTCCTAGGTCACATGCATCTAACAATTATAAGGTACATGTACAATATATACTTTCCAAACAGAGGACAATACAGAAATGTACAGCTCAATCACAACTAAGGTAGAAGTACAGTAAGATAGATAGATATGATATGAAAATCCCAAAATAAAATACAACAGGAGAAGAAGTCTAAGTGTCTAAGATAACATCTCTGCAAAACATCCAAAATAACAACAAGATCCTAAATATATACATCAATGTATCCAAATGAGACAAGACAAATAGGTAAGATAACTAGTCTAGCTAACTAACCTAGACTACTGGGGTAATGTCCTATGCAAGGACTAGGTCCTCCTAGGAGTCCAACTCGCAAGTGTCATCTAGGGCTGCTCCATAGTATGTTGGGCAAAGCTCCTCATCTGGGTCCTCTGTAACATTTTTAACAGGTCCAGTCAGGACAAGAACGATCACAGTACATCTCACGCAGTTCATATCATGACAGAAAATGTAAGCATGCTATAGAGTAAGATACATGAAATGCTGAAGAATATACATGAAGTAAAAGAGATGACTGTAAGGAAATATCTACTATAAGTAAAGAACTATCAGTGGTTAGTGATGTAAAGTACAAGGTAGACATGTGAACGGCTTGAATTTGCACATGATTACACTAATTTAGAATTGTTTACATGACCATTTATACTCCCCCGTACCCCAATCAATATATAAAGATTCAGACAAGTTATGTTATTTCACATAATTTCACATGGGGGCCCATAAATGGGTGCACATAAAGTATACATAGGGGCTCTGTGAACATGAGAGTACATGAATCACTAGAGTGCACATGAACGATAAAAGCACATGAATACATGATGTATGTGAAAAGCACATGACATGACGTATCCCGATGCTCCCAAGGGGGATAACATCTCATAAAAGGATCCATATAGTACCAATCCGTGTTAACAACGTGATAACATCAAGTAAAGTAATCTAGAGCCAGAATATAAATCCTAACAAGTATAAAACGGTCAGAGAACGTACTCGCCTGATATCCTGAGTATCTGATGAGTAAAGATGTCCAGACAGAGTAGATGTGTTCTATTTAGAGCAACACAAGTCATAACATGTCCAAAAAAGTAATACTGAAGATTATATTGCATACTACATGATTCTAGGTCATTCTAGAGTAAAGTCAACTCTTGGTCAACTCTAGTCAACAATATTAGTCAAACTAGGTCAACCAAGCTATTCTAGGTCTAAACCTAGTCTAACAAGTCATTCTAGGCCTAACCAAGCCTAGTCTAAGCAATCTAGTCTAATCACAAGCACAAATACAATATGTAAATACATATAATATATATCTCACACATGGCTATTGACTACAATACAAGTATCAATATATATATATACATATATGCATTCATTCCCATTATCTTTTATACATATCCTATACATAAAGGCATATAGAGGTAAGTTATATATATCATACACTCACATATATATAGAGAGGGGTGTAGTGAGTGTGGAGCATTGAATATGCAATAAGAAGTGTACAATATAGGATTAAAAGAAAGGTTGCAGGATGTAAAGGATATGCAATGTATGGAAGTTCAATATAGGTGAACATGTATGTGCAATATGGGCAATGTAAGACATTAGGATATGAGAGTGGTGTTGCAGTGGTAATGTGTGCCTATGATACATATTGTATCAGAGTTGTAGGGCATTTGCTTAATAGTAGGGCCATGCAACAGTGGGTGCTATATTGAGCAATGGTTAGTGAGTGCTGTAGGCTATGTATGCAGGGCAAGTGTGTTCTGATACCAAGACATCATATATGAATCCCTCCCCTATGTGTATACAGGTAACCCCCAACATTACATAATGTACATCATTGCCCCACATATTGGTACATGAACCCAGGCATGAGCAAGACAGGTAATGAAGATACTAAATGCCAAATACAGTGAAGGGCCTGTCTTGAGTTGCTAATGCAGTAAGGATTAATATGCAGTAATTAAATGTGTGTGCATCATGTAGAGGGGGTTTAATTCTCAGGAAAATGGCCTACACAACCCTCAATCTCAGTTTGCATATACAAGTAAACCAAACCACATACTCTCAGATTTCATTCTCAGGTTTTTATAACTCAGTTCTCAGGTTTTATATGAACAAACCTTATTATCAGATATTTAACCAATGTAAATAAACCTATATATTGCATAATGTATCAACACAAGTTTGAAACCCTCATCATCAAAGCTAAACGAACATCAACAATGAACCAGCAATTGAAACATGTATCCCAGACATCATTAAATGTTAAACATTATCAAATTAACATTAATTTACATTTAATTAACATTTTAATCTCAGAAATAACTCAGTTTATGCATAGGTATCAGAACATGGTTCGAAAACCTAAATTAACATGGGAAGACCAAATTAATATGCGATAACATGTTGTGCATATGTACTCGTGTTTCAGAGGTCATCTCGTGTCCAAACAACTGGACACGAGGTGTCCAAACATGATAAAACACACAGGCACACACTGCACAGAGCAGTCTCGAACACTGCCTCGTGCGGGCAGGACATGAGCTCGTAGATACGACACGAGCCACGACACATCTCGTGCTCGTGTCCATACGTACCCCAATACTAGGGCTACACAATAGACACAACACGAGACGTCCACGATGTAAAACCCCTAAATTTTTAATTTTTTTAAAAAGACTTAAAATAGAATTTTTGCAATTTATGGGTTTTTTTATTTATTAAAGATGACCTTAGCCATTGTGGAGTTTTGGAGCACAAGACGACCATGAACTTTGGCATGAAAGATGTAGCAGTGTACCTTGACTAGTGTACTAGCCATGCTAGGGGAAGCCTAGCCATGGTGAAGTCCGAACTAGGAAAACCAGGCCGAGTTGTGAAATAACGCATTTAAAATATTTTATTTAGATATTAATTTATATATTGATTTTTAGATGACCCGGGTTGTCCAAACCAGTCCGAACTAGGTCCGAACCAAATTTAAGCCCAAGTAAGCATGCAGTGTGATCAAAGATGGCCATGTCGGCCTATTTTATGTGTGTGCAAATATTTCTTTAATTATTGATATATATTTTCTAAATATGTAATTAATTGTACAAAATTGGTATTTTATTATTAAATAATAATTTATAATATTTGTGCAATTTTTCTGGACCGACATAAGGGTGTGTGTCATAAGTTCACCCAAGAACCACCAATTGATTATTTTATTATTTATTATTAATTAATATTATTTTGTTGAGATTAAATAAACACATTTATTCCTATTAGATAATATTATTAATTGTTGTTCCTTTATGGTAAATTGAATATATATATATATATATATATATATATATATATATATATATATATATATATATATATATATAAGAAAAAAAAATATAAGAAGATTTAAGATAAGAAAGAAAAAAAATGATAAGGTGGTCGGCCCAAAGGGGTGGGACCGACCACCCACAACCTATTCTTAAGCAAAGGAGCAGCGGCTGCAACTATAAGGGGGGAGGGCCCCACGCCCATGCTTTATGTAACACCCCAGAACTAGAATATTGGGGAGCGGGGGCGGACGTAGCCAGCTACGTATATTGAAGTACAACCCACCTCGCTATACGGTCACGGCTGTCTAGATACATGAGGGTTTAACTACAAGCCATCGGTCTCTTATGGTCATGAACAAGCCTATTGTCTCAATCTTATGCAAATAATAGCAGTTAAAAGATGTCAGAGCACCAAATATACAATAGTAAGGCGTCCCATACATTACATATTTGGATGATCATGAAGCTAGTCATACAAAATGTGAAGACTAGCAAGAGTTCAGTAATACATGATCAACCCTAGAATTTGTTAATCATGCTACAGCCCGTAGGCAGACAGTAAGTAAAGGTGCAATCGAGCTAACACGTGCTCGTCGGCTAAACGCCTCAAAAGATTATTATTATAATAGAGTGGGAGAGCAAAATAAAACCCACTCGTTGCCAACGCTTGGTGGTCACCATCTGGCTAGAAGACAGGGAGATGCTCTGGTGCTACTCCTGTATCTGGTCATGCAAAACCAGCTAGGTCAGATACCAGAAAGAGCAAGTGCCACAAAGGAGGCTTCACTTAAGAACTAAAATCAGTAATTAGCACAAAACATATAAATATAATAAAAAAGTGGGGATATGGTCAATTATGATGATATATGATAAGATAACTATGTGACTATTCAGATAACCAAATTACAACCCTTAAACCAAATAAAGACCGGGGTTGTAACCCTTCATCTGAACAGAACTTAGTTTTCCACCATTTATCGATAAAGTAAAGCACAAGCATTCAGGTCATGTAACAATCTTGCACAGGATCAGGACAAGACTAGATTGGGTTAGACTCCATCCAATCAAATCATGGCTACGCAATAAGTACGGCTTGATACTTTAACTAAATAGGGTTATCACAGGCCTAATTACTAACATGATACAATAAGATTATTCCACAGCCACAAGCCCTACAGACCATCTAGGCTATCCGGACGCAAATTAGGGGTTGAATTCATGTGGGTACATTATCCAAGGAACATATGTACCGTTAGGTAGCTTGAAGGGTGCAACACATGACAGTGTGCTGGAAATGTGCCCTACTCGACGGCAGGCTACATATCCCATGATGGGGCGCCCAGATAACGGGATTGCCTGTAGCTAGGAAATCTCTTTATGACTACTGGATTATTCTAGTTATTAGCCTTAATCCGTTTAAGTAGGTACCCCTAACCGTGGTACTCAGGGTTCCCTGCCTTAGTCATAATGCAAGACTGTACTGGTTCACTTGTACAAATACAATCGTCCATGGTGTCCAGGCCATTCATTCTTGTCATGCCTTACTAGCCGTCGCAACAGCTTTCAATAGTTCCCATCATGCTTGCTTGTCATATCATGTTATGTCATGTCTATATCATACCATATCGTGTATAATTTATCATTTCAAACATATTAAATAATTCGTGATTATCAAGTTCATAACAAGGTGTACGCCTTAGGGACTCAAAGTCTCTACGTGCGTACCTCTACGCTAGGCCAAGGGGACTCAAGTGTAAAGTGGCTTACGCTAGCAAGAGCAAGGTGAGATAGCTCTACGCAAGCAAGGGTGCATGCGGGTGGGGTTTTACGCAAGCCAGGGCTTTATACAAGCAAGCCGTAGGCGAGCGAGGCTCTACACGAGTGTAACCCTACGCGAGCAAGCTCTACGCGAGGAAACACTCGAGCAAGACTTTACACACGCGAGAGTCTGGTCGAGCCATGGTTTTACGCGAGCATGATTTTATGCGAGCGGGAGGGCCTCGAGCGTAAAATTTGAATGAACTCGACGTAGAACAGAGTACGCTAGCATGCAAATGCGTGTGCGTAAAAGGCTGAATAATACGCTGTCACGTAAAACGTGGGCGTAAAGGCTAAACATTATGCTAACACGTTAGAACGTGTGCGTAAAACATCATCTTCTTCCCCTGACCAAGACAAGTAGGTGTAAAAGCTCACGAACTCAAGCAAGCCCCATCTCGGTTAAGTCTCGATAAAATCCAACCATTCCAGAGCCAAACTTGCGTGAAATCGAAATCCCTACTACATGGAACTCTCTATTTTGGAAACAACCCAGTTTTAGAAGATCAAAACCATGAAGATCAAAAATGCTAAAACTTAGATCTACATGAAATGAGCCATAGAATTCGAAAATGCTAAATACTAAAGTGACTTAGAATCTCATAAGGAAGACAATAGAACAACAAAATCTAAGTTCCTCCATGAAGCAAGTTGCACTTGCCTAAGCCTCTCTCTGGTCGGTGGAGAGAGTTAATGGAGGAAGGAGAAGAGTAAATGAAGAAGTGAATGAAGAGAGAGAATGGGTTATTGGGATTAATAAATGATGGAGGGTGGTAGGTAGGGGTTTGCATTCCAACCCAAACCGAACCAACCAAGCCGGACCCAACCGAACCTGATGCATGCCAGAACCATGAAATGCTAGCTAACTCATGCCAATGCAGAACCCAAGGCTAGCCAATCAGGACAAGTCTATATACAGGTCCAAGATTACGTACACGTATAACAAAATTTGTAATACGAACTACATGTGTTACAACTCTATCCACCTTAAAAGAATTTCGTCCTCAGAATTTAATTAAGAGGCGAAAACAAGCTATACTAATCACAGACAAGCTATACTAAGCAGTCTACCATGCGATCATTCATTCAAGCAAGGAATCGAGAGTATAAGGCATTAGAAGGACATTATACCTTACGAGTCAAACAGGTCTGGATATCGCGATCGGATATCATCCTCATGCTCCTATGTTGACTCACCCAAAGAGTGATGATCCCAAGCAACACGGACTAACTTGATAGTCTTGTCCTTCAGTATCTTCTCTCTTTGGTCCACTATGGATACGGGCCTCTCCTCATACGAAAGGTTGGTACCAACAACCAATTCCGAATGATCAAGGATATGACTCAGATCTGGGATATACCTTCGTAATTGGGACACATGGAAGACATCATGCACCTCACGTAACAACGACGGAAGAGTGAGACGATAGGACACATCTCCAGGAATATATACCTAGGACTAAGCTTTCCCCGTACGCCAAAACGAATGACGCTACGTGTAGGCGAGATCCTCAGGAATACATGGTCGTCGACAGAAAACTCAAGGGGACGCCGATGAGAATCGGCCCAATGATGTTGGCGATCTTGTACGATGCGAAGATGATCTCTAACTTTTCTGACCACCTCAACTGTCTGAGTAATCATTTCCGGACCGATCATCTGCCTCTCTCCAACATCATCCCATGCTAGCAGGGATCTGCACTTCCTACCATAAACTGCCTCGAACGGTGCCATTTGGATACTAGCCTGAAAACTGTTGTTATATGAGAATTCTACCAGGTACAGGTGATCCTCCCACGAACCACCAAAGTCGAGTATACAAGATCTCAACATATCTTCCAAGGTTCATATGGTACGCTCTGACTGACCATCTGTCTGCGGATGATCCGCTGAGCTGAACTGGAGACGGGTTCCCAAACTCTCTTGCAGATTATGCCAAAAGTGCGACGTAAATCCTGAATCCCTGTCTGAGGTGATACTGGCTGGTATACCGTAAAATCTGACGATCTGTCTGAGGTACATCTCTGGTAGCTGAACCATCGACTGACCAACTCTGAATGGGAGAAAGTGAGCCACATTTGTGAGCCTATCTATAATAACCCAAATAGCATCTCTACCGGCCGGGGAACTAGATAATCCAGTCACGAAATCCATGGTTATATGCTCCCACTTCCATTCTGGAATCGGCAAGGGCTGAATAAGTCCAGCTGGTCTTTGATGTTCAGCTTTAACTTGTTGGCAAACCAAACACCGAGAGACAAACCGGGCTATCTCCCTCTTCATGCCATTCTACTAAAAATGCTGTCGGATATCTCGGTACATCTTCGTACCATCGGAATGAATCAAATACTGAGAACTGTGAGCTTCAGCCATGATCTTCTGTCTGATATCACCACTAGGTACACAAAGACGCCTCCTATGCCAAAGTGTACCGTCCTTATGGATACATAACTCCGGTCTTCGCCCTGCTACATATTCTGTCCTAAGCCGCTGAAGCTTAGAATCCGCTGACTGAGCTAACTTGATCCTCTCAACTATACTAGACTGAACTTGCATACTGGCCATCAATGCCACATGGGTAGGGAGAACAATTTCAATACCCATCTTCTGAAGATCTGCTAATAATTCTGGTTGCGCTGTTAGAAAATAAGCTCCAGCTCTCCTGCTCAATGCATCTGCTACTATATTGACCTTCCCTGGATGATACTGTAGGTTGGCATCATAATCTACAAGTAGCTCTAGCCACCTTCTCTGACGCATGTTGAGATCCTTCTGGGTGAACACATACTTCAGGCTCTTGTGGTCGGTAAAAATCTCCAATCTATCTCCGTACAAGTAGTGCCTCCACAACTTAAGTGCAAACACTACTGCTGCCAACTCCAAGTCATAGGTGGGGTAATTCCTCTCATGATTACGAAGCTGACGTGACGCATAAGCTATTACCTTCCCATGCTGCATCAAAACACATCCTAAACCTCTGCCTGAAGCATCACAATACACTAAAAATCCTCCAATCCTATCTGGAAGCGTGAGAATGGGTGCCATCATCAAACCTCGTTTCAACTTCTCAAAAGAATCTTGACATTCTGCTGTCAAAGAAAACTTCACATCCTTGCGGGTCAACTGGGTTAATGGCACTGAAATCCGAGCAAAGTCTAAAATAAATCGCCGGTAGTAGCCGGCCAAGCCAAGAAAACTACGAACTTCTGCAACTGTGTTAGGTACTGGCCACGTCTCGATAGCCACAATCTTCTGGGTATCCACTTCTACTCCTCCTCTGGTGATGATATGACCCAAGTACGAAATACGATCGAGCCAGAACTCGTATTTACTGAACTTGACATACAACTGGTGCTCTCTGAGAATCTGGAGGACAACCCTGAGATGCTGCTCATGCTCTGCTTCACTCTTGCTATAGACCAGGATGTCATCAATAAATACAATCACGAACAGATCTAAATATGGCATGAAGATACGATTCATGAGGTCCATAAATACAGCCGATGCATTGGTTGCTCCAAATGGCATAATAAGAAACTTCTAATACCCATACCTCGATCTGAATGCTGTCTTCGGGATATCCTTCTCTCTGAATCTGATCTGATGGTATCCTGACCGCAAGTCAATCTACAAAAATACTGCTGCCCCCTTGAGTTGATCAAACAAGTCATCTATCCTCGGGAGAGGATATCTGTTCTTGATTGTCACTGAGTTCAAGGTACGATAATCTATACGTAATCTAGACGTACCATCCTTCTTTTTCACAAGAATCATCGGGGCTCCCCAAGGCAATCCACTTGCACGAATGAATCCTTTGGTCCTGAGTTCTTCAATCAACCTGTACAATATCTCTAACTCTGATGGTACCATCCTGCAAACTCTCTCCGACACTGGGGCTGTCCCTGGGATCAAGTCGATAGTAAACTCGATCTCTCGCTCCGACGGCATACCTGGAAGCTCCTCGAGGAAAATATCAGGAAACACTTCTACAATTCTGAGAAACTGAACTGCTACTGCCACTACCATCCGCAACACTGGAGGTGAAGGTTCTACTCCGCCTCGGAAGAATGAAAACTCTGGCTCACCAGGAATACTAAAAATAATCTTGCCGATATGGCAATCTATTCTAGCATATTGGTCCCTCAAACAATCCATCCCTAAGACCACATCATAATCGGCCATCGAAAATTCTATCTACCTAGCGGGAAACTCTCTACCGCTAACTACGATCTGACACGAGGAAAACACTCTATCTACTCCCAAAAGACCGTTACCAGTAAGTATATTGAGCCTTACTGATAATGACTCGGGCTCCAGTCCTATTCGTGTCATAAATCGTGCAAATATATATGAATGCGATACACCAGAATCAAATTATGCTGATGCTGGAAAGGAGTTGACGAGAATAGTACCTGCCACTACCTCACCTGATGCTAACTCCTCCTCCACGGTCAAAGCTATTACTTGACCGTGCCCTCGGGGTGCTGGTCCCCGCTACTGGAAACCTCTCTGGCAGTTCTGGGTCTGAACTTGGACTTGTGCATACTGCTGGGGGTTCTGCTGCTGAAATACTTGGGCCTGAGGTGGCAAGCGCCTCGAAAACGGGTACTGCTACTGCTGCTGGACTGGTACTGGGGCTGGTCCCCTAACCGAGGGACTAGAAAAGGTTGAACAAGTAGAACTCCCCCTATTCGGGTAGTTTCTAATCCTGTGGTCTGGTGTACCACAAACCAAGCACAAACCATGTGCTCTGTGACACTCTGACACCACGTGCCCTGGCTTTCCACAATGAGTGCAACCCATTACGGAAGACGGCTTCTCCTGCTGCTGGGGATACACCGGGGTCGAAGGCTGAACAACGTAACAGAAGCCGCCCCCTCGGAGCTCCAATGGTCAAAGCCCGAGCGGCCAGAACTGGTACTGAAGACTGGTTCATCTGGCCGTGAGATCTCTTCCGACTCCCGGTCCAATCTAGAATCCTCTGGAAGGTATACTCATGCCTCCTTGCTGCTCTCAATACTGCATCAAAAGTCTGATGCTTAAACTGCTCCACTGCCAGTAAAATCTCCAGGTGGAGTCCCTGCTAGAACTGCTGAGCTCTGTCAAACTCGGTCGCCACCAAGGTGGGAGCAAACAGACTAAGTCTGGAAAACTCAGCCGCATACCCATCGACCGTCTTGTCCATCTGCTTCAAATTTGTGAACCTCGTCTATAGATTATACCGAGCTACAGTGTCAAAGTACTGGGTCCGGAATCCCTCACGGAATACTGTCCAAGCAATAGGTGCCACTAATCCATTGGCCTGCGATGCCCACCAGCTGTGGGCTATATCCAGTAACTGCAGGCATACCACGGCCACCTTCTCGTTCTCTGGGGTCCTGGCTGCTACTAGAATAACCTCAGTATCCTGCAGCCAAGCATCTGCGACAAGAGCATCTTCGCTACTATCGAAGAAGGGAGGGTTCAAGCGCTTGAAGCTGTTTGCCGCACTGTTACCTGGATGACTACCTCTGTTCAGAGCATCTTGTACTGTCTGGTACAATATATCACCCCGTCGATCCTGTGATGCAATCAACTCTCGGATGAGTCCAACTAAGACTCTATCATCCTGTCTTGCAGGCTGGGCTGGCTGTACTAGGGGCTCTGGACCTCCGGGAAGCATGACTCGGGAAGCTACCCCTGAGTGCTGAGCTTGATCTTCATGTTGCGGGGGTACTCACGGAGCTCCTTCCGGCTGATTGACAGGACCAGGAACAATACCGCTGAAGAAGACAACATAGGGAACAATAAGGACCAGGACAGATCAAAGATACAAGCATGTGATCAGGTCAAGATTTTCAGGAATTTATAGGATACGAGCAGAGATCAAGGGTGAGTGCTGATTGAGACATCTATTCGGTAAACCCTCACATATCTTAATTTTTTAAGACCTGTATGAACCACCACTAAAACTATGTAACGCCCCAGAACCAGAATACTGGAGAGCGGAAGCGGACATAGCCAGCTACGTATATTGAAGTGCAACCCACCTCGCTATACGGTCACAGCTGTCTAGATACATGAGGGTTTAACTAGAAGCCATCGGTCTCTGGTGCTACTCCGGTATCTGGTCATACAAAACCAGCTGGGTCAGATCCCAGAAAGAACAAGTGCCACAAAGAAGGCTTTACTTAAGAACTAAAACCAGCAATTAGCACAAAACATATTAATATAATAAAAGAAAACTGGGGATATGGTCAATCATGATGATATACGATAAGATAACCATGGGACTATTCAGATAACCAAATTACAACCCTTAAACCAAGCAAGGACCGGGGTTGTAATCCTTCATCTGAACGGAACTTAGTTTTCCACAATTTATCGATAAAGTAAAGCACAAGCATTCAGGTCATATAATAATCTTGTGCAGGATCAGGACAAGACTAGACTGGGTTAGAACCATCCAATCAAATCACGGCTAAGCAATAAGTACGGCTTGATACTTTAACTAACTAGGGTTATCATAGGCCTAATTACTAACAAGATGCAATAAGATTATTCCACAGCCACAAGCCCTGCAGACCATCTAGGCTATCCGAACGCAAATTAGGGATTAAATTCATGTGGGTACATTGTCCAAGGAACACATGTACCCTTAGGTAGCTTGAAGGGTGCAACACATAACAATGTGCTGGAAATTTGCCCGACTCGACGGCAGGCTACATATCCCATGATGGGGCGCCCAGATAACGGGATTGTCTGTAGCTGGGAAATCTCTTTATGACTACTGGATTATTCTAGTTATTAGCCATAATCCGTTTAAGTAGGTACCCCTGACCGTGGTACTCAGGGTTCCCTGCCCTAGTCATGATGCAAGACCATACTGGTTTACTTGTACAAACACAATCGTCCACAGTGTCCAGGCCATTTATTCTTGTCATGTCATTCTTGTCATGCCTTACTAGCCGTCGCAACAGCTTTCAATAGTTTCCATCATGCTTGATTTTTATATCAAGTTATGTCATGTCTACATCATAACATGTCGTATATAATTTATCATTTCAAACATATTAAATAATTCATGATTATCAAGTTCACGACAAAAGGCGTAAGGATATAAAAAGGGTAAAGGTGTACGCCATAGCGACTCAAAGTCTCTACGTGCGTACCTCTACGCTAGGCCAAGAGGCCTCAAGCGTAAAGTGGCTTACGCTAGAAAGAGCAAGGTGAGATAGCTCTACGTGAGCAAGGGTGCATGCGGGTGGGGTTTTACGCAAGCCAGGGCTTTATACTAGCAAGCCGTAGGCGAGCGAGGCTCTACGCGAGTGTAACTCTACGCGAGCAAGCTCTACGCGAGAAAACACTCGAGCAAGACTTAACGCACGCGAGAGTCTACTCGAGCCAAGGTTTTACGCGAGCACGATTTTACGCGAGCGGGAGGGCCCCCAGCATAAAATTCGAATGAACTCGGCGTAGAACGGAGTACGCTGGCATGCAAATGCGTGTGCGTAAAAGGCTGAATAATACGCTGTTATGTAAAACGTGGGCATAAAGGCTAAACACTACGCTAACACGTTAGAACGTATGCGTAAAACTTCATTTTCTCCCCCTGGCCAAGACAAGTAGGCGTAAAAGCTTACGAACTCAAGCAAGCCCCATCTCGATCAAGTCTCGATGAAATCCAACCATTCCAGAGCCAAACTTGCGTGAAATCAAAATCCCTACTACATGGAACGCTCCATTTTGGAAACAACCCAGTTTTAGAAGATCAAAACCCTGAAGATCAAAAATGCTAAAACTTAGATCTATATGAAATTAGCTATGGAATTCGAAAATGCTAAATACTAAAGTGACTTAGAATCTTATGAGAAAGACAATAGAACAACAAAATCTGAGTTCCTCCATGAAGCAAGTTGCACTTGCCTAAGCCTCTCTCTGGTCAGTGGAGAGAGTTATTGGAGGAAGGAGAAGAGTAAATAAAGAAGTGAATAAAGAGAGAGAATGGGTTGTTGGTATTAATAAATGATGGAGGGTGGTAGGTAGGGGTTTGCATTCCAACCCAAATCGAACCAACCAAGCCGAACCCAACCGAACCCGATGCATGCCAGAACCATGAAATGCTAGCTAACTCATGCCAATACAGAACCCAAGGCTAGCCAATCAGGACAAGTTTATATACAGGTCCGAGATTACGTACATGTATAACAAAATACGTAATACAAACTACATACGTTACAACTTTATAAAAGCACCAGCAGCCAGTAACAATGTGGCCGATCCCCCCTTTTATTCATCTATATGCTTTGAAAATTTTTCCCATCCAACCCTAATTTTTTCTATCTTCATCCTCCTTGTAATGTCCCGCTTCGCGTGAGGCATTTGGTTGGCTTGGTGGATGCGATCAGAATGTTGGACCGTGACTTGCATTGGAAATCAGGAGAATTAAGACTGATGCAGTCTCTTTTAGCTGGTTAGACGAAATGGGAATTGGAACGTGGCTCACTGGTGGAGCTACACTTAGCAAAATTATGTGTGATCGGAACAGGAAGAACCTTTGATGCAAGTGAGTGGAACTGTCCTTCGTCCTCCTTACTCCTTCATGCTTAATAAAATAGAGTATTAAAATACGATAAATTGTCCCTAAATGTCCCATATTTTAGTTGCTAAATAATTGAGATGTTTATGATGAGAATTATTGAAATGAACAATATATGATCATTAAACTGCTGAATGTATCACCCTTGAACTGCTAATATGATTTGATGCCTGAGAATGAATTGATAACATTGTCCTTATGTTTAATGCTGCTGAAACAAGTAAAACACTTGAATAATGAGATGCCTTGTGAATGATAGAATAGACAACGCACTGGCTATGAGAATTGAACGAATACTTGAATCATGTACTCTCTGTACAACTGTTGCAAGAATGTGAAATGTTGCTTGTCCCTTATAAAAAATGAATGAATGAATAAATGTCCCTATGAAATGAATGAATGTTATATTCCTTGTCAAAAAGGAACGATATGAGAAACATTGCAATGAAGCAATGAATGAGAAATGATGAAGTATGGGATCTTTGAGATCACCAAATGAGATGATGGTAATGATGAAATGAATAATTCATTGAATATGACTAACGATGCACTGTTGTCTTTACTTTCCTTAATATATTTTACCATGCGATTATGTTCACAATCGAGTCGGACACGTATTCGCATGGTCATGGACAACTTGTATACAAGGTTTGAGTAATAATTTCCTCGAACGGTACCGGTACGCCGTGACCGATTCGGCCTAGGAGGAAATAATGATGAGTGCTGTGGGAGGACGGATAATGCGGGGTGGCATAGAGGCTCGCCACCTACTATGCTGACCGTATTATCTTGAAGTGAAATGAAATAAAAAGAGTCCATATGGTTTAACAACACCAATGACCATGTAGTCAGGATGCACGCTAATGAATGTTTTTGTGCCGGCAGAGTAAGTATATCTGATAACCTATATTTGATGCAGGTACGAGGGAGTTGGCCATCGATAAGAAATCACTTAAGTGTGATATACTCAATATCTGTGTTGGTTTAACTTGCGTGCTTAACGTGCCAAATAAATGATGCTGTATGTAGCCTTTCAGTATGAGAACCTGCTTAACATGTTAATTTAGTATGCTAGAAAGATGTCATGCTATAACATTGCTCAAACATAACATACATGCTAAATGACGCTTGAAGTGAAAATTGTCATAACATGTTTAAGATGTTAATGTTAACGATGCTTCAATGATGTCTTTGTATGATAACAACAAGAATGCTATAATGATACGTCCACATGAATATTGCTAAGAATATGTTTACATGTTTCACTATGATTATTGCCTATGAACTGTAAACTGATGTTAGGTCCCAAATAGAAAGATCATTCTAATGAATGCTGCTTAAATGGTTTCATACATGTTGGTTTAGGCGAGTGGGTTGGATTCTGCTTGCCAGTACATAGATGATGTGCTGACCCACGTTTTGTGGCAGGTGCTCGTGCTTTGGATATTCTGCACACGATGATTGACTTGATTGGTCCCGTGGCATCGAAGATTTGTTGGACATACAGAAGATCTCCTAGAAAAAGATGATGTCTTCTGTCTATAAAGGGCATAATGTATGAAACATTATAATCAGTTGTACCAGTGAGTTGTAAGCCAAGTCGATATATCGAGTTGTAATTCAATGTATCCAAGGATCAAATGTAAGTTGTATTGCATTGTTCAGTTGGCTTTTAATATAAAGTGAGATTGGTTGTAAGCATTGTACTTCAATACAAGTATTGTACTCTTCTTCAATTATCAATAAAGAGAATAAAATTTTATATATCTCTGTGTGACTTCAAGTTATCCTTTTATCTCCGCTGCTATAAAGAAGTGATGTATTTCTATTCAATGAGAAAGATTGTCCTCATTAACTTCAATTTATCTGCTTTTGCTGCTACGATGTGTTCCTATTTGAATATAATCAGTTATGTACCATCTTTGTCTTGTACAAGTGCAATACCAGACTTGTACGGCATCACGCCCAAGCGAGGACGATCGATTCCAAGAGATAAAATATGTGAATAAATGACTCTACGAATCGGGGCGTGACAAATTGGTAACAGAGTACGACTTTACATCCTTGGTCTCTTCTTTGATTCGCTTCAAATCAAAGTTGCATCGACGATTAACCAAAGTTGCTTCTGCGATCACTCAACCTTGCTTCCGCGATTAAATCAAAGATTGCTTCCGCGATTGTGCTGTTGTTATTCTGTAATCATCCTATGTTGTTTGTGTCTGAAAGTCCGTTGACCCTCTTGGCTGCTCCCTGGATGTTTCATATAATAAGTCTAAATACAATGTGATGCCCTTGAATGAATGATTGTTGTTGGTTTGGACATACTACAAGAATAAGGGCTTTTCTTGACGGTGATTCCCTGTCAAGAAATGGTTATCTTGACGGTTGCAGATCCGTCAACTAGGCCGGAGTCAAGAAAAGTCTCCCCTTTTTTCTTGACGGTCCCTGACAGGGATTTTCTTGACAGTTTTTTGCCATCATTTTATGTAGTTTTCTTGACTGCTTTTAGCCATCAAGATAGCTCTTTTTAGGAACCGTCAACGTAGGCAAAAACTTTTTTTGACTCCAGCCTAGTTGACGGTCTTTAGCCGTCAATAAAAGCATTTATTTTGACGGACAAAACCCGTCATGAAAAGCACCAATTCACGGCTATATTGTGCAGCATGATATGAATTAAAGTTGACGTAGACAACCGTCAAAAGAAGCTATCCAGAGTACCATCAAAATAAGCATGCCAAAATTCTGTCAAGAATTATATAATATTAATCAACCACACATTATATCAATCCAGAAGCTGCACACATCAATTTACTATTAAACCCAAATTTTATATTAACAAACTGTATTGTTTATATAAAAGAAACTAAAATAGTTGTCCCACCACATGTATTCTTCACTTGTCCAACTACGACATAATCCAACCATAAAGTACACATCCCACATCTATTGTTTCCATACAACTTAATTACATCCAAACCACAAATAACCATCACTTGTCACACCCACGAAACATAATCCACCTAAACTTCAAAATGAAACCAAGAAAGTAGCAAACCATATCGGAGCACATCCCTCCATATCCACAGCTCCTATTCACAGCATGCATATCCACCCTTCATTTTTAGCAAGTTCCTGAGAGAACAAGAACACAAAGTATCAACTTACCATTACAGGATTATCAATACAACTCGAGACAATTTGAATCACTCGAGAAGAACTGCAAGGCTAGCCATATTGAAACTATAATTCACAAACATGTATAAATCATGTAAAGAATCTGAAGGCTAGCTAAATTGTCAATCATTTAAAGTTTCTCACTATAATTAAAACAATATATAATTCGAAACTGCAACAGAAAGATGCGATACTGAAACAACCAAGTATTGGTTCTCCTTTGACCAAACAACATAGAAACATCTGATCAATATAACCCATGTTGCACAGGAAACTGGTGTCCCTATCGTGTCTGTACCCGTACCCGTATCCGTATTCATGCAACATGTGTGACTACATTGTACCTATTTGATAATCTACATACATTATACACTAATGTTACAACTTGTGAATACTTAAGCAAAGAAATTTGTCAGGTTTCTTTATCATGTCAATCTGAGATGAACCACCCTTAAATTATTATTCACAAATTTCACACAATATCTCAATTCCACAAAACCATTAAGAGTCAAGAGGGAGAAGTTTGCCTTTATAACAATCACTCGAAGAGTTTCATACTCAAGATCCTACATTTTTGTTGGACACCTCATAACTCTCCAGAAACTTGCCAACATCCAGAGAAGCATATAAGCTTGTTTACAAAATTGATCATTTGACATCAATACTAGTTAATTTTGTATCAGATGACAGAAAGAAAACATCAAAATTGTATAGCAAAAAAATTTACCCATAAAATTCTAAATAAAGACTAAGGAGGTTATAATATTAGTACTACAAGAATTGACGATTAGAGAAATAATTAGCCATTTTTTAGTGGACAAAACAATGATAAATAAGGTTAGTACTAACCTCTTGTTGCTTTTTGTTTTTGTACTTCCTCCACTTGGGGAGGGTTCATCTCTATAACCTGTGACAAAGACAAGCATTTGACAAAAAGCTAATTTGATTAGGAGGATAATGCCTAAGTGGCTCTCTGATTGGCGTCGCCATTGGATCATACAAAAACAAAAACATAATATGATGTCTTTGTTTGTGTGTCTCCCTCCAAAGATTTCAATTCACAACTGAACCTGTTTCAAACCTAGTTAAAAACTAAATATCCATTTCCCATATATTATGTCAGAATCCCATATATATGTCTCAGGAACAACACTTACCAGAAAAAAAATAATGCATACCTCTTTTGATAGACAACACTTACCAAATAATATATCACATAATATGATGCATACCTCTTTTGATGACCTCTTTTTTTTTGGAAGGTGTCATATTAGGCATGCTTGATGTCTGCAAGGTGGCCGAAAAAGGCTATGAAATAATATACAAACATGTTGGATCAAACTATATATGTCAAAGAAATAAGTAGAGGAGATTTTACAATATATGTCTAACAAAGTAAGTGGATAGTATCTGTAAAAATAGGCTGAAGTAATCGTATGAGTTCAAAAAACAAAATCCATTAATGTCACATATGATAAGAAACTTGTGTCCAACATTTACTTATCAACCCAATCCCCTTCACAACCTACTCTTTTATAACACATATTATCATCATCCCCAGTATCAAATAATATATCAGTATTCCTCGATGCATTAGCAAAGGGATGATGTTCCATTGTATTGTCCAGGTCTTCATCATCTTCTGTGTGCATATAGTCTTTTTGACCCATGGACAAAACAACAGACCATTGAGGATCAAGTTGGTCTTTTACATAAAATACTTTCTTGGCCTGTGAAGCTAAAACAAAAGAATCTGATTTGTACCCAACTCGATTAAGGTCCACCAATGTGAAACCAAGTTCATCAACCTTAACACCCTTACTATCGACCCAGTCGCACTTAAATACTGGAATTTTGAAAGTGTGATAATCAAGCTCCCATATTTCTGTGATAACCCCGTAGAAACACATGTCCCCTATTATAGGTTTCTTATCTTTCGAACTTGCAATCTGCATTATCGTAGCTACAAGACTAACTCCACTATTTTGGGTAACTCGAGCATTGTCACGACCCTTCGTGTGATAGCGACAACCATTAATAACGTAGCCAGAACACTTAAGCACATGGTGGCTAGGCCCTTGTGCTATCCACTTTACAGTTTGTGAAATGTCTTCCCTTTCATTAAATTGACCGCCAACCTGCAAAGTTTCATATTTATTAAAAGCAAACTTAACATCTAAATAAGTTAGAATATAACTACAATAATATTGCTACAACTTCTACCTTCTTCTGTAACCATTGGAGAAATGTTTGATTGTATTTGTCCTGCAACCACTTTTTTTTAGATTTAAGGGAATGTTGTGATTGTAACCACTCTATATGCTCACTGTCAAGACATCATAACAAACTTAATCATACAATTTTCTAACAATTTTCATACAATGAATAAATAGAAAATTTATGATAAAGATGCTTACTCAATATAAGGTTGAATTTTATCTGTATTCTCCAAAACATATAAATGGGCTTGTTGCCATTCTTCACGATCAACTGCAACAATGCGACCTCTAGGCAAAGTTTGGCCATCTTTAACGTTGCCCTTCCTTGCAAGTGGATTTCCTACTGCTTCAATATATGATAGATACTAGCTACAAAATTCTATTGCTTCTTCTGCAATGTAACATTCTGCAATGCATCCTTCGGGACGGTTATGATTGCGCACATAACCCTTCAAGGGTTTCATGCACCTTTCAAATGGATACATCTATGTTAGAAAAACAGGTCCACATATCCTGACTTGGGCAACAAGATGAAGAGTTAAATGGACCATAATGTCAAAGAAAGATGGTGGAAAATACTTTTCCAACATGCATAATGTGACCACAAGATCATTTTGAATATCGTTTAGCTTATTCACATCCACTACTTTCTTGCAAATTGCATTGAAGGAGAAGCAAAATTGAGTAATAGCAACTCTAACCGGCTTAGGCAAAATTGAACGGATTGCCACGGGTAGTAGTTGTTGCATTAGTGCATGACAATCATGGGATTTCAGACCATAAAGTTTCAAATCTTGCATTAAGACAAGATTTCTAATATTAAAAGAGTAACCTTCAGGAACCTTTACGTCTACCAATGTTTGACAAAATATCTTTTTCTCATCCTTCGTCAATGTATAACAAGCACGCGGTAAATATATTCGTTTCTTTTTAAAATCAGGTTTTAATTCAGTCCTTAGACCCTCGCCCACAAGATCAAGACGGGCATTGACTCCATCCTTTGTCTTTCCAGGAATGTTAAGCAATGTACCATATATGCTCTCACAAACATTTTTTTTGATGTGCATAACATCGAGTGTGTGGCGGATATGCAAGTGTTCCCAAGTCAAGTGTAAAGAAGATTGACTTCTTCTTCATCCATCTTCTTTCACCTAACTGTAATGCTTTGCACTTTGCATGTTTCTTTCACCACGAGTTCAAAATTTCACCAACCTTGTCTAATATATCCTTTCCGCTCAATGGTGTTGGAGGACCGCCAAATTCCTGCTTACCATTGAAAACTTTCTTTTGAGTACGATACAAATAATATCGTGGGAGAAACCTCCTTGTACCAGTATACAAATTTTTACCACTATCTTTCAGCCTAGGCGCATAAGTATCTTTCCCTCATATGGGGCAAGCATAATACCCCTTAGTAATGCAACCAAACAGATTTCCATATGCAAGAAAATCGTTGATAGTCCACAACAATAGGGCCTTTAAAGTAAAGAACTCTCTTTTTTGTGCATCATAAGCATCAACTCCCTCTTTCCATAAAAGTTTCAAGTCCTCAACTAATGGTGCTAAATAAACATCAATATCATTGCCCGGGTGGTTTGGACCTGAAATCAATAGCGACAACATCATGAATTTTCTTTTCATGCACAACTACGACGGTAGATTATAGGTAACCAATATAACTGGCCAACAACTATACCTACTACTAAAGGACCGATGTGGATTTATGCCATCAGCTGAAAGAGCTAATCGAAGGTTTCTAGGATCTTTCACAAAATTTGGCCACTTGTGGTCAACTAGCTTCAATGATGCGGAGTCTGCAGGATGGCGAAGTTTGCCGTCAGCTACTCTTTCATAAGCATGCCAAGTTAAGTCCTTTGTTGTCTTTGAGGATTGAAACATTCGTTTAAACCGGGGAATGGGAGGAAAATACCACAATAGTTTGGCTGGAACTTTTTTACTAAAAAATTGGTGAGGATCATTAGTTGCCTTCTTCCATCTTGATGTTCCACAAGTGGGACAATCCGATAAATCACTATATTCCTTTTTATAAAGTATGCAATCATTGGGACATGCATGTATCTTCTCATATTCTAAACCCAGAGCTTTCATCATCTTCTTAGCCTCGTACATTGATGAAGGTATTTCATTTTGTGTTGGGAACATATCATGAAGAGTTTTCAACAACTCTGAAAAGCAACCGTCAGACCACCCAAATATTCCTTTAATGTTATACAATCTCATCAATCCTGATAGTTTTGTATACTTTGAACAACCAGGATATAGAGGCTTTTCAGCATCTTCGAGTAGAGAAATAAATGACTTACGGTCACCAGAAATATGTTCATATGCAGCATTAACCATTTCCACAGCATCTACAGCGTCTTCAAAGGAGTCGTCTTCATAGCCGTGTATTTCTTCAGCATATGTTGCAAAGCTTGACGATCCTATCTTCTCGTGTTTCTCACCATGCAAAACCCATACTATATAACTTCGATCTATACCCCTCCTGAACAAATATTTTCTTACGACCCCTAACGTTTGAAATGTCAGGTTTTCACGTTTTTCGTATGGACATCTAATAGAATTAGGATTACATGAATGGAGTTTTGCAAACTCAAGAAACTCTTCTACTCCTTCCTCATATTCCCTACACATTCTATCCTTTGACATCCACGATTTATCCATTTTAGGTTGGATTAGAATAGAAGTGCCTACACAGGTTAATATAGCATGTTAGCCATGATTTAGATATGTAACTCTACTTAGCAAGATACAAATACAATATAATATTGTAATAGCCTGTATACCTGAGCTTCAACTTTAGACGACCTTAGTCCAATCCTTAAGGTCTTACCTTCATTCTTTCCTGCAACCAAAATGTGGCAGAGCTATTTTTTAAGCTACAACAGCATTTTTTTAAGAAGGGGAATGCAACCTATACAATGCAAGACTCAGAAAAAACCATCTAAGAATGTGCAATGCAAATTCAAAGGGTATCTAAAACTAGTCTAATATATCCTTTCCGCTTCAAAATACAGAAACGAACAATTCTCAGGTACGTACGCCTAGAAATTAAGGAATTAAGGACCCTTTGTTGGCCCATTCCATGGTCACACCCGATTTCGATAATCGACTTACACTTTAGTCCATATACAAAATATAGACAATGCTGCTAACTATTTCAGGATACATGAAATCTTATTCAACGGACGATGTACTGCATAAATCCAAGCGTCAAAGTCATCAAAATTTCTGAAGACTCTTTTCTACTTTTATTCTGTATTTTTACATTTTATTGAGTCTAGGAATTTCTTTGTAAAATCAATTATGGTAATACTGGCTTAGGGTTAAAATTGTTCTCTTTCTCAAAACCTACTTTTACCCTTCATATTTTCGATTACAAATATTCAAAAATATATTTCGAAAATATTTCTTTTCAAATGATTTTACAAATAACCAAAAACATGTTTGAAAACTGTTTTACAAAAGATTTTTAAAATATCTCCTGACAGAACTCACAGCCGAGTTCGGCCCGAGTTCGGTCCGAACTCTGACCGAGTTCGGTCAGTTTGTATTCAAACTTTAGTTGCCTCCAAATCTGCGAGCAACGTCTATTTTGCGAGATATTGGCATCCGAACTCTGTCCGAGTTCTGCCCGAGTTCGGTTGGTGAAAACACCTATAAATAGAGAAGAATTTCTCACTTCAAATATCAATCCATTCTTCACTCTCTTCTCTATTCATTCAAGTGTTTTCTAGTGATCTAAAAATTTCAAATCTCACCTATACTTCTCTTAGCCAAAAGCCAGTACTATCAGATTGATTTAGAAGTCTTTTGGTTATTCAGAGTTGTAAAGAGGTCGTCAAGTTTCAACAACAAGTTCTCGTTGTGGAGCTGGTCGTGCGCTCGTCACCAAGCACGGTGTATGTTGGAGTTGGTCGTGCACTCGTCAACAAGCACGGTGGTGTAAGAGTTGCAAGCACTCAGTTAAAGCTTGTGCCTTTAGTGGATTAACATCGAGCAAGAGTACTCGAGACTGGATTAGTCCTCTCAGAGGGATACCAGTATACATCGCTGTGTTACTGAGTTTGAATCTCCTATCTTTATTTACTGCTCTTACATCATTGCCATAGTTTAATTTTTAATTGGTGATTTTATTTCTGCTGCACACACGCACTCTATTCACCCCCCCTCTAGAGGTGCTCAACGATCCTACAATTGGTATCAGAGCAGGTTATATTCTTATATAACATATCCTAGAGAGTATATATATGGCAGCCGTGAAATCTATATTCAACGGTGAAGGGCAATCCACAAATAGACCTCCCCTATTTGATGGAACAAACTATACATACTGGAAAACACGTATGACTTTCTTTCTAAAGTCTCTAGATTTTGATTTATGGTCAATAGTCATTGATGGGTATAAGAAACCACCACCTACTGTGGTTGAAGGTATTCTTATGGAAAAGCCGCATGACAAGTACACCGATGCTGAAAAAGCAAAGGCTAGTCTTGATGCTCGAGCCATCAATGCACTATTCTGTGCAATTGACAAAACCGAGTTCAATAGAGTTTCTACCTGTAAGACGTCTCATGAAATTTGGAAACTCCTTGAGGTAACCCATGAAGGGACTTCCCAAGTCAAGGAATCCAAAATCAGTAGACTGACTCAGGAATATGAATCTTTTAAAATAAAACCTGGTGAGTCAATTACACAGATGTTTACTCGTTTCCTTGATATAACTAATCCCCTTCAATCTCTTGGTAAAGATTACAGCAACCATGAGAAAATCAGGAAAGTGCTGCGGGCTCTAACAAAGAACTGGAATCCAAAAGCCACAGCAATCATTGAAGGAAACGATCTCACCACGATGACTCTAGAAACACTGATGGGCAAGTTAATGACGCATGAGCTCGACTTGCAAGACTTTGAAGAGGCCACTCCAAAAGAAAAGACCATCGCCTTCAAAGCTCAAGCAAGAAAATCAACATGCAACGACTCAGATGAAGAATCATCAAGTGGTGATGAACGTGCCTTACTTGTGAAGAACTTCAAGAAATATCTAAAGTTCACAAGCAGAAAGAAGAAAGACATTCAAGAAAGCAATGAAGACGAGACTATATGCTTCGGATGTAAGAAATCAGGGCACATGAAGAAGGACTGTCCAGCTACCAAGAAGAGCAGTCCGTATGATCGGTCAAGATCAAACAGAAGATCCACATCTGGCCGAAAGTATGCCAACACAAGCATCTGGCACGAGAGTGATGCCAGTGACTCAGAAGAAGAAAACAGACCCTGCAGCAATGCAAATGTTTGTCTTATGGCATTCGAAAAGGTATCATCTAATCCTCTGTTTGATGATTTTACTTTTGATGAACTAGAGACTGCCTTTAGCGATTTACTTGAAGATCACAAAATTGTGCTCGACAAGTATAAGCAATCTTGAAAAGAGATTAAGGCACACACAGCCGAGATAGCTAGATTGTCTAATTTACTTGAAGACATTAAAGAGACATCTACTACCGGTAACACGGAAGAGATAGCCAAACTTAAAGTAGACTATCATGAGGCTATCCTCAACATTGAGAAGAAAGAAGAGGACTATGTCAAAATACACAAACTTTATGACATAGAGAAGAAGTTGCACCTAGTAACTGAACAAAGACTCCTTGATATGACTGCAAGATACGAAGAGTCTGTAGCGATTTCTAAAAAATTAGAAATCAAGTTGGGCAAACAGGCAATACCTGTGACACAGCCCAAGATTAGTCCTAATGCAAAGCATACACCAAAGAGGACTAAAAACAAGAAAGCACAGAGGAAACACGAACACAATTATGCTTTCACTTATAGGTTTTCCAAACAGAACAAGCCTACAAACACAGTTTATTCCACTAAACTGACTTGCACATATTGTGGTACACACGGTCATATATCACAATATTGTATGGCAAGAAAGCTTGTTGATAACCATACTCTAGTTTGGAAACCTAAAGCTAATCTGAGTGGACCCTTCAGAAAATGGGTACCAAAGGATTCATCTACTTGTTTTGTAGGTGGACCCTCAACCCTCTCATGCTAGAAGCAAGTGGATTCTCGATAGCGGATGTTCGCGACACATGACTGGTGATGCATCTTTATTCGCTACGCTATCGATGAAGAAAGAAGGATACGTCTCCTTCGGAAATAACTTGAGAGGTAATATTATAGGTAATGGTACTGTAGGTATTTCTCCTTACCCAATAATAAAAGATGTTTGTCTAGTAACTGAATTGAAACATAACCTATTAAGTATAAGTCACTTGGCTGATAATGGTTATGGTATCAATTTTGTGAAAGATAAATGTACTATATATGATATGTCATCTGGTGATCCCATATATAAAGGGATTAGAGAAGACAATATTTATGTTTTCTTTTTGGAGAATACTAATAATGCAAGAAGGTGCCTAGTAGCCAATCAAGATGAAAGCTGGCTATGGCACATGAGACTAGGACATGCAAACATGGACACTATCTCACGTCTGAACACAAAGAAGTTGGTAAAAGGACTCCCAGAAATTCCATTCAAGAGAGACATGGTATGTGCTGACTGTGAAAAGAACAAAGCACATAGGTCTTCTTTTAAATCCATCAACGCTGTAAGTACTTCAAGACCTTTGCAGTTGATTCATATGGATTTATTTGGTCCTAGTAGAGTCGCTAGTCTTGGCGGTAAACTCTATGCTTTTGTCATTGTTGATGATTTCTTTCGTTTTACATGGGTTTACTTTTTATCAAACAAAAGTGATGCTATTTTTGAATTTCAGATATTTTGTAAAAAGGTACAAAACGAAAAAGGCTTCATGATTACTCGTATCCGAAGTGATCATGGCGGCGAATTCGAAAATTCTGATTTCAAAAAGTTTTGTGATGATAGTGGATATTACCACGAATTTTCCTGTCCTAGAACTCCCCAACAGAATGGTGTTGTGGAGCGGAAGAATCGTACTCTAAGCGAAATGGCTAGAGTCATGCTTAATCAGTATAATCTTCCTAAATATTTTTGGGCAGAAGCTGTTAGTACAGCCTGTCATATTTTAAATAGGGTGTTGATTCGACCTATCTCGAAGAAAACACCATATGAGCTTTGGTTTGGAAGAATTCCAAACATTTCTTATTTTAAGGTTTTTGGTTGTCGCTGTTTCATCCTGAACACCAAGGATAACTTGGGTAAGTTCGACTCGAAAGCAGATGACGGGATATTTCTCGGATATGCTGCTAAGAGTAAAGGATATAGAATTTTTAATAAAAGATCTTTGATTGTTGAAGAAAGCATTAATGTTACCTTCGATGAGTTAAATAGTCATAGATCAAGCGACAGTGATGATGAAGATGCACCTACAAAGACAAAGAAGAGTTCTGAAAAAGATCCTACCCAAGAGGCAAGAACTGATAAAAGCTCCGAAGATGCAGGAACTGAGAAGAGCATTGTGAAAGGTATGGCCCAAAGATTTGAATCATTAAGATTCAAATCGGATCATCCAGAAACTCTCATAATAGGTGATGTATCCAAAGGTGTAAGTACTCGTTCATCTCTTAGAGATTCTGAAGTAGCAGCTAATGTAGCATTTATTTCTCAAATAGAACCTAAGAATGTTGATGAGGCTTTTTCTGATGAATTTTGGATTTCTGCCATGCAAGAGGAACTTAATCAATTTGAGAGAAACCAAGTTTGGGAACTCGTTCCTAAACCTATTGGTCAATCGATAATTGGTACCAAATGGGTGTTCCGAAATAAACTTAGTGAAGATGGTCAAGTTCTACGCAACAAAGCACGTCTAGTGGCACAAGGTTATAATCAAGAAGAAGGAATTGATTATGATGAGACCTATGCTCCTGTTGCTAGACTAGAAGCCATCCGCATGTTTTGCGCTTTTGCTTGTTTTAATGATTTCAAACTTTTTCAAATGGATGTGAAAAGCGCATTTTTAAATGGTTTTTTGAAAGAAGAAGTTTTTGTGAAACAACCCCCTGGTTTTGAAGATTTTCAAAAACCTGATCACATCTTCAAGCTTAAGAAAGCACTTTATGGACTCAAACAAGCACCTCGTGCTTGGTATGAACGCCTAAGCGCCTTCTTACTTGATAATGGATTTTCAAAGGGCAAGATTGATACCACTCTTTTTATTAAATCTATGAACAATGATATTCTTTTAGTGCAAATTTATGTAGATGACATCATCTTTGGTTCTACTAATGAACAACTCTGTCAAGAATTTGCCAAGTGTATGCAGAGTGAATTTGAAATGAGCATGATGGGAGAGCTAAACTTCTTCCTAGGATTGCAAATCAAACAACACTCGAATGGAACATTCATCAACCAAGCCAAGTACACGAAGGATATACTGAAGAAGTATGATTTCGAGAATGTCAAGCCAATTGGGACTCCTATGGCTACATCTACAAAGCTTGATGCTGATGAAAGCGGCAAACCTGTTGATCAGCGTAAGTATCGAGGTATGATTGGTAGTTTATTATATTTAACTGCTAGTCGTCCTGATATTATGTTTAGTGTTTGCATATGTGCACGATATCAGGCAAACCCTAAGGAATCACATCTTAGTGCCGTTAAGCGTATCTTCCGATACCTTAAAGGAACTTCTACAGTTGGCTTATGGTATCCCAAAACCAAATCCTTTGACCTTATAGGTTACTCGGATGCGGATTTTGCTGGATGCAAAGTGGACCGTAAAAGTACCAGTGGTACATGTCATTTCTTGGGAAAGGCCTTAGTCTCTTGGTTTAGCAAGAAACAAAATTCAGTAGCATTATCAACAACTGAGGCTGAGTATATCGCCGCAGGACGTTGTTGTGCCCAAATTTTGTGGATGAAGCAAACCTTAGAGGACTACAATCTGCACTATTCAAATGTTCCTATATATTGTGATAACACTAGTGCAATTAATTTAACTAAGAACCCTATCTGTCATTCACGCACAAAGCACATAGAAGTTAGACATCATTTTCTGCGTGATCATCAACAACACGGGGATATTTGCTTAGAATTTATTGATACTGTACATCAACTAGCAGACATTTTCACTAAACCATTGGCTGAAGACCGTTTTAACATCTTGAGGCGTGAGCTCGGCATTCTTGAATTCTCGGATTCTTAGAACATATGGTAATTAAATACTGTATTTATGACTTGATAATTTATTATCTAATGAAAATTATTTTTGGGGACAAACTTACAAAGGGTATGTCTGTCACCACGGCTACGGTCGAAGCGAAGCGGTACTTAAGAGTTCCCCGGTGAACCACCGTTAGCTGGGACAACCCCTACAGTTAACCCGAAAATAAACAGCAGTTAGTTAATAAACCAGTCAAACATCATTAACTACAAATATTTATTTACCTGACTGCTTTAACTGTCTCGGGAATGCAAGTGGCCGAACTCGGCCCGAACTCTGACCGAGTTCGGACCGAATTCGGACCGAGTTCGGTCGGCGCTGTGATGGTTCCAGAACCGAACAGCCGGCCCTAGCACCTATAAATTCCACCTTTTCTTCCACTATTTCTCCACACCAAAACGAGAAATAGCTCTACCTCCTTCTAGAAGACTTTCCTCCTCCCTCCGTGCAAGGCTTCGACGATCTTCTCCATCTCCACATGGCTCCGAAGCGTCAGCGAGGAAATTCTTCCCAAGGGGCTTCCTCCTCTTCCGACTACACTCCAGCTAGCCTGTTCAGTCCAGCCAAACCTAGAGATCCCGAGGAATTTGACGGCACTTTGTTCCCCAACAAAGACTTCGCCGATCTCTGGTTTGATTCTTTCTCCTTACGTCGTATTTGTGCTGGAGCCTTTGTCAATTTTACAACCCTTTTTGAATATGCTCCTACTTTTGAACAACTTGGATTTCGCGACTTTTTCGAGGTCCAAGACAGCATTTACGACAATGCAGTCCGTATGTTTTACTGTAATTTGCAAGTAAAACAAAACGGAAACTTCTATTCCTGCATTGCTGGGCAGGAACTAGAATTTAGCGCCACCGATATCAGTGAATATTTTCACGTTCCTGATCTTGGTGATGCACTTGTTGACATCCATCATGTTCAGTTCCCTGCCGATGTCACTTTAGCTTCTTTTAGGGAATTGATTTGTCACCCCACTCCTCCTCCTCGGAGAATATTTTCTCGACATCTTAACCAAAATTTCTACGAACTTCATCGCATGATTTTCTCAGCCCTTCTTCCGAAGAAAGGCTCTACCGATGAGGTCACATTTTTGGAACTCTCTGCTTTGTATCACATTCATTTTGGCATTCCTTTCTCCGTTCCAAAAACCATGATGTCTTGGATGCTCAACTGCAAGAATGCAGGTAGGAACCTCGTCTTTCCTATGCACCTTGCTAGTATCTTTCGACGTTTCGAGATTGATCTTGAAACGTGTGCCATTTCTTCTCCACCTGTTGAGTTGACCCGCTCTCGTCGGTTTCCTCAACCTCCTGGTGCTGCTCCTGCTGTCCCAGCTGCTGATGCTGAGGCCCCTCCAGCAGATGCTCCTCCTGCTCCGGCACCTGCTCCAGGATTCGATCCAGCATTCTACCAGCGGTTTGATGATTTCGTTGCAGTCTCCACGCAACGTCATCAGGATTCAGAGTTTCGGCACATTTCTCAGGCCCAGGTGCTGAGAAACAGTATTGCCGATCTCCACTACAGTCTGATGCATGATCCAGCCCATCCACTCACTATCCTTCCACACCCTGCTTTCCCTGGTCCCCGTTTTACTGATGAGGCTACTTTTCAGTATTTCGACCCGACCACTGCCTATTTTCCTCATGATCCTCCCGGTGCAGATGACGCAGAGATGTGATATGGATTCAGCCATAGGATAGTGGATTTTGATGCAGTTTATGTAGTACTTTTATTTTTTGTCTAAACTCTTTCAGTTAGACATTTATCAGATGTACCAGTTGATTTTTTTTTAGTGGAATATTTATGCTATTTCAGTTTATTTGCATTTCACTCTATGTTGTGATTACTGTGATTACTATGTTTTCTTTCACTTTGTCTTCTTTATTGTTGGCTTCATGATTTACGGGGGAGCCGATTCATTTTCCTACTTGACAAAGGGGGAGAAAATTGAGTATATCCCAAAATCAAAAACAAAACATTTCAGGTATTTTGATTTATAATTTTTTTATATAGATATATTTTGGTATAGACTCAAGTTTTGTCAATTATCAAAATGGGGGAGATTGTTGGCCCATTCCATGGTCACACCCGATTTCGATAATCGACTTACACTTTAGTCCATATACAAAATATAGACAATGCTGCTAACTATTTCAGGATACATGAAATCTTATTCAACGGACGATGTACTGCATAAATCCAAGCGTCAAAGTCATCAAAATTTCTGAAGACTCTTTTCTACTTTTATTCTGTATTTTTACATTTTATTGAGTCTAGGAATTTCTTTGTAAAATCAATTATGGTAATACTGGCTTAGGGTTAAAATTGTTCTCTTTCTCAAAACCTACTTTTACCCTTCATATTTTCGATTACAAATATTCAAAAATATATTTCGAAAATATTTCTTTTCAAATGATTTTACAAATAACCAAAAACATGTTTGAAAACTGTTTTACAAAAGATTTTTAAAATATCTCCTGACAGAACTCACAGCCGAGTTCGGCCCGAGTTCGGTCCGAACTCTGACCGAGTTCGGTCAGTTTGTATTCAAACTTTAGTTGCCTCCAAATCTGCGAGCAACGTCTATTTTGCGAGATATTGGCATCCGAACTCTGTCCGAGTTCTGCCCGAGTTCGGTTGGTGAAAACACCTATAAATAGAGAAGAATTTCTCACTTCAAATATCAATCCATTCTTCACTCTCTTCTCTATTCATTCAAGTGTTTTCTAGTGATCTAAAAATTTCAAATCTCACCTATACTTCTCTTAGCCAAAAGCCAGTACTATCAGATTGATTTAGAAGTCTTTTGGTTATTCAGAGTTGTAAAGAGGTCGTCAAGTTTCAACAACAAGTTCTCGTTGTGGAGCTGGTCGTGCGCTCGTCACCAAGCACGGTGTATGTTGGAGTTGGTCGTGCACTCGTCAACAAGCACGGTGGTGTAAGAGTTGCAAGCACTCAGTTAAAGCTTGTGCCTTTAGTGGATTAACATCGAGCAAGAGTACTCGAGACTGGATTAGTCCTCTCAGAGGGATACCAGTATACATCGCTGTGTTACTGAGTTTGAATCTCCTATCTTTATTTACTGCTCTTACATCATTGCCATAGTTTAATTTTTAATTGGTGATTTTATTTCCGCTGCACACACGCACTCTATTCACCCCCCCTCTAGAGGTGCTCAACGATCCTACACCCTTCACCTATTTGTGCAACATTGAAGTAGGAAGAAACTAAGAGTTTATGCATTTCAAATAAAAAATTGAGATTCATCTAGAAATTAAGAACCAACGATATACTAAAAATTGAGATACATGTAAAAATTAAAATACATCCAAAATTAGTATATACTGATACACCTACTGATACGTACCCAAAACCCTTACACATTCATAAAACCAACACCAACTATTAGGAAGATGACAATTTCACAAAATTCTTACACAAACAGTGAACATCCATAAAACCAACACCAACTGTTAAATCCTTACACAAAATCAATTCATGATATTTTGAAATTAAAAATCAATCCATAAAACCAACACCAACTATTAAGTCCTTACACAAAATCAATCACAAAATCAATCCTTACACAAAATTAATCCATAAAACCAATCCTTACGCAAAATTAATACATAAAACCAACACCAACAATTAAATCCTTACACAAAATCAATCTATAAAACCAATACCAACTATTAAATCCTTACATAAAATCAATCACAAAATTATTATTCAAAATCCTTACACAAACAGTGAACATCCATAAAACCAACACCAACTATTAGGATTGTCAAGTGTGAAATTAGTCTATACTAATATACCTACTGATACGTACCCAAAACCCTTACACATTCATAAAATCAACACCAACTATTAGGAAGATGGCAATTTCATAAAATCCTTACACAAACAGTGAACATCCATAAAACCAACACCAACTATTAAATCCTTACACAAAATCAATTCATGATGTTTTGAAATTAAAAATCAATCCATAAAACCAACACCAACTATTAAATCCTTACACAAAATTAATCGCAAAATCAATCCTTACACAAAATCAATCCATAAAACCAATCCTTACACAAAATCAATCCATAAAACCAACACCAATCCTTACACAAAATCAATCCATAAAACTAAGACCAACTATTAAATCCTTACATAAAATCGATCATAAAATTATTATTCAAAATTCTTACACAAACAGTGAACATCCTGACACAAACAGTGAACGTCCTTACACAAACAGTGAACATCCATAAAACCAATACCAACTATTAGGATTGTCAAGTATGAAATCAGTGTACACTGATACATCTGCTGATACGTACCCAAAACCCTTACATATTTATAAAACCAACACCAACTATTAGGAAGATGGCAATTTCACAAAATCCTTATACAAACAGTGAACATCCATAAAATCAACACCAACTATTAAATCCTTACATAAAATCAATTCATGATGTTTTGAAATTAAAAATCAATCCATAAAACCAACACCAACTATTAAATCCTTACACAAAATCAATCAGAAAATCAATCCTTACACAAAATCAATCCATAAAACCAATCCTTACATAAAATTAATCCATAAAACCAACACCAACTATTAAATTCTTACACAAAATCAATCCATAAAACCAACACCAACTATTAAATCCTTACGCAAAATCAATCACAAAATCATTATTCAAAATCCTTACACAAACAGTGAACATCCTTACACAAACAGTGAACATCCTTACACAAACAGTGAACATCCATAAAAACAATACCAACTATTAGGATTGTCAAGTGTGAAATTAAAAATCACTATAGTTCTCTTCTTGGATAAAATAGTGAACATCCATATAATTTTTGACCACTAGTAGTTTACACATAACAATTATTGAATTATACAAGTTTTGGTGGATAAATAAAAATGAAATTATGTTAATGTGTACATGTGCACATATCAATTCATGATGAAACCCTCAGTTTACGAACGAAGTTTACGAACAAAGGGACTCATTTTGGCCCATCACAGAACATAACATCCAAAAACCCACTTCTCTATAATCAAACCCTAAGTTTACGAACGAAGTTGCCACCAAAAAACCCTAACATGAAGAACGAACAAAGTTAGCACAAAAATCCTAGGCATAAAATTGAATTTCGGAGAGAAAAAATTAAAGGCATTATACCACACGGTGAAGATCGAAGTTGCCACATTGTGAAGAACGATTATTGAAGCCTAGGGTTTTCTTCAGCACAAAGTTGTTGAAGCCTAGGGTTTTCTCCAGAGCAGTATTGAAGTGGAGGGGTTTTCTCCAGACCGGTTAGGTTTTCTCCAGAGCGATTTCTGAGACGGGAAGAGAGGAGGGGTTTCTGAGAAGGGGAGAGACGAGGGTTTCTGAGAAGGGGAGAGACGAGGGTTTCTGAGAGGGGGAGAGACGAGGGTTTCGGAAGGAAGGGGGAGACGAGAGTTTTCTGAGAGAGCGGGGGGAGAGAGAAGTCGAGAGTTTTGAAGAGAGCGGGGGGAGAAGTCGAAAGTTTGGTTCTTTTGAGCCTTAAAATTTTTTGTAGAAGACCGTCATTAATTTTAAAGACTTTGAAATAATTACCATAGTGGCAAATGAAAAAACCGCAATAACTTTCCCGCATACACAATAGTTAACGGTTATTATCAAAATGTTAATATAAAAGATGCTCTTTCTTAACGGATCCATCGAAACCGTCAACATACATACTATAAATGAGCTAAAGTTACAAAAAAAGGCCATCTCTTGACGTAAGCCTAAAACCGTCAAGATAAACCCTATTGTTGACGGTTTCTGACGACAGTCAACTTATAAACCGTTAAGAATCGTCATTTTTCTTGTAGTGACATAGATAACCCAACAATAACTTGATGCCATAGTATGCTA
This sequence comes from Iris pallida, assembly GCA_029216955.1. Lineage (NCBI taxonomy): Eukaryota > Viridiplantae > Streptophyta > Magnoliopsida > Asparagales > Iridaceae > Iris > Iris pallida. The sequence continues at coordinate 21,124,489 of JANAVB010004800.1, forward strand.
TATTGTGAATGCTGTTTGGAATATAAGAATAGAGAAAGTTGCCTGTGTGCTGTAACAAGTTAAGAAATTGCATATGATGTTGGAAAAGAATTGGGAACGAAACCATGGATGGATGAGTTCAACAGAATTACTGAGTTGACTCAAGTATGTTAGCCTTAAGGAATTGAGACCCTGAGATGTTGGCTAAATGTTGTGATCATTATAGGTCATGAATGTTCGGAATAGATTTGAGTTGTTATTGTTTAAGGATGGCTTCGTTTCTGAATGATATATTGCCTCTTCCACCTCAGAACGAGATGTATGTTGACCCTTCCATAGGATAGCAATGGGAATATCTGTGTGTACTGGGTAGTGCCGAAACTTAGCTGGAAGTCACGTATTATTGCTGGATGACTCGAGTGTCCCTTGACGGTGATGTTATGCTGGGTAGCAAGATTTCTAAAAATTGTAACGGGTGGCTTAGTTAGAAATTGTTTAGTCAAGTGATTACTTAGGCTAGTAAGACAGTATGCTACGGGTAAATGGATTTGGCTAGAGAATGTTGTAGCTTAGAACATCTGAATGTTGACTTCGATTGGTTGGATGTAAATCAAATGTGGCTAATACAAAGTTGGTTGCTTAGCTGAAAGTTTTAGAAATATTATTGGTGAACCAAAGGAATATTAGAGATTTGTACCTTGACCCTAAGGTGTAATAGATGTTAACCTATCCAGATCACCAAAGGATAGTCGTTGCCTATGTGCATGTATGCTGTGGAATTTAATGGTATTAGAAAAGTAACAAGTAGCAACCCTGAATATTTGAGTTGCATAGAGGATGGCTAATTGATGCATGAATTGTCGGATTGAATGGAATGAACTACTCGACCCTTGCTGCATGAGATTTAAGAATGTCGTAAGATAGTTTGATGATTGAGAAACGAATGGGAACAAAAAATTGCAAACGTGTTGGATAATGTCGGTATAGGTGATTGTTGGTTGAGATATAGATTGTTGGCTTATGACTTAGTGGTGTGACTCTGTCATATAGATCAAATAGTATAATTCCATAGTTATGTTAAGATTATCAGAATCGATGACCCTTGAATAGTTAGCTTTGGCTTATGGGTTCGTGTGGGTACAAAGGAATTGGAATATAAATTGGATCGTTGGAAATTTACTTGATAGATTATTAGAACGATGAGAATCGTATGTCGGGTTGGGAATTGACCGTAATATTGATAGTTCGATCTTAGTCGATCGTTGGGTTAGTCTAAGAATGAGCCTCTGTAGAAATTATTTCCTTGAGGAAGACCCTGGATAGATAGACTTGACCCTAACGACCAATTGATGACTTACCAATTGTTAGCATAGCCGACAATGGCGATTAGTTATTCAGACTGAGTTGATACCCATAGGTTTGGGTAGAGTTCCTTAGAACTGTCGGTTGCTTGATTGGCCCTAAGAATAAGAAACTAGTATAACCCTAGTAGTCGTCCACTCTAGGAAAGTCACCTTAATGATTAAGTTTAGATGTCAATGTAGCTAACCTTAGAGATTGACTAAGTAATAGGGTGACCATTGGAGACCCATAGGATGACCTTGTGGCATTGAACGAGAGTCGATGGTGATGAGTATTGACCTAAGGAAATGTATGCTCCGACTTGTGCCTTGGAGATGGTTGACATTTTTAAGTTATATGGCGGCCATAAGTGAGAATTGCAATCGTTAGGTAAGACTTGATTGTACCTATAGTCGGGTAGCTAAGTTAATCTTGACTGTTGCATAGAATTATACCCTGACTCGGGTAATCGATCCACTGGTGACGTCAGATTATATCTTCTAGAAAAGATGAATTGCCTCAGTGAGAAATATTGTTGTATTTGGGAAGGAATATGATTGCATATTGTGAACTTTTGATATGTTTGGCTCTAAGTTAGACCCTTGATCGAATGTTAGAAATGTTATTCTTAGGTAGAGAGCTTAACCAAGTTGTCCCTGATGTTAAGTATTGTGGCCTGGAAGATAGTGATTGTACAAGTGAATAAGAAAATAAGTCAATTAAAAGGATGCTAAGTCGAATTTGGAAAAGAAAATTATATCGTAGCTGATCGAATTGCACTAACATGGAAGTTGGCTGAAGTACATATGTTTTGGGGATGCCTAAAATATGTGTATGGATCCAGCCGAAGTGATAGATTGCGACTGAGATTACATTGTGGGAAGAAATTTATCGCACTAACGCGAACTTTGGCTGAAAAATATATGTTTTGGGGACGCCTAAAATATGTGTATAAATCCAAATAAAGTGATATGTTACGACCAAGATAGAAATACAAGGAAAATGTTGGTGAATCAATAAGAAATTACAAGTAATTGAAAAAGAGATAGACAGATCGAATCGTTGATAGATTAAAATGGTACAGTTGGATAGCTATTTTGAGATGACCGAGTGTGCTGAAATGAATATTGAATTGAAGCTGGTTGAATAACTCGTTGTGACTAAGTGAATCTAGTAGATGAGTTGTTTCGTTAAGTTTTGAGGACGAAACTTTTTTTGGTGGATGCGATCAGAATGTTGGACCGTGACTTGCATTGGAAATCAGGAGAATTGAGACTGATGCAATCACTTTTAGCTAGTTTAACGGAATAGGTATTGGAACATGGCTCACTGGTGGAGCTACGCTTAGCAGAATTACGTGTGGATCGGAACAGGGATAACCTTTGATGCAAGTGAGTGGAACTGTCCTTCGTCCTCCTTACTCCTTCATGCTTAATAAAATAGAGTATTGAAATGCGATAAATTATCCCTAAATGTCCCATATTTTAGTTGCTAAATAATAGAGATGTTTATGATGAGAATTATTGAAATGTACAACACATGATCATTAAACTGCTGAATGAATCACCCTTGAACTGCTAATGTGATTTGATACCTGAGAATGAATTGATAACATTGTCCCTTATGTTTAATGTTGCTCCAACAAGTAAAACACTTGAATAAGGAGATGCCTTGTGAATGATAGAATAGACAATACACTGGCTATGAGAATTAAACGAATACTTGAATCATGTACTCTCTGTACAACTGTTGCAAGAATATGAAATGTTGCCTATCCCTTATAAGAAATGAATGAATGAATAAATGTCCCTATGAAATAAATGAATGTTATATTCCTTGTCGAAAAGGAACGATATGAGAAACATTGCAATGAAGCAATGAATGAGAAATGATGAAGTATGGGATCTTTGAGATCACCAAATGAGATGATGGTAATGATGAAATGAATAAGTCATTGAATATGACTAATGATGCACTGTTGCCTTTACTTTCCTTAATATATTTTACCATGCGATTATGTTCACAATCGAGTCGGACATTCGCATGGTCATGGACAACTTGTATACAAGGTTTGAGTAATAATTTCTTCGAACGATAACGGGGCGCCGGGACCGATTCGGCCTAGGAGAAAATAATGATAAGTGCTGTGGGAGCACGGATAATGCGGGGTGGTATATAGGCTCGCCACCTACTATTCTGACCGCATTATCTTGAAGTGAAATGAAATAAAAAGAGTCCATATGGTTTAACAACACTAGTGACCATGTAGTCAGGATGCACGCTAATGAAAGTTTTTATGCAGGTAGAGTAAGTATATATGATAACCTGTATTTGATACAAGTACGTGGGAGTTGGCTATCGGTAAGAAATCACTTAAGTGTGATATACTCAATATTTGTGTTGGTTTAACTTGCATGCTTAACGTGCCAAATAAATGATGCTGTATGTAGCCTTTCAGTATGAGGACCTACTTAACATGTTAATTCAGTATGCTAGAAAGATGTCATGCTATAACATTGCTCAAACATGACATACATGCTAAGTGATGCTTGAAGTAAAAATTGTCATAACATGTTTAAGATGTTAATGTTAACGATGCTTCAATAATGTCTTTGCATGATAATACCAAGAATGCTATAATAATACGTCCACATAAATATTGCTAAGAATATGTTTACATGTTTCACTATGATTATTGCCTATAAACGGTAAACTGATGTTAGGTCCCAAATAGAAAGATCATTCTAATGAATGCTACTTAAATGGTTTCATACATGTTGGTTTAGGCGAGTGGGTTGAATTCTGCTCGCCAGTACATAGATGATATGCTGACCCACATTTTGTGGGCAGGTGCTCGTGCTTGGGATGTTCTGCACACGATGATTGACTTGATAGGTCCCGCGGCATCGAAGATTTATTGGGCATACAGAAGCTCTCCTAGAAAAAGATGATGTCTTCTATCTATAAAGGACATAATGTATGGAACATTGTAATCAGTTGTATTAGTGAGTTGTAAGCTAAGTCGGTATATCGAGTTGTAATTCAATGTATCTAAGGATCAAATGTAAGCTGTATAGCATTGTTCAGTTGGCTTTCAATGTAAAGTGAGATTGGTTGTAAGCATTGTACTTCAATACAAGTATTGTACTCTTTTTCAATTATCAATAAAGAGAATAAAGTTCTATATATCTCTGTGTGACTTCAAGTTATCCTTTTATCTCCGCTGCTATAAAGAAGTGATGTATTTCTATTCAATGAGAAAGATTGTGCTCATTAACTTCAATTTATCTGCTTTTGCCGCTGCGATGTATTCCTATTTGAAGATAATCAATTATGTACCATCTTTGAATTGTACAAGTGCAATACCAGACTTGTAAGGCATAACGTCCAAGCGAGGACGATCGATTCCAAGAGATTAAATATATGAATAAATGACTCTACGAATCGGGGTGTGATACTCCTCTCTCCTCCATCCTTCTTCCTCTCCTCGGCGTGCGTGTCCAGCCTCGTCGGAGTGATAGCAATCCCGCCTCACTGTCGCCACAGTGACAGCAACAATAACAACAAACACCCACAACAACAACAGAATTTAACATCGAGGTAGCCAACTTTACTATGCTATTTCTCCTTCAATTCTAATCCGTTTTTAGATCCGTAAATTCGTGTAGAAAGCCCACATGACCCTCTAACATCCCCTTCAAATAGATTTATTTATTCTGCAATAAATTTCATGTTTAATCAGATTAAAAATTACGAAAAATCAGTTTTTAAAAACTTAAAAACCCCGGTACGAGGTCCGTCCCGACAAATCGGACGATCCCGTCGCAAACTGAGAGTACCAAAAGGTTCGTATCGACTTTGTGGACGTGCAGGCTTTGACAAAATTTAAATTGGTCACGTGTGCGCGACGAATTTGACCCGTATCCGTCAAAATTTCCTGTATTGGACTTTTTCGAAATTTCTCAATTACTTTGTGCACACTCATCAAATCGTGACAAAACTTGCGCCATTAGACTCTTAATATTTTTCTGGTCCTGTGAGCCAAATTTGGTCCGATTCTGAGATCGTTGACCGGGACGCCATTTTGGCGGGCCCACAATCCCACTCAACGAGCAATTTTGTATACGACCCACCGGAATGCAAAATTGAACATACTGTTGGGTTCATCTCATCAAAATAAATCTGTATACATGTAGTTTAACAACTTTAGAGACCGTAGGTTCTGGCGTGCATTTCGGTATAAAACGGGTCCAACGGCGGACATCATTTTGACCTAAAATTATAATTTTGTCCCTGTTCCAGAATTTAACTTTTGGATAGGCGTTTCCTAGGCATATCTTTTATTCCAAACTCGTTCGTGATGTTTGTTGCAACATCCGGAGTCCTGTGCGAGATTTGGCTTTTCTTGCTTCGTTTATTTGCCGGTTCGAGCTACTGGATTATTCCTTTTTGCACATAACCTCAGGCAAGATACCTTGCCATTATACTATTTATATTTAGTCTACATTTTTATAGTTATTACATATCATTGTTCATTTATTTTTAGTTCTTACAGTTCCTGATTTACTACAAGCTCAGTGATATTAGCTTACTTGTTATTATCCTTTGATTGCATATGGACCTAGAGTTAAGTGACTACCGTATGTAGTATATCGCATATACCTTGACACAGTTGTACCACGAGTATGTGTGAGATGAGTGGCATGTAGAGGTCTTGCGTGTTGGTTGATCACCTGTGCGCATGCGTTAGGTCTAGCTGCTAATAGAGGCATGTAGAAGACTTGGCAGCTATAGAGGTTTGATGAGTCATGGATGTGACCCTACTATGCATTGGGTGGGAAGAATAACACATGAGGTATGGGCTTCTTTGCACTTTCCTAATTTACCTGTACGTTCCGCCGGAGACACAGGATCCAGATGCCCTCTGACATTATCCAGAGCGTTATGGACGTAGCCCCTTGTACATGATGTCCTCTAACGATCTCCGGATGTTACGGATGTAGGCCCCTGGTGCCCTTTACGGGAACCATGCCAATCCCATTTACAGCCAGGGCTTATGCGTCGAAGGATTGTTTCTCAACTACATGATCACTTTAGTACGGTTAGATTACCTTGTTTATGTCTTGTCACTCTCTTTGATTACGGCTTATTGTATATTCAGTATATATGGCATGTTCTTCCTGTATCTTGTTACGTCCCTCTGAGGACCTGGTTATCTCTCCAGGTGTGTGCTTTTGTGATATTTGCAGCTGTTCTAGTCGAGGCCGTGATCTTCTCCATCCTTTCGAAGATGATTGTACTTGGCTCATCTTGTTATTTAATCTATTCCTTCTTGTACATTTTATTTAAGATAGTTGGTAGTGGACTTTGTCTCCGCCCAACTTTTGTTCAAATTATAATTCTGTGTTGATTCCTATTTTATATTAATTCTTTTATTGTAGATGAGATTAGTATCATGGATTATCGCATTTCACAGCTTATATATACATACGATGGTTCCATATATTAGAGTATACTTCGTATATATGCAGCTGGCATGGATACGTACCTGGTCCTAAGTATTTTGGGACTGGAGCGTTACATGTTTTTGTTGTGGCCGATGCAGGTCCAGTTTATCACTTTGGTTACGTTACTGTATCGATGTGAGCCTGCAATATAGGATTGGAGTCTAGAATCTCATCCATACAGCTTGACCTCTTTCCTTGGCTTCGAATTTTGAACTCTCGTTTGCCTTCCTTGATTTGCATCTTGCTTGATTCATTTCTACCGTGAATTCTTACTTTCGTGCTTAGTGACAGCTAGGAAGATGACTACACTAGTATGTGCTCATAGGTCAAATACATGGCTAGAAGGATTACATTGACAATTAGTTTGCATTGAGGTCTTATTTGAGTATAAAAGCATTTATGTCTCCAAAAAGTATGATATTAAGGTTTAGTAAATTCTAAGTTGGGTAGTAGAGATGGATTTTATTTTAATACTACTAAAGGATTGATAGATCGAGAAAACAAAATATTGATTTTTGTGAAATAGTTATGATTTATTTGAGTATGAATTCGATTTAGGAAAGAGCCTGAGATTTTAAATTGAGTTATACGAATTACAAGTTTATTTACTTCTGAGTTTGAAGGATGATTGTAAAATTTTGGTTTAAAATATTTTGGAAGATATGAAATCAATTGAAGGAAATTTCAAATTTCAAATTTATATTTTAGGATGGATTGATAAGATTATTTCGAGCTTAAAGTTGGATTGATAACATTAAAAATTTGGTAAAAATTTATTGGTAAAGGTTAATTTGAGATTGTTGGGAAGTATTCACGAAAGGACCGATAGATTCTATAAGATGGAGGAAACAAAATTTTATTTTGAAGGTTTTAGAAATACTTATGATATATTGGTATGTGAGAAAAAAATTTCTTAAGTTTTTCGTGTTATGTGATTTAAGAATAAAGTTATTTAAATTTTGAGTTAAGGTTTCAATTGGTATATTGAATATTGGTAAAAAAAGAGAGAGGAAAGGTGTTGACAATATTCTAAAGGGATACCTCGAGATTTATTGAAAGAATTAAAATTTTAAAAGTATGATTATACTTGACGACATAAAATAATTTTGGTAGATTAAATTGGGATACTTTGAGACCCTAACTGAGTTATATAGACATTTCCCTAAAAGTATGATTCTAATGATTAGTAATTTCTAAGTTTGGTAGTAGCGATATTACCAGCATCGAGAGGTAGAGAGAAATTATTTTTGAGATTACCAAGTAGTAACTACCCGAGGATTGAATTTTTTCATTATTTTGATATTACAAGAAAGTAGTTAGAACCTATACAAAATTAAGAAAAGTAATTGATTTGATTTTGAGTTTTGATATTATGATTTATTGGGTATTAGTTATACATTTTTGAACATATATAAATTTGCTTTGGAAATGATCTTAAATTTTAAATGTGGTTGTAGAAATTAATTAAAAATTGAGTCGTACTGCTTACGATTAATATGTTTATTAAATTTCAAATTTTAAGTGGAAGCAACGATTTTTAAATTTTGGTTTAAAATATTTTGGAAGATATAAAAATGATTTTTGAGGAAGATTTTCAAATCTTAAATTGTGTCCTATGATTGATGGTTTACAAATCTATTTAGATTTTGAGTTAAAAGTTTTGATTATGATAATCAATAAATTTGGTAGAAAAAAAGGAACGAGTTTTATTTATGAAGGTTTTAGAAAATATGTATGGTTTATTGAGGAAAAAAAATTCGATGTGATAAAAATCGAACGTTTTTAAATTATGTCGTTGGATTATGGTTGATAAGTGCATTCAAATATTGAGCTTAAATTTTGAGATTGCTTTTTAATATGCTAAGAGTTTTATTGAGAGTTATTTGAAAATTTTAGAGTTTTAAAATTATGATTGATTATGAAATTTTTATGGATTCATGAATTATGAACTCTTGAGTTAAATAGTTAGATTTAAAATGCTAAAGTTTGGGAAAATTAGTAGTAACGTGATAAAAGTTACTTCGAGATTTATGAAAAGGATTTAAATTTTTGTTATGATTAAATTGGACAGCTTAGAGTGATTACAAATTATGGTAGTTTAATTTTTTAAAATTTTATTAAGGAACTTTTTGGAGGAAACCCGAGTTAAGATTTAATTGAAGGCCACCCAGATAACCCTAATGAGTTAGAAGTAGTCCACACTAATTGCCATATCCCTCATGACCATGAAAGTAGTATTTACACAAGTTTTGTTAGTCATCTACCAAATTATGTGACTGTATCTCCATATTGACTCACTCGACCTTCCCTCGTGACCTACTAACCGTTTGCAATTTGAATAATGAATTGATCGCTACTTAACTGTATTCATCTAGAAGACTATCTTCTCCCTAGAACTGTGTCCCCAAATTATTTTTACAGGATTCTTTAAGTAATTTTAATTCATGCTTCAAAGTGATCTTCTTTATTTTTTTTGCATTAATTGTCACCCCATGAACTCCCACTTTCTATTTTTGATCTTTTAGCGTCCCTTACCGTGACTTTGATATTCAGAGTGTAAAACTAGTTGTTACCTTCCATAAAATTTTATATGCAAGACCTAGACGAGCCCACCTTTATGTAGGTATATCATGTCCCACTAAAACACATCTCCTTGTGCACTATTTTCATGAAATAATTTTCTGGTCAAAATGGCTAAACTAAAATCTTTACCATGATACCAAAATACTTTCTGACTTCAATTAAGAGATCCACCCTTGACTAAACCCCTTCGATCCGATAGGTGAATATGTTCTACTAAATTCCTTAATGCTTAACTTTGTGCATTATCTTGATTGTTTGGCCCATTGTCCCATCACACTACTAGTTTAACTCTTGTAAGTTGGGTAGAATACCTGGCGACCTAACAAACCCTTTGTCCTTGTGACCCTGTTGATGAGTTCACTTAGAGTAGAAATTCAGGGGACCTTAACTTATATAGGCAACCAAGCCATAAATGAAAAAAATACTAGGACAACCGTGTAGGCCCAAGTAAGACTTGATTTTAATAGATCTTGGACTAATTAAATTCCTTCGTTATTACCTCCCTTACTTATATTTCAAAAATCTTATGCTACTAAATTAGCTTTAGTTTTGCAAGCTTATCTTTTTCGAGCTTGATCATGGCATATTTTATTGGGTATACCCACTAACATATTGTCTAATCAGAACTGGTGCATGATGGTCTGATCAACCTAATTGCACTTTGGTTCGCTTATCATATATTATTCTATGCGGATGGAGACATAGTTAAACCTGCCTTAGAGTCTCATCCCGACGGCATTGACAACTGTCATTTTAATTATTTTCGTCGCCTACAAACCTCGTATTTCGTACTAAATAACATCGTCTTTTAACTCTTTTTTGTTGTTGACTTTACTTACTTTAGAAAGACCAGACACTGTACTTGATAGTTAGACTCAAAGTATCACCTTTAGTTGCCCTATTAGTTATATATACACAAATATAGATAGCCACCGACCAACCCATGTGGCTATATCTTCGCCTTCAACTACTCTTCCTTTCCTCAACCTTAGAATTATCATCGTTCCCTTTCCAATCATTCTTGAACACACGAGAATGATTCTGATCACTACTTAATCAAACCCTCAACCAAGACGATTAGTATCCAGTTCTCCCTCAAGGAACCACATCTCCCAAAGGTTTAAATTATTCTCTTTGGTCTACCCAATTCCTTACGATTCTCTAAATTGGATTATCAAAATTTTGTTACCTTTACTAGCAACCCTTATTCAATTCCATAACCATACAATATTTTTGTATATATCGACTCCACAATTTTCTAATGCATGGTTGTGTTGAACGTCATTTCATCGCCTCCTCCAAAAAATTTAATCATATGTTGGTATTGATAAACTCTTTCTATTCCTCAACCCTATCTACCCTATTATTCCTAAATTTCGAGGACAAAATTCTTGTAAGTTGGGTAGGATGTAAAACCCCTAAATTTTTAATTTTTTAAAAAAAAAGACTTGTAATCGAATTTATGCAATTTATGGGTTTTTTTATTTATTAAAGATGACCTTAGCCATTGTGGAGTTTTGGAGCACAAGACGATCATGAACTTTGGCACGGAAGATGTAGCAGTGTGCCTTGACTAGTGTACTAGCCATGCTAGGGAAAGCCTAGCCATGATGAAGTCCGAACTAGGAAAACCAGGCCGAGTTATGAAATAATGCATTTAAAATATTTTGTTTAGATATTAATTTATATATTGATTTTAGATGACCCGGGTTGTCCAAACCAGTCCGAACGAGGCCTGAACCAAATTTAAGCCCATGTAGGCATGCAGTGTGATCAAAGATGGCCATATAGGCCTATTTTATGTGTGTGCAAATATTTTTTTAATTATTGATATATATTTTCTAAATATGTAATTAATTGTACAAAATTGGTATTTTATTATTAAATAATAATTTATAATATTTGTGCAATTTTTTTGGACACACATAAGGGTGTGTGGCATAAGTTCACCCAAGAACCACCAATTGATTATTTTATTATTTATTATTAATTAATATTATTTTGTTTAGATTAAATAAACAAATTTATACTATTGGATAATATTATTAATTGTTGTTCCTTTATAGTAAATTGAATTTGCATATATATATATATATATATATATATATATATATATATATATATATATATATATATATATATATATATATATATATATATATATATATATATATATATATGTATGTATGTAAATATGTTTGATAGATTATATATATATATATATATATATATATATATATATATATATATATATATATATATATATATATATATATATAATCTATCAAACATATTTACATACATATATATATATATATATATATATATATATATATATATATATATATAAAATATATATATATATATATATATATATATATATATATATATATATATATAAAAGAAGATTTAAGATAAGAAAGAAACAAAATAAAAAAAATAAAAAGGTGGTCGGCCCAATGGGGTGAGACCGACCACCCACAACCTATTCTTAAGCAAAGCAACAACGGCTGCAACTATAAGGGGGGAGGGCCCCACGCCCATGCTTTATAAGAAGCACTAGCAGCCAGTAACAATGTGGCCGATCCCCCCCCTTTATTCATCTATATGCTTTGAAAAATTTTCCCATCCAACCCTAATTTTTTTCCATCTTTTTCCTCCTCTCTCCTCCATCCTCCTCCCTTTCCTCGACGTGCGTGCCCAGCCTCACCAGAGTGATAGCAGTCCCGCTTTACGGTCGCCACGGCGACAGCAATAACAACAACAAACACCCACAACAACAACATAATTTAACATCGAGGTACCCAACTTCACCATGCGATTTCTCCTTCAATTCTAATCCATATGTAGATTTGTAAATTTGTGTAGAAAGCCCACATGACCCTCTATCATCCCCTTCAAATAGATTTCTTTATTCTGCAAAAAATTTCATGTTTAATCTGATTAAAAATCATGAAAAATCGGTTTTCAAAATCTTAAAAACCCCGGTACGTGTCACTCCCCGATCCTGGAATACGTATTTTAATACGTAAACCGATAAATTGTATTTACTTTGTATTTATACGATATTTATATGCTATATTTCTTCATGTATTTCCCAAAAATATTCGACAAAATATTATTTCGTAATTTACTTTCTGCATTTGGGCCTACAGTTTTGGCTCATTTGAGTAACCTATTCTTGGTTCACCAATGGTTCATCATGAACCCATGGGTTCAAGATTCTATATAATAACTCATCTCATTCTCTCTCCTCTCATTTATTTCCTCTCATTTACTTTCTTCCACCAACCAAGGCAAGTACCAACTTGCTCAAGAGATGGATCCATAAATTATGTTGATGTTTTCTTATAAAATTATTTGCCAAAATATGCTCTTCTCCTCATTCTATACTAGTTTAGAACTTGAAGTTTTCCATTTTGAAGCTTTAATTTTTGTAGATCTAGGTTTTAACCATTTTCGGATCTTCTTGGTTTTGATCTAGCAAACTTCATTATTTTCAAGTTTTCATGGTTCCATGTTGTAGAGAATTTTATTCTACCCAATTTTGACCTTTGAAAAGTTGGATTTGGACTTATTTTGACCAAGTTATGGACTTTTGAAGCTTTGGGTTCAAACCATGGAGTTCTTGCTGATTCGGAGAAGACAGTGAGCAGTGTGCGCGAGCTTTTTAGCTTGCGCCACTGAGCTGCATGCGCTCTTTAGAGCAGCGCAGTCCGATCCATACACTGCCTTTTGGGAGCGTATGTCTTGCATACGCTCACTTGGGTGACAAGGAGTCGTATGGAGTCCATACGCTGCCTTTTGGGAGCGTATATCTTGCATACGCTCACTTGGGTGACTAGGAGTCGTATGGACCTCATACGCTGACCTGAGCGTAGGCTGACCTGAGCGTACGCTGACCTAAGCGTAGGCTGACCTGAGCGTAGGCTGACCTGAGCGTACGCTGACCTGAGCGTAGGCTGACCTGAGCGTAGGCTGACCTGAGCGTAGCCTGACTTGAGCGCGCTCTGACCTGGACTCCCCTATACCTTATATTTTTATATGTATATATTATATTGTATATATATATGTAAATGTTTGTGTATGCTATATATCCTTACGCCTTTTGTCCTGAGCATGATATGAGCACTAATGTGACCCCGGTGAACAAAGTGTTCCTACCTGATACTTGTACCTGAATGTCCCAGTTCTCGTTCATGCTCGACAAATAACTCGTAACTCCACGTGGCATATTTGCAATGAAGCATTACACCAAGGAGGGTAGAGCATGTTGACATACTGATTGACATGGATCCTCTTTGGGGTACTCGTACTTGAGTACGACATTTAGGAGGATAATCATGCAGGCCACAGCATGTGAGTCCAAGATTTCACCTAGGGTTAAACTAGGCAACTAAATATACTAGATTCATGGGGAGGGCAGAATTCCGAGATCGTGTTACACCAGCCGCCTTGAGATATTGTCTTGACGTACCGGCTGGTCTCCACGGATACTGTGTCATCCGCAACGAGTGGATGACTGTATCCTTTTAATTCATGCTATATATTATATGTCTTGGCAAGGTAGCCTTACGAGGGACCTGTGCTCAATGACACCTGTCTACGCGAACCCCTGGGTTGGCTAGCCTTGCTGGAAGGATACGATCTGAGGATTTTGAAATAACATGATACGAGGATAACCTCGTCCCACTAGAAACTCGTAGACTTAATTGGCCGCAAAAATGACTTACGTGTATCTTATTACCTTCTGTGAATAACTGAGGGAAGCAGACTGTCATGGTACGTGATCCAACCCATGTTCTTGTTTGATTGTTGGGTTGGTTATCGTACTATGACAGGCTGTGGACCGAAGTTATGAACGGAAGACTTATTCTGGTTGTGAAGTGCTACTTCTGTGAATGACTGAGGAACATGGTCTATCATAGTACATGATCCAACCCATGTTCTTGTTTGATTGTTGGGTTGGCTATTGTGCTGCGATAGGCTATCGACCGAAGTCACGATCAGGAGATTTTATTGTTTATACCTTTTTACTTATGTGAAAGTTATAGAGTACGACACGCCCCGACTCCATGCGGCACCTTTTGTCCTTGTTTGGTTGTAAGGGTGCCACATGGGTTCGAGGATGTTGCGCTACCCTATAATAGTAGCATGAGCATTATTATTATCAATCATTCTTTTAACTGGGTTTTTAATCTTAACTCTTGTACCCCTTTGGCGGTACTTGCTATTCGGGGCTGACCCCGCTGGTTTTGTTTGGCCAGATCTTGTAGCAGAGCCAGAGGACACGATCTTCCTCCCTGACATCCATGGTGCATACTAGGAGCATGGCGGTTCGGGGACTCGAGTGGGTTTCTTCTCCACCACTCCTGCTTATATTTTGTGCGACATTTAGCCACCGGCACCTGTTAGCCGGATTACTTGATATTTTGTGTCAGTACATAATTGTAATTAAACAGACTGCAGCTGTGTATAATTTTGTACTCCTGACTTTCTGAGATAGCTAAATTATAAAGCTAGTCTCTCATGATCATTTTGATGAAGCGTCGGGGATGCCTTACTGCTTTATCTTTAATATTTATTTAATTGCTGATGTGATTTGAATGATTGAGACATAGAACTCTGTGGGACCATAGGAGACTTGATTGAAGCATGTACCCCCTAGTCTCTCGACAGCCACGATCGCCGTATGACGTTACGTACCTCATATGGAGTAGCTGGCCTAGTCCGTCTCCGTATTTCGGTACTGGAGCGTGACAAGGTTTTAGTGGTGGCCCATACAGGTCCCTTTTTTTTCAGACTTGTGGGGTATTGCGAATTATTAGGAGTCTCAATCAAAACTTGTTCCCCTTAAAATTCTATTTCGAATTCTCTGTCCTTGCCTTGATCTCTAACCTGACTTGCATCCTCGAAATCTTCCTCGTTCGGACTTGATAATCTTATATCTTTCTCTATAGGGGTGCTTCATTCTCAGTAGCGGGTGAGGCCCAAGAGGAAGAGCAGCGAGAGCATGGCTCGATTGGGCACCAGCAGGGGAGAGAACCTTCCCCAGGGCAGACACGAGCAGAAATGGAACCAGAGGCAGTACAGCCGCAGGTTATTGAAACTCCTGCAGCACCAGCAGCGACGCAGTACCAGATGTCGTAGCACTCCTGGAGGTCATCCGGGGGATTCTTGTCACTCACCAACAGCAACAGACTCAGCAGCAGGAGCAGAACGTGTTACTGAACCAAGGGATTCAGTTAGCTCTTGAGAGGAGTGCCGGGGTTGACTCGGGAGCATCAGGAAGGTTCCGTCGCTTGAACTCGAGGTATTTTGACGGCACGGAGGATGCCATCACTGCGGATGCATGGATTCAAGACATCGAAGCCATCCTTGTGGCAGCCAAGGTTCCAGATGATGAGAAGGTTGATCCGGTCAAATTAGTACTTCAGGATCTTGCCCGCGACTGGTGGGCATCAGAAGAAGTTGGTATAAGATGCCCTGTTCGTTGGACCTCCTTCAGTAAAAGATTCAAGGCCAAGTATTTTGGCATAGTAGCTCGATATGAGCTCCAGCAGAAGTTTATTAGTCTCAAGCAAGCAGGCAAAACCGTAGATGGGTATGCAGCAGAGTTCTGCAGATTGTGCCATTTCGCACCAGCAATGGTGGCAACGGAGCCAGAGAAAGCTATGAGGTTCCAGCAGGTACTTCATTTGGAACTATTACAGCTTGTGGAGGGATACGACTACCAGACGTTTGACGCTGTTTTGACGGCTGCTCGGAGGCACGAGCTTACCCAGCAGAGGTTGGCATCGAGTACAGGAGGTCAGAAGAGATCTCATTCCCAGGTTGGAGGAGGAGCAATGCAGCGAACATCGGCACCAGCACCCGGTGTACGTATTCATGATGCAGGAGCGCCACGGAGGATGGCCGTGTCAACTACTACAGCGCCAGTTCAGCACCAGCAGCCGAGGAACCAACCGCAGCGTCAGGGAGCACCCCAGGGCTGTACATTCTGTGGGAAGGCAGGGCACACGAGGGAGGTGTGCCGGTCAGCGAATGGCTTATGCTTGAGGTGTGGTAGTTCAGACCACCGTATCTCCACTTGTCCTGTAATACAGAGGCCAGGAGGGCCAGCTCAGCAGTTTCTAGCATTGCCAGCCCCGGTGGCAACCCCGAGTGGAGGGCCAGTATTAGCAGTGAGGCCCCTAGCCCAGCGTCTACCAACGCAGGCTCAGATGTTTCGCCAAGCACAGGAAGCCGAAGGCCCTCAGAGGCAACAACAACATGGTCGAGGAAGGCCGCGACAAGGGGCTACGCGGGGCCAGGGCCAGGCTCTCACATTATCTTTGGGAGAGGCTCTAGCGTCTAGTGACGTGGTGGCAGGTAAAATTCTCGTCACCTCATTTCCCGCTGTAGCATTATTTAATTCAGGCGCTACTCATTCATTCATCTCTGCAAAATATACTACACGGATTGGACTAGTGTTTGAGGCATTGCCGGAGAGGATGGATATACTCACCGGCAATGGGCTCGTAGAAGTTAGCAGAGTGCACTTTTCATGTCCGGTAGAGGTGTGTGGGCATTTACTGCCCGCATCATTGATTGAATTCCCTATGGGGAATTTTGATGTCGTTCTTGGCATGGACTGGTTGAGAGACAGTCATGCGACAATTGATTGTAGAGGAGGTAGGGTCATATTCAGCGTTCCTGGGATGGAATAGTTCATCTTTACTCGAACCTTGAAGAATCAGGCCGGAGGTGTCATCTCAGCAGCAGTGTCAGAGCCAGGACAGATTCCGAGAGTGGTCGAAGATTTTCTCGACGTCTTCCCTGGTGAGCTCCCAGGGATATCCCCAGTTAGAGAGGTAGAATTTAGCATCGAGTTGAACCCTGGAACGAGGCCTATTACAGACAGAGTTTACAGAATGTCGCCGTCAGAACAGGATAAATTGTATCAACATGAGGAAGAGTTGAAGTCTAAGGGATTCATCCGAGACAGTAAATCGCCCTGGGCCGTGCCAGTGATTCTAGTTCCCAAGAAGGATGGGTCGACGAGGATGTGCATCGACTACCGCAAGCTGAATGCAGTAACAGTGAAGAATAAGTACCCGCTACCAAGGATTGATGACCTGTTTGACCAGTTGAGCAAGGCCAGTGTCTTTTCCAAGATCGATCTTCGGTCGGGATACTATCAAGTAAGAGTCCGGGAGCAAGACATACCGAAGACAGCATTCAGATCTAGATATGGGCATTATGAGTTTTTGGTAATGCCCTTTGGACTAACCAACTCCCCTACAGTATTCATGGATTTAATGAACCGCATCTTTCTGCCGTATTTGGATAAATTTGTGGTGGTGTTCATAGATGATATCCTTGTCTATTCCAGCAGAGAAGAGGAGCATGAAAAACATCATAGGACTGTCTTACAGACATTGAGGGAACATCAACTTTATGCGAAGCTCGACAAGTGTAAATTCTGGTTAGACCACATTTCGTTCCTGGGACATGTAATTTTTGGAGCAGGAGTGTCAGTGGATCCGAAGAAGATTGAGGCCGTAGAGCATTGGCCGGTCCCGAGAACGGTTACAGAAGTGCGAAGTTTCTTAGGATTAGCTGGTTACTACAGAAGGTTCGTGGCAGACTTTGTAAATCCCTTGATCAGTTTTTTCCTTTTAAATTTTTTTATTTATCTAATTAGTTAAGCACCTTTCTCATTAACCTCTTAGCTGTATTTAAACCGAAGAAGATTTCGAAATACTACATTGGTAGGGCTCTAAGTGCAAAAGGGAAGAGTCTAAAGTTTTAAAACTCCAAGTTGTTTCTGTTCAAATAAACCTAATGCTAATTTCCTTGCTTCTCAGACCACTAGAGAGATAATCCAAATCTCTTAGAAATCTAATCAGGATCCAAATTGGATTTCCCTTATTGGCTCACTATCGGCCAACCGAGGAAAAGCATAGTAAGTATAAAACAAATCAGATCCTGTGAGATTCCAAGGTCAATTTGGATTGATAATCCAAATTCAAAATTTTCAAATCAAAACCCCCCATATCTATACAGGAGGGTGTATATATAAGCATAGGCTAGAGGTGCAGCCGACTTTTCCCTTAAACCCTGAAATCCTCCTGTCTTAGAAATCGCACAGGGGACCAGATTTGAAGAAGGAAGAACAAGGAAGAGGGAGAAGGTTGAGAGAACGGTTGTTCCTCCACAAATCTGCCGTATAACAGGGGTAAGTCTTCTACTTTTCATCTAAGGTTGTCTTCCACATTGAACTCTTGTAGTTAGCAGCAAAATTCGTAAAGTGAAACCTGAGTAGTATTAGGAATAACCATATCATACCAAGAACTCATGGAACCTAATATCATCACTATCTTCTTCTCTGCGATACACAAAGAGTAACAGTAGAGACCTTTTACCAAGGGAAGGTTCCTATCAGACCAATCGTAGGGGGGATCGTGTAGCCTATTGTAATCTGTTAGCCGTGCTAGGCTAGTGCCTGCAAGGCTAAGATGCTGGAGCCAGGGCTCGTGTCAAGCCTTGATTGGCAATCAAGAAACCCCTGGGTTCTTCGACACACGATATTTATGATATGAATTAGTTGCTCATCCATGTACCTGGTATCAGGACAACAGAGCCCCTTATTCCCTGTTATTGGTTCAACCAAGTAGATGATAGAAGTCCTAACTAGGGACTCACACAGGACTGATAATCAAATAAGTATTTCATCCAAGAGTTAAGTCCACATGGAGACACCTGTACTCATACGTGAGGAGTCTGGGAATAGGAGTAAGTTTGTAAGGAACTTGAGGTGAGTATCATGGGTAATACTAAATGAATTTCTTGCTGCCAAATTCGTAAGTAGATTGATCATGAGCATCTCTGTTAAAAACTTGGGTATACCATAGCAGCCTGTTATGGCAGGGGGTCACAAGATGAACTCCATGCCAACTCGATCTCACTTTCCTGTTACTGTTACCTGGAATTCTCTTCTGATGGCAACAGTTCATTATGAACTCTGAATTGACTGCGAGATAATTGGATTTTGGGTTTGATCAATGGGTTCCTGATGGTTCCTGCATATTCAGGACAGTTAAAGTAGTTAATGATGTCAACTACTAATTCTATCTATATTTTCAGACTTGGAAACTATCAATTTGGGCGGAGGGAGAATAGGTAATGAGGCTTGGGTTGACAGGAGGATAGTTGGCTAACCATTTGTTAAGAGGACAGATTGTTCTCTGTTGTATTAACACGAGGCAGGGCGAGTTGATAACTGTACCAGGTCTAAAGTGCAGAGCATAGCCCTTCCAGTTGATACACAGTGTCCTATAGGTACTGGTAGTGTATTGGATGGCTAACCAGGCCTTAAGTAAATCAAATATAGTTGGTCTCATAAATCAACTCACTCTTAGTATCCAAATTCATGGGTTACAATAACTCGAATCAGTCCTAGTATTTGATCTATTGCCTTATTTTACTTATACTAAGTATCGGGTTGGGAAGATCTTAAACCTTCACTTGAGATCATTCAAGTACTAATCAAGAGTTAGTAAAGCCTAAGAAACTCTACCAGAGTTAGGAACACCAGACTTAAATAAACCACATGCAACTTAAGCTAGATAAATCTAAAAGTCTTAATGACAAATAGTTAGGCTCTCCTTACTCTCAGTTTGTGTATTATATCTTGACTATGTGATTCATTAAATAGGTTCCCTAGACCTCGATTCGGAGTCTGACCCGTGTCATCAGCTCAGGACGCCAGGCGAGTACAGTTTGTTGTCTGTTTTCAATATTGATTTTCACTATATCTCAATGGTTGGTCAGTAATTATGTGGATTTTATTTTATTATAAAATATTGAGTCGAGAACAAGGAATACCAAAGATATGTGATCCGACCGTTGACCTCGTTTACTTTTATGCAGTAGACCTCGTAGACATTGTTTACTTTTATGCAGTAGACCTCGTAGACATTGTTTACTTTTATGCAGTAGACCTCGTAGACATTGTTTACTTTTATGCAGTAGACCTCGTAGACATTGTTTACTTTTATGCATTAGACCTCGTAGACACTGTTTAATTTCTGCAAGTAGACCTCGTAGATATTTGTTTAATTTCTGCAAGTAGACCTCGTAGACATCGTTTAATTTCATGCAAGTAGACCTCGTAGACCTCGCGGTGTAGTGGCCCAGACTGATCACATATCAAAGGTATTTCTAAATGTCGGGAAGGTATTGTTTATTTTATTTTACTGTCAATTTACTGTCTTTACTTTCGTCTCTACTATTACTTTCAAAACTCATGATTGGTGTCTAACCTTTGTTTATAGTCATTTTCATATATTGGAACTGCATTCGATGAATTGTACTCGTTCCATCCTGACTGGGTAACCAAACAAATTTTAGGTGATTGCGAGGAGGTCGAGTGCCCTGACCAGTATGGCCCATATATGGAAGATTTAGTTGAGACAGATTTTGCTTATCAGGAGGAGTACGCAGCGTCAGATCCTGCTGCGTATGTTTAGTTTCATTTTTAGTTCGAGCTGAGACTTGTATGGGATTTTGAGTTGATGTTGAGACTTGTAGTGGAGATATTATTTCATTTTATTATCATACATTTCCTTTGAGATGGATATTTATTTCACCTTCTAGTTATTAAACTGTGACTTGAGTTGTGGTTGTCCCATGTGAGATGTATATTATTGCATGGTTGTCATCATATTGTTACAGCGTTCTACCGCCGACTCTGCGGCGTAGGCTGGGCGTACACACGGTTCATGCCCAATTATTGGGTGCGGATCGTGACACGTTTTTATGGTGGCCCATGCAGGTCAAAGTTTCGCAAGACCAGCGAAACCGTGGTAGTACTTAAGATAGTCGTACTACTGCGGGCCTGTGACTAGGACTAGGAATAGGGACTTAAGGACTGTCTTCGTGAGCTAAAATTTGCGTCATTGACTTCTATACTCGCCTTCAATTACTCTTATGCATCATGTTTGAATCATTCCATTCGTCTAATAGTTTCCTTTGTTTTCAGCCAATGGATTCACAGGACAGGAACAACGCTGCATGGAACACTCCACCAGCTGTTGGCAGATTTTTCACCTATAAGACTCCTCCGACACAGGGAGGCCAGCTTACTCACCAGGGTAGACCGGCTCAGCCACAGTACTCGAGGTTCCGCAGGGATGACATCCCGCCACCACCACAGTTCCCTCCGCAGACGCCAGCACCAGCACCTATTCCTCCACCAGCACCAGCAGCTTATCCACCACCTGCGATGCACCCAGCACCAGCCATGTATTTCGCACCCGTGATGCAGCAGGTTCCCTATATGTACACAGCACCAGCGATGCATCCAGCACCAGTGATGTACCCAGCACCTACTGTACATCCCACGCCAGCGATGTACCCGGCACCTGCACTGCCTCCGCCACCAGCCCTGGACAACATTACCATGCTGGGACTTATGCAACAGCAGGCCAACATCATTCGTGATACTTTGCGAGAGGTTCTCCAGCAGAGGGATGCTCCCCGACAACAACCGGGGAATCCCAAGCACTTCATGGACTTTAGGCCCATGCCATTCTATGGGACAGAGGGGATCGTCTATGCTGACGAATGGCTGGAGAACGTGGAGAGGTATCTGAAGATGGCTCTAATTCCAGAAGATCTGAAGATAAAGTCAGTCAGTAGATAGCTTTTTGACATTGCACGGACATGGTACCAGGGCGAGCCCCGCTTTTCTGCTCCAGATGTTACTTGGAAGGAGTTCAAGCGCCTGTTCAAGAAGAAGTTCTACCCATATGTAGCACGAGAGGTGCTAGTGAGCCAGTTCGAGCATCTGGAACAAGGCAACCACACCGTTGATGAGTATACAGCAGAGTTTTTTCGCCTCAGTCGCTTTGTGGAGAACTTGGTCAGCACCCCAGAAGACAAGGCACGACGGTTCAGGAAGGGACTGTCACACGAGATTCGCTTGGCCATCGCCACCAGCCGAGCTACTACCTATGAAAAGATTCTGGAGGTCGCACAAGCAGTGGAGGAAGAACTGAATTACAGACCGAAGAGGAGTCGAGAGACTTTTGGAGGAAACAACAACCAATCAGCCCCGACGAAGCGTCCCCAGTTCCAGCAGAAGACATTTCAGCACCATCATCAGCAGCAGTTCCATCCTGCTGGTAAGACTCCAGCATACCAGCAGAACCGGGCCCCAGCCTGAGTCCAGACTCAGCAGCCACAGAGACAGCAGCAGCAGGTTCCACACTGCACTCACTGCGGGAAGAACAGGCACGTTTGGGACGATTGCAAAGCAAGACTTGGATCGTGTTTCTATTGTGGATCTCCATCGCATCAGCTGAAAGATTGCTTACTGGTCCCTAATCGGACAGGACGCGAGAGGGCACCGGCACAGAGAGGACCAGCAGCACCACAGCCACGAGGTCCCCCACTACCCACTCAGCAGCAGCGTTTCGTTCAGCATCAGCAGAGAGGCACACCCCAACAGGGCCGAGCCTTTGCCATGGCCGTTGAAGAGCCAGAGCCTACCCCGGACGTGATAGCAGGTTCCATACTTCTTGATTCTATTTCCGCTGTAGCCTTGTTTGATTTCGGCGCATCCCATAGTTTTATCTCTGTAGCTTTTGTATTCAAGCATAGTATAGCGTCTGTATCCTTGGGCGGTAGTTGCAAAATTATGACAGGCGGAGGCATTATCCTAGTCAAGGATATTTGCATGAGGCGACGCATCACTTTGGGAGGAAGAGAGTTGCGTGCCAACTTACTCCTAATGCCACTACCGAGTTTCGACATCGTTCTCGGTATGGATTGGTTGAGTAAGAATTTTTCCAGTATAGACTGCCACCGAGGATGTATTGTATTCAGTCCTCCAGAGGAACCGACATTCGAGTTCGCGAGAGGAGCAGCCGAGCCACAGCACGGAGCTATTTATGGAGCTATGATCGAGGGAGAGGAGATCCCGCATCCCATCATCACGGAGTTCATGGACGTTTTCCCCGAAGATTTGCCAGGATTGCCGCCAGACAGGGATATCGAGTTTGCTATTGATCTAGTGCCCGGCGCAGTACCAACAGCGTAACCGGTATATCGAATCAACAACAAGGAGGCTGAAGAATTAAAGAAGCAGATAGACGAATTGCTAGAAAAAGGGTTCATCAGGGAGAGTTCGTCGCCATGGGGCTCTCCTGTCCTTTTTGTGCCGAAGAAGGATGGTACGGTACGAATGTGCATCGACTACCGCACCTTGAACAATCTTACTATCAAGAACAAGTACCCGCTGCCGAGGATAGACGATCTTTTCGATCAGTTAAGCGACGCACGAGTATTCTCTAAGATAGATTTGAGGTCGGGCTACCATCAGTTGAAAGTGAAGAAGGAAGACATACCGAAGACTGCTTTCCGGACCAAGTACGGACAATATGAGTTCATGGTGATGCCATTTGGGTTGACTAATGCCCCGGCAGTCTTCATGAACTTGATGAACAATGTATTCCATTCGTACCTTGACAAGTTCATGGTGGTGTTTATCGATGACATACTCATCTATTCGAAAACACCGGAGGAGCACGAGGAACATCTGAGGATCGTGCTAGAGACCCTCAGGAAGGAGAAGCTCTATGGAAAGCTCTCGAAATGTGAGTTCTTCTTGGACAAGGTAGAGTTCCTTGGTCCTGTGGTGACAGGCGACGGTATATCCGTCGATCCGAAGAAGGTGACAGCAGTGGAAGCATGGTCTACTCCGACTACAGTGGCAGAAATACGGAGTTTCTTGGGGTTAGCAGGGTATTATCGGAAGTTCGTACAGGACTTCGCTCGGATTACAGAGCCTCTTACTAGGCTCATAAGGAAAGATGTAGAGTTCGTGTGGACGGAGGATTGCCAGGCTGCGTTCGAGGAGTTGAAGAAGAGATTGACGACGGCCCCTATCTTAGCTTTGCCTTCGGGATCGGGAGGTTTCACCATTTATATTGATGCCTCGGGCAAAGGACTGGGCTGTGTCCTAGAGCAGAACAAGAGAGTGATAGCCTATGCGTCTCGACAGTTGAGACCATATGAGAGGAACTATCCCACCCATGACCTAGAGTTGGCAGCCGTGATCTTCGCCTTGAAGCTGTGGAGACATTATTTGTACGGAGAGCGAGTGGAAATCTTCACTGACCACAAAAGCTTGAAGTACGTCTTCACGCAAAAGGAGTTGAACATGAGGCAGCGCAGATGGCTTGAGCTTATGAGTGACTATGACATATCACTGCAGTACCATCCGGGAAAGGCCAACGTTGTTGCGGATGCTTTGAGCAGGTATCCCGTAGCAACGTGCTTGACTCGAGACCGTCACTTATTAGCGGAATTAGAGAGTTTGGGTATCGAGATCGTCATTCCGGGAGCCGAGATGCAGATGATGGGCATGCAGATTCAGTGAGGACTGATGGACAGGATTCGGGAGGCACAGCATCAGGATGAACAATTAAAGGAAATCATAGCACAAACACAAGCTGGATCACGGAATGATTTCACTATTGCAGATAATGGTTCATTGAGGCACGGGACGAGACTTTGTGTACCGAGTGGAGAGCTTAAAGAAGAAGTTATGCAAGAGGCACATCGCTCCCAGTATTCCTTACATCCGGGGGCCAATAAGATGTACAAAGATCTGCGCAACCACGTATGGTGGTATGGTATGAAACGCAAAGTAGCTCGCTTCGTTTCTAGGTGCCTCGTATGTCAGCAGGTCAAGGCCAAGAGGCAGAGACCAGGAGGATTGTTGCAGCCGCTACCGATACCCGAGTGGAAGTGGGAACACATCACTATGGATTTCGTTTCCGGCCTTCCACGGTCATCGGGCGGTAAGGATGCGATTTGGGTCATCGTTGACAGGTTGACCAAATCGACCCACTTTATTCCATTTAAAGTGGGGTTGTCTACAGAGAAGCTGGTAGAGCTATATGTGAAGCAGATAGTCCGTTTGCACGGGGTTTCGGTGAGTATCGTGTCGGACCGTGACAACAGGTTCACATCTCATTTTTGGAGGAGCCTACAGGCCAGTTTGGGCACAGCACTCAAGTTCAACACTGCTTATCATCCACAGACGGATGGACAGTCGGAGCGGACCATTCAGACGCTCGAGGATATGTTACGGACATGCATGCTAGATTTTGGCGGCTCATGGGAGGACCACCTTCATCTCGTAGAGTTCTTTTATAACAACAGCTACCAAGCTAGTATCGAGATGTCCCCTTTTGAAGCGTTGTATGGTCGGGGATGTCGTACCCTGCTGTCTTGGGACGATGTAGGAGAACGTGCACTGTTGGGACCAAAAATGGTAGTAGATGCTGCGGAGAAGGTCAAAATGATTAGAGAGCGGCTTCGCGTGGCACAGGACAGGCAGAAGCACTGGGCCGACAGTCACCGTAGGCTGTTAGAGTTTGAAGTATAGAATTTATTTAAAATTTAATTGCTTGTGTAGTTATGAGTTTCGTATTAACAATTGGTGCATCTAGGTCGGTGACTTGGTGTTCTTGAAAATTTCTCCAACACGTGGTACTATCCGTTTCGGTAAAGGCGGTAAACTCAGTCCACGTTTCATTGGGCCGTTTGAGATTCTCGAGAGAATCGGTACAGTTGCATACCGATTAGCCTTGCCGCCTGCACTGGAAGGAGTGCACAACGTGTTCCACGTATCCCAGCTGTGACGATACGTGGCGGACCCCAGTCATGTCTTGGACCATTCGGAGATCGAAGTGGGACCGAGTCTCAGTTACCAGGAGTAGCCCGTAGAGATCTTGGACCGCAGAGAGAAGGTACTAAGGAATCAGGTGATCCCCTTGGTTCGCATCGCGTGGAGACACCACTCCCCGGGCGAGTCTACGTGGGAGAGAGAGGACGAGATGCACGAGCGCTACCCCTACCTCTTCGAGGACTGAGGTACATTCCTTACCACAGGAGGGTGTATATATAAGCATAGGCTAGAGGTGCAGCCGACTTTTCCCTTAAACCCTGAAATCCTTCTGTCTTAGAAATCGCACAGGGGACCAGATTTGAAGAAGGAAGAACAAGAAAGAGGGAGAAGGTTGAGAGAACGGTTGTTCCTCCACAAATCTGTCGCATAACAGGGGTAAGTCTTCTACTTTTCATCTAAGGTTGTCTTCCACATTGAACTCTTGTAGTTAGCAGCAAAATTCGTAAAGTGAAACCTGAGTAGTATTAGGAATAACCATATCATACCAAGAACTCATGGAACCTAATATCATCACTATCTTCTTCTCTGTGATACACAAAGAGTAACAGTAGAGACCTTTTAACCAAGGGAAGGTTCCTATCAAACCAATCGTAGGAGGGGGATCGTGTAGCCTATTGTAATCTGTTAGCCGTGCTAGGCTAGTGCCTGCAAGGCTAAGATGCTGGAGCCAGGGTTTGTGTCAAGCCTTGATTGGCAATCAAGAAACCCCTGGGTTCTTCGACACACGATATTTATGATATAAATTAGTTGCTCATCCATGTACCTGGTATCAGGACAACAGAGCCCCTTATTCCCTGTTATTGTTTCAACCAAGTAGATAATAGAAGTCCTAACTAGGGACTCACACAGGACTGATAATCAAATAAGTATTTCATCCAAGAGTTAAGTCCACATGGAGACACCTGTACTCATACGTGAGGAGTCTGGGAATAGGAGTAAGTTTGTAAGGAACTTGAGGTGAGTATCATGGGTAATACTAAATAAATTTCTTGCTGCCAAATTCGTAAGTAGATTGATCATGAGCATATCTGTTAAAAACCTGGGTATACCACAGCAGCCTGTTATGGCAGGGGGTCACAAGATGAACTCCATGCCAACTCGATCTCACTTTCCTGTTACTGTTACCTAGAATTCTCTTCTGATGGCAACTGTTCATTATGAACTCTGAATTGACTGCGAGATAATTGGATTTTGGGTTTGATCAATGGGTTCCTGATGGTTCCTGCATATTCAGGACAGTTAAAGTAGTTAATGATGTCAACTACTAATTCTATCTATATTTTCAGACTTGGAAACTATCAATTTGGGGGGGGGAGAATAGGTAATGAGGCTTGGGTTGACAGGAGGATAGTTGGCTAACCATTTGTTAAGAGGACAGATTGTTCTCTGTTGCATTAACACGAGGCAGGGCTAGTTGATAACTGTACCAGGTCTAAAGTGCAGAGCATAGCCCTCCCAGTTGATACACAGTGTCCTATAGGTACTGGTAGTGTATTGGATGGCTAACCAGGCCTTAAGTAAATCAAATATAGTTGGTCTCATAAATCAACTCACTATTAGTATCCAAATTCATGGGTTACAATAACTCGAATCAGTCCTAGTATTTGATCTATTGCCTTATTTTACTTATACTAAGTATCGGGTTGGGAAGAGTTACACTTAAACCTTCACTTGAGATCATTCAAGTACTAATCAAGAGTTAGTAAAGCCTAAGAAACTCTACCAGAGTTAGGAACACCAGACTTAAATAAACCACATGCAACTTAAGCTAGATAAATCTAAAAGTCTTAATGACAAATAGTTAGGCTCTCCTTACTCTCAGTTTGTGTATTATATCTTGACTATGTGATTCATTAAATAGGTTCCCTGGACCTCGATTCGGAGTCTGACCCGTGTCATCAGCTCAGGACGCCAGGCGAGTACAGTTTGTTGTCTGTTTTCAATATTGATTTTCACTATATCTCAATGGTTGGTCAGTAATTACGTGGATTTTATTTTATTATAAAATATTGAGTCGGGAACAAGGAATACCAAAGATATGTGATCCGACCGTAGACATCGTTTACTTTTATGCAGTAGACCTCGTAGACATTGTTTACTTTTATGCAGTAGACCTCGTAGACATTGTTTACTTTTATGCAGTAGACCTCGTAGACATTGTTTACTTTTATGCAGTAGACCTCGTAGACATTGTTTACTTTTATGCATTAGACCTCGTAGACACTGTTTAATTTCTGCAAGTAGACCTCGTAGATATTTGTTTAATTTCTGCAAGTAGACCTCGTAGACATTGTTTAATTTCATGCAAGTAGACCTTGTAGACCTCGCGGTGTAGTGGCCCAGACTGATCACATATCAAAGGAATTTCTAAATGTCGGGAAGGTATTGTTTATTTTATTTTACTGTCAATTTACTGTCTTTACTTTTGTCTCTACTATTATTTTCAAAACTCATGATTGGTGTCTAACCTTTGTTTATAGTCATTTTTATATATTGGAACTGCATTCGATGAATTGTACTCGTTCCATCCTGACTGGGTAACCAAACAAATTTTAGGTGATTGCGAAGAGGTCGAGTGTCCTGACCAGTATGGCCCATATATGGGAGATTTAGTTGAGACAGATTTTGCTTATCAGGAGGAGTACGCAGCGTCAGATCCTGCTGCGTATGTTTAGTTTCATTTTTAGTTAGAGCTGAGACTTGTATGGGATTTTGAGTTGATGTTGAGACATGTAGTGGAGATATTATTTCATTTTATTATCATACATTTCCTTTGAGATGGATATTTATTTCACCTTCTAGTTATTAACTGTGACTTGAGTTGTGGTTGTCCCATGTGAGATGTATATTATTGTGTGGTTGTCATCATATTGCTACAACGTTCTACCGTCGACTCTGCGGCGTAGGCTGGGCGTGCACACGGTTCATGCCCAATTATTGGGTACGGGTCGTGACAGACTTTGCCAGGATCTCTGTGCCCTTAACGCGTTTGACGCACAAGGACGTAGAGTTTGTTTGGTCAGCTAGCTGTCAGGCATCGTTTGAAGAATTGAAGAAGAGATTGATCTCAGCCCCGATCTTGACACTTCCAGTAGGAGCGGGAGGCTTTACAGTATATTATGACGCATCAGGGAAGGGTCTTGGATGTGTATTGATGCAGCATGGAAAGGTGATAGCATATGCGTCTCGACAGCTTCTAGACCATGAGAAGAATTACCCGACTCACGATTTAGAGTTAGCAGCTGTGGTATTTTCACTCAAGTTGTGGAGGCACTACTTATACGGGGATCGGATAGAGATCTATACTGATCATAAGAGTTTGAAATACGTATTCACGCAGCGAGATTTGAATATGAGGCAAAAAAGATGGTTAGAACTGCTGAAGGATTTTGATTTAGATCTTCAGTATCATCCAGGTAAGGTGAATATAGTTGCAGATGTACTGAGTAGGAGAGACAGTGCCTTTATCTTGACCTCGCAGAAGCATATTCTAGAAGACCTTCAGAGTATGGGAATCGAAGTAGTTTTGCTAAGGGATATAGGAAGAATGACCAGTATGCAGATTCAGTCAACCTTCGTAGAGAGGATAAGGGCAGCACAAGCAGGAGATCCACAGATTCAGAAGTTGCGGTCGGAGTGTGAATCAGAGCGTAGGAAGGAGTTAGTGATTCATGAAGATGGTACGCTCAGGTTTGGAAACAGACTCTGCGTATCGAGTGGAGACCTTCGGCAAGAAGTTATGTCCGAAGCTCATAGTTCTATTTACTCCATTCATCCAGGAGGAACGAAGATGTATCGAGATATCAGGCAGTTCTTTTGGTGGAATGGCATGAAAAGAGAGATAGCAAGATTTGTATCCAAGTGTCCGGTATGTCAGCAGGTGAAAGTCGAGCAGCAGAGACCAGCAGGATTGCTACAGCCGCTTCCTATCCCAGAATGGAAATAGAAGCACATCACGATGGATTTTGTGACCGGTTTACCTAGATCCCCGGCTGGCAAGAATGCAGTCTGGGTAATAGTAGATCGACTCACGAAGGTCGCTCATTTCCTTTCTTTCCGAGTTGGACAGACTACTGAGCAGCTAGCAAAAATGTACATGAAGCAGATAGCAAGGCAGCACGGTGTTCCAGTTAATATAGTATCAGATCGGGATACGCGGTTTACTTCCCATTTTTGGCGGAGCTTACACCAAAGTTTGGGAACCAAGTTAAGATTCAGTACTGCTTATCATTCACAAACTGACGGGCAATCAGAAAGAACCATTCAGACATTAGAAGATATGCTACGGGCGTGTACCTTAGATTTTGGCGGATCTTGGGAGGATCACCTTCATCTAGTGGAGTTCTCCTATAACAACAGCTATCAGGCTAGCATTCAGATGGCCCCGTTTGAAGCATTGTACGGAAGGAAGTGCAGGTCCCCTTTGGCATGGGACGACGTCGGAGAACGGAAGTTGTTGGGGCCAGAGATGATCACGCAGACTATGGAGATAGTTAAGTTGGTCAGAGAGCGCCTTCGAGTTGCACAGGACCGACATCGTCATTGGGCAGATCAGCATCGTAGGCCTCTAGAGTTTAGAGTTGGCGACCAAGTGTTTCTGCGGATTTCGCTACTCGGGGTATCATCAGATTTAGAACCCGGGGAAAGCTTAGTCCAAGATACGTTGGTCCTTTTAAGATTCTCGCTCGGGTAGGCGATGTGGCTTATCGAATTGCCCTTCCGCCTTCGTTAACTGGCATACATGATGTGTTTCATGTATCCCAATTACGTGGGTATGTCCCGGATCCGAGTCATGTCCTCGATCATTCTGAGTTAGTCGTTGGTACTGACCTAACTTACGAGGAACAACCTGTGTCTATTTTGGACCGGCGAGAGAAGGTACTCAAGAATCGGACGATAAGCCTTGTCCGTGTTTCTTGGAACCATCACTCTTCGGAAGAGTCAACCTGGGAGCGCGAGGACGAGATCAGATCTTGGTATCCGCATTTGTTTGACTAATGAGGTATATTTTTACGCCTTATTGACACGATTCCATGCTTATCTGCACCTACTTATTTTTGCACTTTGTGATGTATGATAATAACTGCTATGATAGTTAACTTGTATATGATTGTGCCTTGCTTGCCCTGATTTCACTATCCTGTCTTGGCTAGAATTCCGAGGACAGAATTTTTTTAAGAAGGGTAGAGATGTCACTCCCCGATCCTGGAATACGTATTTTAATACGTAAACCGATAAATTGTATTTACTTTGTATTTATACGATATTTATATGATGTATTTCTTCATGCATTTCCCAAAAATATTCGATAAAATATTATTTCGTAATTTACTTTCTGCATTTGGGCCTACAGTTTTGGCTCATTTGGGTAACCTATTCTTGGTTCACCAATGGTTCATCATGAACCCATGGGTTCAAGATTCTATATAATAACTCATCTCATTCTCTCTCCTCTCATTTATTTCCTCTCATTTACTTTCCTCCACCAACCAAGGCAAGTACCAACTTGCTCAAGAGATGGATCCATAAATGATGTTGATGTTTTTTTACAAAATTATTTGCCAAAATATGCTCTTTTTCTCATTCTATACTAGTTTAGAACTTGAAGTTTTCCATTTTGAAGCTTTAATTTTTGTAGATCTAGGTTTTAACCATTTTTGGATCTTCTTGGTTTTGATCTAGCAAACTTTATTATTTTCAAGTTTTGATGGTTCCATGTTGTAGAGAATTTTATTCTACCCAATTTTGACCTTTGAAAAGTTTGATTTGGACTTATTTTGACCAAGTTATGGACTTTTGAAGCTTTGGATTCAAACCATGGAGTTCTTGCTGATTTGGAGAAGACAGTGAGCAGTGTGCGCGAGCTTTTTAGCTTGCGCCACTGAGCTGCGTGCGCTCTTTAGCGCAGCGCAGTCCGATCCATACGCTGCCTTTTGGGAGCGTATGTCTTGCATACGCTCACTTGGGTGACAAGGAGTCGTATGGAGTCCATACGCTGCCTTTTGGGAGCGTATGTCTTGCATACGCTCACTTGGGTGACAAGGAGTCGTATGGACCTCATACGCTGACCTGAGCATAGGCTGACCTGAGCGTAGGCTGACCTGAGCGTAGGCTGACCTGAGCGTACACTGACCTGAGCGTAGGCTGACCTGAGCGTAGGCTGACCTGAGCGTAGCCTGACTTGAGCGCGCTCTGACCTGGACTCCCCTATACCTTATATTTTTATATGTATATATTATATTGTATATATATATATAAATGTTTGTGTATGCTATATATCCTTACGCCTTTTGTCCTGAGCATGATATGAGCACTAATGTGACCCCGGTGAACAAAGTGTTCCTACCTGATACTTGTACCTGAATGTCCCAGTTCTCGTTCATGCTCGACAAATGACTCGTAACTCCACGTGGCATATTTGCAATGAAGCATTACACCAAGAAGGGTAGAGCATGTTGATATACTGATTGACATGGATCCTCTTTGGGGTACTCGTACTTGAGTACGACATTTAGGAGGATAATCATGCAGGCCACAGCATGTGAGTCCAAGATTTTACCTAGGGATAAACTAGGCAACTAAATATACTAGATGCGTGGGAAGGACAGAATTCCGAGATCGTGTTACACCAGCCGCCTTGAGATATTGTCTTGACGCGCCGGCTGGTCTCCACGGATACTGTGTCATCCGCAACGAGTGGATGACTGTATCCGATTAATTCCTGCTACATATTATATGTCTTGGCAAGGTGGCCTTACGAGGGACCTGTGCTCAATGACACCTGTCTACGCGAACCCCTGGGTTGGCTAGCCTTGCTGGAAGGATACGATCTGAGGATTTTGAAATAACATGATGCGAGAATAACCTCATCCCACTAGAAACTTGTAGACTTGATTGGCCGCGAAAACGACTTACGTGTATCTTATTACCTTCTATGAATAACTGAGGGAAGCGGACTATCATGGTACGTGATCCAACCCATGTTCTTGTTTGATTGTTGGGTTGGTTATCGTACTATGACAGGCTGTGGACCGAAGTTATGAACGGAAGACTTATTCCGGTTGTGAAGTGCTACTTCTGTGAATGACTGAGGAACATGGTCTATCATGGTACATGATCCAACCCATGTTCTTGTTTGATTGTTGGGTTGGCTATTGTGCTGCGATAGGCTATCGACCGAAGTCACGATCAGGAGATTTTATTGTTTATACCTTTTTACTTATGTAAAAGTTATAGAGTACGACACGCCCCGACTCCATGCGGCACCTTTTGTCCTTGTTTGGTTGTAAGTGTGCCACATGGGTTCGAGGATGTTACGCTACCCTATAATAGTAGCATGAGCATTATTATTATCAATCATTCTTTTAACTGGGTTTTTAATCTTAACTCTTGTGCCCCTTTGGCGGTACTTGCTATTCGGGGCTGACCCCGCTGGTTTTGTTTGGCCAGATCTCGTAGCAGAGCCAGAGGATACGATCTTCCTCCCTGACATCCATGGTGCATACTAGGAGCATGGCGGTTCGGGGACTCGAGTGGGTTTCTTCTCCACCACTCCTGCTTATATTTTGTGCGACATTTAGCCACCGGCACCTGTTAGCCGGATTACTTGATATTTTGTGTCAGTACATAATTGTAATTAAACAGACTGTAGCTGTGTATAATTTTGTACTCCTGACTTTCTGAGATAGCTAAATTATAAAGCTAGTCTCTCATGATCATTTTGATGAAGCGTCGGGGACGCCTTACTGCTTTATCTTTAATATTCATTTAATTACTGATATGATTTGAATGATTGAGACATAGAACTCTGTGGGACCATAGGAGACTTGATTGTAGCATGTACCCCTAGTCTCTCGACAGCCACGATCGCCGTATGACGTTACGTACCTCATATGGAGTAGCTGGCCTAGTCCGTCTCCGTATTTCGGTACTGGGGCGTGACAAGGTTTTAGTGGTGGCCCATGCAGGTCCATTTTTTTCAGACTTGTGGGGTATTACGAATTATTAGGAGTCTCAATCAAAACTTGTTCTCCTTGAAATTCTGTTTCGAATTCTCTGTCCTTGCCTTGATCTCTAACCTGACTTGCATCCTCGAAATCTTCCTCGTTCGGACTTGATAATCTTATATCCTTCTCTATAGGGGTGCTTTATTCTCAGTAGCGGGTGAGGCCCAAGAGGAAGAGCAGCGAGATCATGGCTCGACTGGGCACCAGCAGGGGAGAGAACCTTCCCCAGGACAGACACGAGCAGAAATGGAACCAGAGGCAGTGCAGCCGCAGGTTATTGAAACTCCTGCAGCACCAGCAGCGACGGTAGTACCAGATGCCGTAGCACTCCTGGAGGTCATCCGGGGGATTCTTGTCACTCACCAACAGCAACAGACTCAGCAGCAGGAGCAGAACGTATTACTGAACCAAGGGATTAAGTTAGCTCTTGAGAGGAGTGCCGAGGTTGACTCGGGAGCATCAGGAAGGTTCCATCGCTTGAACCCGAGGTATTTTGATGGCACGGAGGATGCCATCACTGCGGATGCATGGATTCAAGACATCGAAGCCATCCTTGTGGCAGCCAAGGTTCCAGATGATGAGAAGGTTGATCAGGTCAAATTAGTACTTCAAGATCTTGCCCGCGACTGGTGGGCATCAGAAGAAGTTGGTATAAGACGCCCTGTTCGTTGGACCACCTTCAGTAAAAGATTCAAGGCCAAGTATTTTGGCGTAGTAGCTCGATATGAGCTCCAGCAGAAGTTTATTAGTCTCAAGCAAGCAGGCAAGACCGTAGATGGGTATGCAGCAGAGTTCTGCAGATTGTGCCGTTTTGTACCAGCAATGGTGGCAACGGAGCCAGAGAAAGCTATGAGGTTCCAGCAGGGACTTCATTTGGAACTATTACAGCTTGTGGAGGGACACGACTACCAGACATTTGACGCTGTTTTGACGGCCGCTCGGAGGCACGAGCTTACCCAGCAGAGGTTGGCATCGAGGACAGGAGGTCAGAAGAGATCTCATTCCCAGGTTGGAGGAGGAACAATGCAGCAAACATCGGCACCAGCACCCGGTGTACGTATTCATGATGCAGGAGCACCGCGGAGGACGGCCGTGTCAACTACTACAGCGCCAGTTCAGCACCAGCAGCCGAGGAACCAACAGCAGCGTCAGGGAGCACCCCAGGGCTGTACATTCTGTGGAAAGGCAGGGCACACGAGGGAGGTGTGCCGGTCAGCGAATGGCTTATGCTTGAGGTGTGGTAGTTCAGACCACCGTATCTCCACTTGTCCTGTAATACAGAGGCCAGGAGGGCCAGCTCAGCAGTTTCCAGCATTGCCAGCCCCGGTGGCAACCCCGAGTGGAGGGCCAGTATTAGCAGTGAGGCCCCTAGCCCAGCG
Organism: Iris pallida; assembly: GCA_029216955.1. Taxonomy (NCBI): domain Eukaryota; kingdom Viridiplantae; phylum Streptophyta; class Magnoliopsida; order Asparagales; family Iridaceae; genus Iris; species Iris pallida. Next base: position 21,160,028 of record JANAVB010004800.1, read on the forward strand.
TCTACCAACGCAGGCTCAGATGTTTCGCCAAGCACAGGAAGCCGAAGGCCCTCAGAGGCAGCAACAACGTGGTCGAGGAAGGCCACAACAAGGGGCTCCGCGGGGCCAGGGCCAGGCTCTCACATTATCTTTGGGAGAGGCTCTAGCATCTAGTGACGTGGTGGCAGGTAAAATTCTCGTCACCTCATTTCCCGCTGTAGCATTATTTGATTCAGGCGCTACTCATTCATTCAACTTTATGCGAAGCTCGACAAGTGTGAATTCTGGTTAGACCATATTTCGTTCCTGGGATATGTAATTTCTGGAGCAGGAGTGTCAGTAGATCCGAAGAAGATTGAGACCGTAGAGCATTGGCCGGTCCCGAGAACGGTTACAGAAGTACAAAGTTTCTTAGGATTAGCTGGTTACTACAGAAGGTTCGTGGCGGACTTTGCCAGGATCTCTGCACCCTTAACGCGTTTGACGCACAAGGACGTAGAGTTTGTTTGGTCAGCTAGCTGTCAGGCATCGTTTGAAGAATTAAAGAAGAGATTGATCTCAGCCCCGATCTTGACGCTTCCAGTAGGAGCGGAAGCCTTTACAGTATATTGTGACGCATCAGGGAAGGGTCTTGGATGTGTATTGATGCAGCATAGAAAGGTGATAGCATATGCGTCTCGGCAGCTTCGAGACCATGAGAAAAATTACCCGACTCACGATTTGGAGTTAGCAGCTGTGGTGTTTTCACTCAAGTTGTGGAGGCACTACTTATACGGGGATCGGGTAGAGATCTATACTGATCATAAGAGTTTGAAATACGTATTCACGCAGCGAGATTTGAACATGAGGCAAAGAAGATGGTTAGAACTGCGGAAGGATTTTGATTTAGATCTTCAGTATCATCCAGGCAAGGCGAATATAGTTGCAGATACACTGAGTAGGAGAGACAGTGCCTTTATCTTGACCTCGCAGAAGCATATTCTAGAAGACCTTCAGAGTATGGGAATCGAAGTAGTTTTGCCAAGGGATATAGGAAGAATGACCAGTATGCAGATTCAGTCAACCTTAGTAGAGAGGATAAGGGCGGCACAAACAGGAGATCTATAGATTCAGAAGTTGCGATCGGAGTGTGAATCAGGCCGTAGGAAGGAGTTAGTGATTCATGAAGATGGTATGCTCAGGTTTGGAAACAGACTCTGCGTATCGAGTGGAGACCTTCGGCAAGAAGTTATTTCCGAAGCTCATAGTTCTATTTACTCCATTCATCCAGGAGAAACGAAGATGTATCGAGATATCAGGCAGTTCTTTTGGTAGAATGGCATAAAAAGAGAGATAGCGAGATTTATATCCAAGTGTCTGGTATGTCAGCAGGTGAGAGTCGAGCAGCAGAGACCAGCAGGATTGCTACAGCCGCTTCCTATCCCAGAATGGAAATGGGAGCACATCACGATGGATTTTGTGACCGGTTTACCTAGATCCCGGCTGGCAAGAATACAGTCTGGGTAATAGTAGATCGACTCACGAAGGTCGCTCATTTCCTTTTCTTTCGAGTTGGACAGACTACTGAGCAGCTAGCAGAAATGTACATGAAGCATATAGTAAGGCAGCATGATGTTCCAGTTAGTATAGTATCAGATCGGGATACGCGGTTTACTTCCCATTTTTGGCAAAGCTTACACCAAAGTTTGGGAACCAAGTTAAGATTCAGTACTGCTTATCATCCACAAACTGACGGACAATCAGAAAGAACCATTCAGACATTAGAAGATATGCTACGGGCATGTACCTTGGATTTTGGCGGATCTTGGAAGGATCACCTTCATCTAGTAGAGTTCTCCTATAACAATAGCTATCAGGCTAGCATTCAGATGGCCCCGTTTGAAGCATTGTACGGAAGGAAGTGCAGGTCCCCTTTGGCATGGGACGACGTCGGAGAACGAAAGTTGTTGGGGCCAGAGATGATCACGCAGACTGTAGAGATAGTTAAGTTGGTCAGAGAGCGCCTTCGAGTTACATAGGACCGACATCGTCATTGGGCAGATCAGCATCGTAGGCCTCTAGAGTTTAGAGTTGGCGACCAAGTGTTTCTACGGATTTTGCCTACTCGGGGTATCATCAGATTTAGAACCCGGGGAAAGCTTAGTCCAGGATACGTTGGTCCTTTTAAGATTCTCGCTCGGGTAGGCGATGTGGCTTATCGACTTGCCCTTCCGCCTTCGTTAACTGACATACATGATGTGTTTCATGTATCCCAATTACGTGGGTATGTCCCAAATCCGAGTCATGTCCTCGATCATTCTGAGTTAGTCGTTGGTACCGACCTAACTTACGAGGAACAACCCGTGTCTATTTTGGACCGGCGAGAGAAGGTACTCAAGAATCGGACGATAAGCCTTGTCCGTGTTTCTTGGAACCATCACTCTTCGGGAGAGTCAACCTGGGAGCGCGAGGACGAGATCAGATCTCGGTATCCGCATTTGTTTGACTAATGAGGTATATTTTTATGCCTTATTGACACGATTCCATGCTTATCTGTACCTACTTGTTTTTGCACTTTGTGATGTATGATAATAACTGCTATGATAGTTAACTTGTATATGATTGTGCCTTGCTTGCCCTGATTTCACTATCCTGTCTTGGCTAGAATTTCGAGGACGGAATTTTTTTAAGAAGGGTAGAGATGTCACTCCCCGATCCTGGAATACGTATTTTAATACGTAAACCGATAAATTATATTTACTTTGTATTTATACGATATTTATATGCTGTATTTCTTCATGCATTTCCCAAAAATATTCGATAAAATATTATTTCGTAATTTACTTTCTACATTTGGGCCTACAGTTTTGGCTCATTTGGGTAACCTATTCTTGGTTCACCAATGGTTCATCATGAACCCATGGGTTCAAGATTCTATATAATAACTCATCTCATTCTCTCTCCTCTTATTTATTTCCTCTCATTTACTTTCCTCCACCAACCAAGGCAAGTACCAACTTACTCAAGAGATGGATCCATAAATGATGTTGATGTTTTCTTACAAAATTATTTGCCAAAATATGCTCTTCTCCTCATTCTATACTAGTTTAGAACTTGAAGTTTTCCATTTTGAAGCTTTAATTTTTGTAGATCTAGGTTTTAACCATTTTCGGATCTTCTTGGTTTTGATCTAGCAAACTTTATTATTTTCAAGTTTTGATGGTTCCATGTTGTAGAGAATTTTATTCTACCCAATTTTGACCTTTGAAAAGTTAGATTTGGACTTATTTTGACCAAGTTATGGACTTTTGAAGCTTTGGGTTCAAACCATGGAGTTCTTGCTGATTCGGAGAAGACAGTGAGCAGTGTGCGCGAGCTTTTTTGCTTGCGCCACTGAGCTGTACGCGCTCTTTAGCGCAGTGCAGTCCGATCCATACGCTGCCTTTTGGGAGCGTATGTCTTGCATACGCTCACTTGGGTGACAAGGAGTCCTATGGAGTCCATACGCTGCCTTTTGGGAGCGTATGTCTTGCATACACTCACTTGGATGACAAGGAGTCGTATGGACCTCATACGCTGACCTGAGCGTAGGCTGACCTGAGCGTAGGCTGACCTGAACGTAGGCTGACCTGAGCGTACGCTGACCTGAGCGTAGGCTGACCTGAGCGTAGGCTGACTTGAGCGTAGCCTGACTTGAGCGCGCTCTGACCTGGACTCCCCTATACCTTATATTTTTATATGTATATATTATATTATATATATATATATGTAAATGTTTGTGTATGCTATATATCCTTACGTCTTTTGTCCTGAGCATGATATGAGCACTAATGTGACCCCGGTGAACAAAGTGTTCCTACCTGATACTTGTACCAGAATGTCCCAGTTCTTGTTCATGCTCGACAAATGACTCGTAACTCCACGTGGCATATTTGCAATGAAGCATTACACCAAGGAGGGTAGAGCATATTGACATACTGATTGACATGGATCCTCTTTGGGGTACTCGTACTTGAGTACGACATTTAGGAGGATAATCATGCAGGCCACAGCATGTGAGTCCAAGATTTCACCTAGGGTTAAACTAGGCAACTAAATATACTATATGCATGGGGAGGGCAGAATTCCGAGATCGTGTTACACCAGCCGCCTTGAGATATTGTCTTGACGCGCCGGCTGGTCTCCACGGATACTGTGTCATCCGCAACGAGTGGATGACTGTATCCGATTAATTCCTGCTACATATTATATGTCTTGGCAAGGTGGCCTTACGAGGGACTTGTGCTCAATGACACCTGTCTACGCGAACCCCTGGGTTGGCTAGCCTTGCTGGAAGGATACGATCTGAGGATTTTTGAAATAACATGATGCGAGGATAACCTCATCCCACTAGAAACTCGTAGACTTGATTGGCCGCGAAAACGACTTGCGTGTATCTTATTACCTTCTGTGAATAACTGAGGGAAGCGGACTGTCATGGTACGTGATCCAACCCATGTTCTTGTTTGATTGTTGGGTTGGTTATCGTACTATGACAGGCTGTGGACCAAAGTTATGAACGGAAGACTTATTCTGGTTGTGAAGTGCTACTTCTGTGAATGACTGAGGAATATGGTCGATCATGGTACATGATCCAACCTATGTTCTTGTTTGATTGTTGGGTTGGCTATTGTGCTGCGATAGGCTATCGACCGAAGTCACAATCAGGAGATTTTATTGTTTATACCGTTTTACTTATGTGAAATTTATAGAGTACGACACGCCCCGACTCCATGCGGCACCTTTTGTCCTTGTTTGGTTGTAAGGGTGCCACATGGGTTCGAGGATGTTGCGCTACCCTATAATAGTAGCATGAGCATTATTATTATCAATCATTCTTTTAACTGGGTTTTTAATCTTAACTCTAGTGCCCCTTTGGCGGTACTTGCTATTCGGGACTGACCCCGCTGGTTTTGTTTGGCCAGATCTCGTAGCAGAGCCAGAGGACACGATCTTCCTCCCTGACATCCATGGTGCATACTAGGAGAATGGCGGTTCGGGGACTCGAGTAGGTTTCTTCTCCACCACTCCTGCTTATATTTTGTGCGGCATTTAGCCACCGGCACCTGTTAGCCGGATTACTTGATATTTTGTGTCAGTACATAATTGTAATTAAACAGACTGCAGCTGTGTATAATTTTGTACTCCTGACTTTCTGAGATAGCTAAATTATAAAGCTAGTCTCTCATGATCATTTTGATGAAGCGTCGGGGACGCCTTACTGCTTTATCTTTAATGTTCATTTAATTGCTGATGTGATTTAAATAATTGAGACATAGAACTCTGTGGGACCATAGGAGACTTGATTGTAGCATGTACCCCCTAGTCTCTCGACAGCCACGATCGCCGTATGACGTTACGTACCTCATATGGAGTAGCTGGCCTAGTCCGTCTCCGTATTTCGGTACTGGGGCGTGACAGTACGAGATCCGTTCCGACAAACCGGACGACCCCGTCGTAAACCGAGAGTACCGAAAGGTCCGTATTGACTTTGTGGATGTGCGGGCTTTGACGGAATTCAAATTGGTCACGTGTGCATGACGAATTTGACCCGTAACCGTCGAAATTTCCTGTATCAGGCTTTTTCGAAATTTCTCAATTACTTTGTGCACACTCTTCAAATCGTGACGAAACTTGCACCATTGGACTCAAAATATTTTTTTGGTCCTGTGAGCCAAGTTTGGTCTGATTCTGAGACCGGTGACCGGGACGCCATTTTGGCAGGCCTACAATCCCACTCAACGGACGATTTTGTGCACGGCCCACCGGAATCCAAAATTGGACATACCGTTGGGTTCGTCTCATCAAAATAAATCTGTAGACATATAGTTTGATGACTTTAGAGACTGTAAGTTCTGGTGCGCATTTCGATGCAAAACGGGTCCAACGGCAGACATCGTTTTGACCCAAAATTATGATTTTCCCCCTGTTCCAGAATTTAAATTTTGGACAGGCGATTCCTCGGCATATCTTTTATTCCAAACTCGTTCGTGATGTTTGTTGTAGCACCCGGAGTCATCTGCGGGATTTGGCTTTTCTTGCTTCGTTTATTTGCCGGATCGAGCTACTGGATTATTTCCTTTTGCACATAACCTCAGGCAAGATACCTTGTCATTATACTGTTTATATTCAGTCTGTATTTCTATAATTATTACATATCACTGTTTATTTATTTCCAGTTCTTACAGTTCCTGATTTAATACATGCTCGGTGATATTAGCTTACTTGTTATTATCCTTTGATTGCATATGGACCTAGAGTTAAGGGACAACCGTATGTAGTGTATCGCATATAGTTTGGCACAGTTGTACCACGAGTATGTGTGAGATGAGTGGCATGTAGAGGTCTTGCGTGTTGGTTGATCACCTGTGCGCATGCGTTAGGTTTAGCTCCTAATAGAGGCATGTAGAAGACTTGGCAGCTAGTAGAGGTTTGATGAGTCATGGATGTGACCCTAGTATGCATTAGGTGGGGAGAATAATACCTGACGTATGGGCTTCTTTGCACTTTCCTAATTTACCTGTGCGCTCTGCCGGAGATGCAGGATCCAGATGCCCTCTGACGTTATCCAGAGCGTTATAGACGTAGCCCCTTGTACATGATGCCCTCTGACGATCTTCGGACGTTACGGACGTAGGCCCCTGGTGCCCTTTACGGGAACCATACCAATCCCATTTACAGCCAGGGCTCTTGCGTCAAAGGATTTTTTCTCAACTGCATGATCACTTTAGTACGGTTAGATTACCTTGTTTATGTCTTGTCACTCTCTTTGATTGTAGCTTATTTCATATTCAGTATATATGGCATGTTCTTCATATATCTTGTTACATCCCTCTGAGGACCTAGTTATCTCTTCAGGTGTATGCTTTTGTGATATTTACAGGTGTTCTAGTCGAGGCTGTGATCTTCTCCATCCTTTCGAAGATGATTGCACTTGGCCCGTCTTGTTATTTCATCTATTCCTTCTTGTACATTTTATTTGAGATAGTTGGTAGTGGACTTCGTCTCCGCCCAACTTTTGTACAAATTATAATTCTATGTTGATTCCTATTTTATATTGATTCCTTTATTATGGATGAGATTAGTGTCATGGATTACTGCATTTCACAGCTTATGTATACATATGATGGTTCCATATATTGGAGTATACTTCGTATGTATGCAGCTGGCATGGATACGTACCTAGTCCTAAGTATTTTAGGATATGAGCTCGTAGACACGATACGAGCCACGACACATCTCGTGCTCGTGTCCATACGTAGCCCAACACTAGAGCTACACAATAGACACAATACGAGACGTCCACGACACGTCTATGACACGTGTCTACGCGATACGAAGCGCGTATCAAACGCAAAATCCTCGCGATTTAGTCTCAGTGTAAAACCAGTGCACGAAGGAATTCGTGTTCGACACGACACGATAAGCTATGAGACTTTGGGGGCATGTTTGCAGATATTGCCCCCATGTCCATGCCAAGTGTTGCATGTCCAAGTGACACAGACACGCAGATATCCAACCCGGAGAGTAGGGCACCCGTGCACACCCTCGTACAGCGTGTACTGCCCTCTATGGACACGACACAGACACAAAATCGATCTCATTCCAATACAAAATCAAAAGCCACATATAGGGATACAAATTCATTCAAATATATTTCAAAAATATGAACAAAAACCTTCTTTGAGGCATTTCATCAAACACACATGCATAGACACTGATACCTGTCCGATACGGACACCAAACCAATTCTAATTCCTGCTAAACTCATTCTACAGCTAGGGGACACCTAGATGGATGCTTCTATGGAAAGAAAATAGAGATTTGAATCAATTTGAGAGATTTTACCTATTAAGAGATCTCAATCATAAAGCCCCAAAATGAGAAGTCCTCCTCTAATGGCCAATGAGCTCCAAATCTTGCAAGCAAGCTCCCTTTAACCTCTACTCCAGAAATGACCTCCAATGCAAGTGAGTGGGATCTATTTGGTGGAGGAATGGTGAGATTTGATGATTTTGGGGAAGAACTATTAGGGTTTCTAAACGGGGATTTCTAAAAGAGGCAAGTGGGCATTAAGAGACATTATATAGGGGTGTGATTAGGTCTCCAAGGGCTGTGATGTTGTCGACCATGTAGGGATTAGGGTTAGGGTTTCTTGGGAAATGGTCATGGGCCTAATGCACTAGTTAGTTGATTAAGCCTTCTAACTAAAAGGGCCAACTTCCAAGGAGACCCATTCTCTACATGAACACAGTCAACTTGAGTCAACTTAAGTTAGATTAGGGTCACACACCATTCTACCATGCTAACTAAGTCACCAAAGTCAAAGTCAAACACTAGGCTAGTCTCTATAGTCTCAACTAGCAAAAGTCAAAAATCACAACCAACAATCAAACTATAATAAAATAATTTTAAAAAATCATAATGACCAAAATACCCTCAAGCTAAAATGTGGTAGTGACACCTACAATGAGCAAATCTTTGTTTCGTTAGAAGCCTATAACGAGGGGTATTCTGATTCTTGCTCACGTAGTGTGGTGCCGGGACATTCCATCAATTTCACCATATTTTCTTAATTTGATCCTAATTTTAAGGATCTTTGTTTTGATGAACTTGTGTCTCAATGCAATTCAAATGTTCTATTGCAGTCTTACGTATGATGACCATAAGATTTATTCTAGGGTAGCCGGTATCAACATTGAGTTCGATAACTTCGACTTGGCGGATTGCTTACAACTCCCTGAACCCAATTCTTGGGAACGTCTTGTTGATGCTCATGAATTCAAATTTGTTAGCGATATCACCCTAGAAGGCTTTAAGGACATGATGTGTGTACCAAATACTCGCCTTCATAAACTTCGTGCCAGATATCTCAACAACCACTTTTATGAATTTCATCTCATCATATTCTCGTCCATCCTGTCCAAAGCCGGATCTACAGATGAAGTCACTTATCTTGAGATTACGGTACTATTCTATCTACACTTTTCACCATCCCTTTCAATTTTTCATGCACGATGATGGACTGGATGATTCGTGCAAGGACGAAGCCTAAAGCACTTGTCTATGCTATGTACCTTCCTATGATCTTTTCTGCCTTCAATATTCTTTTAGACGGGTGTCAGTTTCTAGCAGCTCCGGTATATCTCTCTAAGACTCGTAGGACTGTTCCTGCACCTGTTCCTCCTGCTCCTATTGAGAAAGAATCTCTTGATTCTGATGCCCGTCTTCCTGATCCTCCTGCTACCCTAGATTCCATCAGAGACATGTTACGCGACCGCTTCCGGTTGGAAGACGATCGCTATACTCAGCTGGACTATCGGACCACTCTTCAGCTGAGCGCCATCAGCAACACTCTTCATGACATCCAGTACAACATGGCACGTCATTCCACTATGCCTTTTCCTACGGGTCGGGACCCTTCTAGCGAAGGCTACCGGATTGATGACCCTTGGGCCATGAGGTATCTGGATCCTGATGCTGCTTTTGTCGATCCTCGTCGCTCTGCCAGCGAGCCGTCGGACTCTGCCGGTCCATCCCATCCTCCAGCTCCATGATGGCTGTGGTTGACTACTTGATGATGCTGCTGATGCATCTTAGTTATGATTTTGCTTTGTAGTTTCATTTTACGCATTCTAGTTATATTTCTGCTATTTTTCTTATTTTGTTTGATATGTATGACTGCGAGTTTCTTATGATGGATTATCAAAACTTATAGTTATTAAAAGTTTGGTTATGGTTAAAGTTGTGTGCTTGCTCTCTTCACTTTGTCTATCTTTTATCTCTTTACGGAGGAGCTATGCAATATTTTGCTAAGTGACAAAGGGAGAGAATAATAGATATTTGATGTGATAATGTATATAATGTGATATGCATTATGGTGTGCTTGTATCAGGACGGAAATAGAAATATCTATTTGCGGGGGAGCCACTTCATACGTATAAATTATTTTATCTCCTTCAACAAGTGTCCAGGTATGAATATTGAGACATACAAATATTATTTTATTAATTATCAAAATGGGGGAGATTGTTGACCCAAACTAGATCAAAGTAAACCTGATTTAGAGAATTAACCAAATGATAACTGATATGATCCAATACGACACATCAAGTTCAAGACAAGACATCATCTACGATCTAATACAACGTATCAAGTTCAAGACAATCATCAACAATGCTGTTACATTGCAATTGTATTTGTTCTCAGTCTATAATTTTTAATTTATTGAGTCTAGGAAAATGTACGTTGAGTCGCACTGAGTCATTTTAACCCCTAGACATACTTCTCCATGCTCTACCATACAAAACAAAACAATCCCTAAACCAAACCAAACCACTCTAGCCTATTTAGAACATCTGGTCTGAGGAAGACAGAGTTTGGGCCGAACTCTGCCTCCTAAAAATTAGCAATCTGATTTTTCAGAACACCCTGCTATGAGCTGTCCAACGTTCAAATTTTTGAATATTTTGGACTGAAGTCTGGCCGAACTCTGCCTCCCCTAACTAGTATAAATAGGGTTTGATTTCTCTCATTTCAAATCATCTCTCACTCTCAATCTTCTAAGCCTTATATATTCTAAGTCTTACTCTTCCAATCTACTAGCTACAAAACTTTCTAAGCCCCAAGGTGCTCAGTGCGATTCAGCTAGAAGTTCTGTGCAAGAGTTGAAAAGAAGTCACTTAAAAAATTCCAAGTTTTGCCTCTGCGAAGTTTTAAGAAGTTGGCGTGCTCTTCTGAGTAAATGCAGGTATATACCCTATTTCACAAATACTGGATTTCAATCCTGAGCTAGATTTCTCAGGCCTGGACTAGTCATACACGAGGGAAACCAGATTATATCGCTGTATTTGCGTGTGCTCTTCTAAACTCTTATATTTTTCGTATTATAACTCTCTAATTATATAGTTTCTTCTGGACTTAACATAGAGTTAATTTTTAATTGGTCATTATTGACACAAACTCTATTCACCCCCTTAGAGTTACCTAAATGTTACTTCATATACATGACGGGTTCATGTTATCATGTTCAAGTCAAGTCAATAATCAGTTCAAATCTCATCAAGCTCAAGTTCAATACTAGTAAGTAATAAACATGCTTAAACTCTATCGTGCTCAATATTAATAAGTTATCATGTTGGGTCGTCGCAAGTTAAGCCAAGTACAAGATGCAAGCAAAGGTCAAGACATTACACTAATAACTATATGAACAAGCATGGAGATATGGGACAAGGGGTATTATGGCAAGAATGGCGTTGGACAAATGGTGCTGGGCCAAATGATGCTGGATGGCGTTGGGCCAAGAGAGCACTGAATGGAGCTGAGCCAAAGAGAGCTAAGTGGCGCTGGGCCAAAGAGAGCTAGGTGGCGCTAGGTGGCAACATGGCGCCAGGAGGACAAGTGGCACCAGGGATAGCACGGCGCCAGTTGGCGCGCGCTCGCTAGGATGGCACGGCGCCAAGGGGTGCGCGCGCACTGGGATGACACAGCACTAAAGAGCACCGGCTGAAAGGCACAGCGCTAAAGAGCACGCTTACAACCGAAATGGCACGACGCTAAGGGACGCGCGTGCACTGCTCATCTTCTCCAACAGCACCGAAAGTGCTTGGTTGAACCCATGAACTCCAAAAGGCCATAACTCCCTCTAAGCAAGTCAGAATCGAGACTTCCAAAGGTCTAAATTATGTAAAATTGAATTTCGCACAACATAGAACCATTAGATCTCGAAAATATCAAGGTTTAAGAGATCAAAACTAAGAAAAACCGAGAAAAACTATAAATTTACATCTACCAAAATTCATCCATCAAAACCAAAAATGTTAAGTTCTAAAGAGGCTTAAAATCATGCAAGAAAGAAAATGGAACAATAAAACTTGAGATCCATCATGAAGCAAGGTACACTTGCCTAGGGCTTCTATGTAGGTGGAGAGGAGTAAATGAAGAAGAAGAAGAAATAAATGAGAAGTAATGGAGGAGAGAGAGAGAGAAAGAGAGAGAGGAGTTGACTTATATATCAACCTCTCCATCTCAACCCAAACCAAACCAAGAAAAGCCAAGCCAAGCTGAACCAAATTAAACCAAGCCAAAGCTAAGCAAGAAAAGTCAAAATAAGGGTCACCTAACAAATGTCAGAAATTTGTACACGTATACTAAAAATATGTATAATAAAAAACGGGAGTGACAACTCTATCTACCTTAAAAGAATTCTGTCCTCGGAATTTAATCAAGCGGCTAGAGGTGTCGAGGCAAGCTATACTAACTACAGGCAATCAACGACTAGCAGTCAATCAAGCAATCATTCATGTAAGCAAGGATTTAAAAGCATAGGACATAAGAAAGACATTATACCTTATGAGTCAAACAGGTACAGATATTGCGATCGGATATCATCCTCATGTTCCCAAGTTGACTCACCCAAAGATGATGACCCCAAGCAACACGGACTAAACTAATAGTCTTGTTCTTGAGTAATTTCTTTCTTCGGTCCAATATAAATACGGGCCATTCCTCATACGAAAGGTTGGTACCAATAATCAATTCCGAATGATCCAGGATATGTCGCTGATTCGGGGTATACCATCGCAATTGGGATACATGGAATACGTCATATACCTCACGTAACGATAGCGGAAGAGCGAGACGATAGGACACATCACCTACTCGCTCAAGAATATCAAATAGCCCTATATACATATGACTAAGATTTCCCCGTATGCCGAACAGAATGACACCATGGGTAGGCGAGATCCTAAAGAATACGTGGACACGGATAGAAACTCAAGAGGTCATCGATGAGAATCAGTCCAATAGCGCTGATGACCTTGTACAACTCAAAGATGATCTCTAACTTGTCTGACCACCTCAATAGTCTGAGTAACCATTTCTGGACCAAGCATCTGCCTTTCGTCTACATCATCCTAGGCTAAAGGTGATCTGCACTTCCTGCCATACAGTGCCTCAAATGGTGCCATCTGGATATTGGCCTGAAAACTGTTATTATAGGAGAACTCTACTAGATGTAGGTGATCTTCCTACAAACCACCGAAGTCAAGTGTATAGGATCATAACATATCTTCAAGAGTTTGAATCGTGCGCTCTGACTGACCATCTTTCTGTGGATGAAAAGCAAAACTAAACTTGAGACGAGTTCCCACTCTCTTGAAGACTCCACCAAAAGTGTGACGTAAATCTTGAATCTCTGTCTGATACGATACCGACTGGCACTCCATACGATTTGACTATCTGTATGAGGTATATCTCTACAAGCTGATCTGTTGACTGACCAATTTTGAATGAAAGAAAATGAGCTACCTTGGAAAGTCGGTCAACTATAACCCATATAATATCTCTTTCAGCTGGAGACTTAGGTAACCCAGTTACAAAATTCATGGTAATGTGTTCCCATTTCCATTCTAGGATCGGTAAAGGTTGAAGAAGTCTAGTTGGTCTATGATGTTCGGCCTTAACCTATTGGCAAACTAAACAACGAGAGACAAACTGAGCTATCTCCCTCTTCATTCCATTCCACCAGAAATGCTGACGGATATCACGATACAACTTCGTGCTACCAGGATGAATTAAATACTAGGAACTGTGAGCTTCTGCCATAATCTCTTGCCTGATTCACCACTGGGTACATAAAGACGCCTTTCATGTCGAAGTGTGCCATCTTCGTGAAACTAAAACTCTACTCTCTGTCTTGTTTCACATTCTGCCCTAAGCCGCTGATGCTTAGAATCGGTTGACCGAGCTATCTTGATTCTCTCAACTATACTGGACTAAACTCACATACTGGCCATCAATGCCATATTGTTAGGAAGAACTATCTCTATTCCTATCTTATGAAGATCTACTAATAACTCGGGTTGTGCTGTTAGAATAAGTTCATGCTCTTCTACTCAATGCATCTACAACTACATTGGCCTTTCCAGGATGATATTGTAGGTTGATGTCGTAGTCCACTAGTAACTCTAGCCATCTTCTCTGACACATGTTAGGTCCTTCTGGATAAACACATACTTAAGACTCTTATGGTCGGTAAAAATCTCTACCCGATCTCCGTACAAGTAATGCCTCCAAAGCCTAAGTGCAAAAACTACTGCTGCTAACTCCAAGTCATGGGTTAGATAATTCCTCTTATGACAACGAAGCTGATGTGATACATAAGTTACTACCTTGCCATGATGCATTAAGACGCATCCTAATCCTCTGCCTGAAGCATCATAATAAACTAAAAATCCTCCAGCCCCATCTGGAAGTATGAGAATGGATGTCGTCATCAATCCTTGCTTCAACTTCTCCAATAAACTCTGATACTCTGTTGTCCAAGCAAACTGCACATCCTTGCGGGTCAACTACGTCAAGGAAGATAAAATTTGAGCGAAGTCTGATACAAATCGCTGGTAGTAGCCTGCTAATCCTAAAAAACTGTGAACTTTTACGATAGTTCTTGGTACTGGCCATATCTCTATAGCTACTATATTCTGGGGTCTACTTCCACTCCACCTCTGATGATGATGTGACCTAAGTATGAAACGCGATCAAGCCAAAATTTACACTCACTGAACTTCGCATATAACTGGTGTTCTCTGAGAATATGAAGGACTATTCGGAGATGCCGTTCATGCTCAGCCTTACTCTTGATATAGGCCAAGATATCGTCTATAAACACTATCACAAATTAATCCAAATAGGACATAAATATGTGATTCCCGAGATCTGTAAATACTGCTGACGCATTGGTCGCTTCGAATGGCATAACGAGAAACTCCCAATGCCCATATCTAGATCTGAATGTCATCTTCGGGATGTCTTACTCTCTGACTCTGGTCTGTTGGTACCCTGACCGCAAGTCAATCATCGAAAATACTGCTGCCCTACTAAGTTAATCAAATAAATCATCTATCCTTGGTAGGGGATATCTGTTCTTGATTGTTACAAAATTCAAGGTACAATAATCAACACATAATCTTGGCGTACCATCCTTCTTTTTTATAAGAAACATCGGGGCTCCCCAAGGCGATCCACTAACACGAATGAATCTCTTGGTTCTGAGTTCTTCAATCATCTTGTACAGGATCTCCAATTCTGAGGGTGCCATTATGTACACTCTCTCTGATACTGGTGCTGTTCCTGAAATCAAATCAATAGTGAACTCTATCTCTCTATCTCTGGTGGCATTCCTGGAGGCTCTTCGAAGAATATGTCAGGAAATTCTTCTACTACTCTGGGAAACTGAACTTCTCCTGCTACTGCCATCCGCAAGACTGGGGGAGAAGGTTCTACTTTGCCTCTGGAAAACGAAAACTCTTCTTCGACGGAAGTACCAAAAATAATCCTGCCAATATGGCAGTCTATTCTTGCATACTGATCCTTCAACCTATCCATTCCTAGGACCACATCATAGTCGGCCATCGAAAATTCTATCAATCTAGCGGGAAACTCTCTACCGCTAACTACGATTCGACATGAAAAAAAGACTCTATCTACTCCCACAAGACCGTTACCAGTAAGTATATTGAGCCTTACTGAATGACTCGGGTTCTAGTCCTATCTGTGTTGTGAATCGTTCAGACATAAATGAATGCGATGCACCCGAATCAAATAATACTGATGCTGGAAAAGAGTTGACGAGAATGGTACCTGACACCACCTCACCTGATGCCAATTCTTCTGCTACTGTCAGAGCTATAGCTCGACCCTGTCCTCTTGGTGCTGGTCCCCTCTACTGTTGACCTCTTTGTCTATTTTGAATCTGATCTTGGGTTTGAACATACTGTTGTGGCCTCTGCTGCTGGAAGGCTTGAGCCTGAGGCAGCAATGGCCTCGGAGGCTGGTACTGTTGTTGCTGTACTGGTGCTGGTCCCCTAACCGATGGACTGGTTAGGGTTAATGAAGATGAACTAGCTCTATGCGGACAGGACCCTATCATGTGGTCCGGTGCCCCACAAGCCAAGCACAGCCCCTGTGCTATGCGACACTTTGAAATCGCGTGCCCATGCTTTTCACAATGAGAGCAGCCCATTGCGAATGATTGCTTCTATTTCTATTTCTGAGGGTACGTCGGAGTCGAGTGCTGAACCGACGAAACTGTAGTCGCCCTCCTAGGAGCTCCAATGGTCAAAGCCCTAGCTGCCGGGGCTGGGGCTGGGGCTGATGACTGAGATAACTATCCATGAGGCCTCTTTCGTCCTCCAGTTCGATCTACTATCCTCTGGGAGGTATATTCATGCCTCCTAGCTGCTCTCAAAACTACATCAAAGGTCTGGTGCTCAAAATGCTCCACCACTAGAATGATCTCTTGGTGGAGTCCCTGCTGGAATTGTTGTGCTCGGTCCAATTCGGCCGCCACCAAGGTGGAAGCAAATTGTCTAAGCCTAGAAAATTTGGCCATATATCTATCAACCGTCCTTTCCATCTGCTTGAGATTGCCAAACCTTGTCTGCAAATCATAGCAAGCCACTGCATCAAATACTTCGTCTGAAACTTGTCACTGAATATCGCCCACAAAATAGGCGTCACCAAACCAACTGCTAGCATCGCCCACCAGCTGCGGGCTAAGTCCAATAATTACAGGAGCACAACGGCC
Source organism: Iris pallida (assembly GCA_029216955.1). Lineage (NCBI taxonomy): Eukaryota > Viridiplantae > Streptophyta > Magnoliopsida > Asparagales > Iridaceae > Iris > Iris pallida. Next base: position 21,176,613 of record JANAVB010004800.1, read on the forward strand.
ACCTTCTCTTCCTCTGGAATCCTAGCTGTCTCCACAATGACCTCTATATCCTGAAGCCACGCGTCAGCAGCAATAGCATCTTCACTACCGTCAAAGAAATAAGGGTTTAGGCACTTAAAGCTGTTAGCCGCATTGTTCCCTTGATAACCAACTCTGCCCATAGCTTCTTGTACTGTCTGCTACAGGGCATCGCCCCGACGATCTTGTGACACAAGCAAGTCCCGAATGAGTCCCATCAAGGTACTATTGTCAGGCTCTGCAGGCTGGACTGGATGAATTGGTTGATCCCCGGAAGGTGACTCGGATGTTGTCCCTGAGTGCTGGGTTTGGTCCCCAGGTCGCTACTGGTTCACTGGAGGTGCTCCACCCGGCTGATCGGTAGGACTAAGAACAATGTCACTGAAGAAAATGACATGGGGAACAATAAGGAAGGACCAGGATAGATCAAAGATAAAGCACCTTATCTGATCAAGATTCAGGAAGATTAGAAAGCACGAGTAGATATCAAGGGCGAATGCTGATTGAGACATCTATTTAGTAAAATCCTTATACATCTTAATTTACAAGACCCGTATGGGCCACCACTTAAACCGTTTCACGCCCCAGAACTAGAATACTGGAGAGCGAAGGACAGACACAGCCAACTACGTACATTGAAGTGCAACCCACCTTGCAATACGTTCACGACTGTCTAGATGCATGAGGGTTTATCTACAAGCCAACAGTCTCTTATGGTCAAGAACAAGCCTAGTGTCTCAATCTCAAACAAGGAAAATAACTACTACAAGATGTTAGATCATCAGACATACAAAGTAAGGCGTCCCAAATATTACATATTTAGATAATCATGAAGCTAGTCATACAAAATGCGAAGACTAGCAAGAGTTAAGTCATACATGATCAACCCTAGGATTTGTCTATCATGTTACAGTCCTTAGGCAAACAGAAATAATGTTTTAACACGAGCTAAGACGTGCTCGGCGGCTAAACGCCTCAAAAGAATAAGTTACATTAGAGTGGGAGACCAAATAAGAAAATCTACTCGTTGCCACGGTTACGCCTGGTGTTCACCATCTGGCTGGAAGGCAGGTAGTTCCTCGGGTATCACTTCAAAATCTGGCCATACAAAACTAGCTGGGTCAGACCCCAGAAAGAGCAAGTGCCACAAGGGGGCTCCACTTAGGAACTAAAACCAGCATAAACAGAATAAAAGAACTGATAAAAGAACATAATTAAATAATACAAAAGATATGCTTTAAAGAACATACTTTCTTGTATTAGGAAAATAAGAGGTGGAATAATATCCCCATGTTAATCATGAGACAATCCATCAGGCACGGCCAATCAAGTCCTACGGCTTACTATCATTAGCTAATTAGGGTTGTCACAGACCTAGTTACTAACAAGATGCAGTGAGATATTCCCGCAGTCACAAGCCCTGCAGACTATCCAGGTTATCCAGGCAAGGTTACAAGAGTTTATTAAGAATTAAGAGAATTATTAGGTGACTTAGAGTGCATCACAAGACAGTGTGCTGGAAATGTGCCCTACTCGTCGGTAGGCTACATGTCCACAGGTGTGGCCGGGATAACCGGATCGCCTGCAACTGGGAAATCTCTCTGTATGAACTACTTGATCAATTTAGTTGTTAACCTAGTCAGATTTATTATGAATCCCTGACCGTGATGGAGGAGAGTAAGAGAGAGAGAGAGGAGTTAACTTATATATCAACCTCTCCATCTCAACCCAAACCAAACCAAACCAAGAAAAGCCAACCCAAGCCGAACCAAATTAAACAAAGCCAAAGCTAAGCAAGACAAGTAAAAATACGGGTCACCTGACAAACGTCAGAAATTCGTACACGTATACTGAAAATATGTATAACGAAAAATGGGAGTGACACATGTTCTCGATGAGTTATCATCCATGTGATAGAGCCAAATCTGTGCATGATGTGATAGAGCCAAATTTGCACATTTTCTAGATGACCACTCATTCATGCAACAGAACCAAATTTGTATATGTTCTCGATGAGTTTTCATCTATGCATCAGAATCTTTCTGTCGATCTGTGCATGTTAAGATGATTGATTATCCATGTAGTAAATTATGATAAAAAATAAAGTGTCATCTCCAGTGTAACCCCTATTGCGGGTGCCTTGGCCTTAGCCCCCATGACAAGACCTTGCCCTTATCGACCTTCGAGGCGGTGGCAGCCGCAGAAGATGAAGCTTTGGGAGCCATGGCAAAACTTTGGTGTCGGAGAAGAATAAGGCTCTGACGGCAAAGGCAAAGAGGAAGATAAATGAGAAAAAAAAGTAAGCATTTCTCTCTCCACTCAAAATCCTATTCATAGGCAAGTATTTGGTGGCAATGGATGATGCATCGACTTCCTCAAGCCCACCTCGAATCCTACAATTAACTGAGGTTTAGAATCCGAAGCAATCTATTTGATTACAGCAAATTGTATTAATGAGGACATTGACAGCTTGACGAATTAGTCCATGTGGTCGAAGTATCCATGCGTCCATGCTTCTGTTCAAAGTAGTTCAAAACTTTGAAGGGGGTCTTGTAGAAGCATGAAAAATTGTCATATCACGCCCCGCTCCTAAAATATGGCGAACCGAGTACGTAACAACATCTCCAGGCTACGCGACATATGAATACTTTAGTACCCATATTTGCGATTGTCGCTCGTAGGGTTCTAGGATAGGTTGATCACAGGTCACATGATGCATAAAATAATAAATGACAGGTTGATTAAAGGATATTCTAAACTATAAATAGAAATTTTATTATTCTACCCGATTACAACCATTAACCCAATACGACGAGCAAGCCCTCAGTCAAAGGAGTAAAGTATGTAAGGTAAGATGATAAAATTATCAAAAATTGAACTGAGGGAAAGGATAATTTAAAAGGTATATTCACTGATAAAAATTTCTTATCGTATTAACATCTTTTCCTAAAAGAATGTAAGTGTGTTAGGTATAAATGTGTAAGCAATCAAACAAATCTTGTATGAAAAAATACAATATTTAGATAAACACTTCTGGATCACACAACTTCTATTATCTCGACAATAATCCCATTTACCCAGGATCAGGTTTATACTTAATGGGTGGTGCTTAGATTTATCTGTTTTATTAGTATCAAGATCACATATTGATGTGATATAATCAGGATAACACATGAGTGGTTTTTCGAGTTATCGGAATCAAGTGTTATAATAATTGTCGTATGACTTAAAATTTTCAAGAATATCGGAGCACGCTACATTGGATATTACAGGGCCGAATTCGGGGATTCGGAATCCAATAGAAAATAGGAAACAAAAAAGTGAGCTAAGCCTCACCTCGGACATCGTATGGTTGTAGGAATGTCGATAACAGGAACTGATCAGTTTTGTAAAATATAATATTGCAAAGAGTTCGAATGTGTGATCCAAAGGTTTTTCTTCCATCCCAATGCAATTCTTACCAAAATATTACTTAGTTAAAGTACATTTTGATTTTGTATCTTATTTTTTGTGTGATAGGAAACACACATTAAACGAGAATAAAGTTAAGCAGGAGATTCCGTCTTAGCGGAAATAAAATGTCAAACTAGAATTTGTGTGCATAAGGCAACACTTTCAAGGATTTCAGGGTTATGTTTGTATTAGAAAATTTGACAAAATTAGGAAATAGGGTTTAACCATTTCGACTTTCTAAAATAACTAACTCTGGAATTTCTCAAAAATTTCGGCAGAGTCTCCTTTGTATTTACTGATCCGGAAATAATTTCGATACAAGTAACACAAGGCAAGGATATATGGGCACACCGACCCCTTCGGTGGAACAACTCTCAACACCGGCCACACAATATAATATATCCGAGTACGTCGACCCCTTCGGTGGAGCAACTCTCAACACCGGAACCACGCAAATATGTATATATGTATATATATATATATATATATATATTAAATTTAATGACCCTTTTTCCTTAGCAAGCAAGCAAACAAGCAAAATATACCTTTTATTTTAGCAAGCAAGCAAGCAAATATACCTTTTTCTTTAGCAAGCAAGAATTATTTTCTTGGGTATACAATTTGTTAAATACTATCCAAGTTCAAAACAAAATTATTAGTAGCACAATGATATTAAAGTCTTACTTACAAATGTCATCATGACATACAAAATAATTTTATAACCTTTGCAATATTGCCTTGATGATAACTATATACAAAATTAAATCTAAATTAACAACTAAATACATACTTGCTACATATACTCACATTTCAGCTTCTTGAGTGTGCAAAAGAAGTTTTAAAAATTGAAATTAAATAGGTGTAGGGTTACCTTGATATATAGGAACCTATAATACTTAATTTAACTAATTAATCATGCCAAAACATGTCAATTTGGTATATTTTAAAAAGTGGACAAAATTGATATAATGCGTTAAAATCAAAAACTAACTCATATATATACATATTCAAGCAAGGAAATATAGAATTTATATATATTCCGTTTAAGTGTATAGGTTAAGTCTCTATTTTATGCCAAGGCTTACAATTGTCCATGAAATATATACACAAGAATTTGTATCACCATATTGTTTCAAAGTATGTATATATATATATATATATATATATATATATATATATATATATATATAAAATATATATATATCACAATAAAATTCAAATTTGGAGTGTCTATTCATATTGTGTCCTACATGTTGTGTCAAGATGTTTGAGTATATATGTTTGCATACATAGAAAGATATGTCGAAGATGTGTTGCGTATGTATATTTATACAAAACTTAGATATTTGTGTATATATTTTTACATGCATATACATTTACATATATGGTTGTGTCCATATTGTGTCAAGATGTACATATGTGTATATATATATATATTTATATATATATATATATATATATATATATATATATATATATATATATATATATATAAGTCTCATGCATATGTAATTATCCCAAGGATTATCCACACATTCTTCTTTATAAATATGCATATCTACATAATCACAACACAAATTTAGATGCAAAGTGTCCATAATGGATTCCTACCAAATTTTAGGCTCATAGATGCACATTACAATTCTATAAGATTGGATTTATCAATAAATCCATAAATTTTAGAATTAAAATTTGAACTAATTAATTCATGAAAATTAAGGGAACCAAATTAAAATAATTATCAAGAGGAAAGAGGGAAGAGGGCTTGCCTTGGAAAATTGATTTGGGGATTAGGACTTGGATCTTGCTCTCCCAATTTCTTCTTCTTCCTCTTCCTTTTTCTTCTTCTTCTTCTTCTTCTTCTTCTTCTTCTTCTTCCTTCTCTCTTCGCTTTTTTTTTTGAAAGAGGGGTTGGGTTTTGATGATGGAGATGGAGAGGGAGATGATGATGGTAGTGTTGGAGGTGGTGATAGAGTTGGTCGGCCGGCGGGCTTGGAGGCGGCCGAATGTGGTGGACGGCACCGGCGGTACGGAAGAGGGAGGCGAAGAGGAGAATAGGTGGAGGAGGAGGAATGAGGAAGAATGGAGAGGAGAAATGAAATATGACATTAAAATGAGAGGGAAAGAGTACTCTTCATGCAATAATCCACTTGGTCAAAACATAGTGCCATATGTCCCTTCTCTACATGCATGAAGACACATAGCATGACTAGGTGTCCATGCAAATTTGAAATTACAAACTTCTCAAAAGGGGTTTATATGTAATTATATATATTTATGAAAAGAAAATCAACCTTTTTTTAAAAAAGAACATTAATAATTAATTATATATTTTTTTGAGATGCATAAATAATTAAAATAAATTGAATAATGTCGTATTATTGGTTACGGCTATTACACTCTACCCACCTTACAAAAATTTCATCCTCGAAATTTAAATTTTAAAGATAAGATTTTCAAAACAAATATAAAGAGAAGCAAAATATTCTACCCACATTACAGAAATGGAGTAATAATCCATTACATTATTAAATAAAATATTTTGAAACATATTTAGCAAAATCTTTACAAAAATAAGGACAATTCAAAGGTATTTGAAATTATTAAGATTCTTGAAATTCCATATTGTCAAATAAAATTGTCAGATGCCATAACCGTGTGTTCTATAGAATTAAAATCATATTCCTCATTTCTCATTTCTTGACGTGATATAGTAGTCTTGTGCCTCGCCATTGCGTATATGGCTGCAATCAAGATTTTATTTCACTATTATGATTTGCTACCTCTACCTTGAAGCCATAAAATGAGTAGGAATTATGATTTTTGAAGTAACCTTACAGGTCATGATATTCTTAGTAGTTCCAAAATATATTCAAAAGCAATACTTAACTTTCAAGTTTTTTAGATATCACTAGTGTTACTTTATCATGGTATCAAAACTAATAAATAATATTATAACGTAAGATAAACTTATATATCTATATTATCAAAAGAACTATATGTCATTTTAAATGACATTTTTTTCCAAATTCCAAATCGAGGTAAAATAAAATCAAAATTCGAATATCAAGTTCAAAATTTCAATATAAAAAAAAATTATGTCTTGATCCCCGAAAATTTATTACATTCTTGAATCATGTTTCAAGAATATGTGCCTCGCCAATCTGGATGGCCAGTCCGAGTGGCTGCAACAACTTCTCTTCCACGATTCAATTAATTAACTACTGGTGGTCCTACTGCCTCGCCAAATCAGTAAATAGATTATCGGGTTCTTAACACATAAGAAAATAAATACTCATTCCCACAAAATTTAATCACAAAAGTCCAATAAAAATATTATTTCACAATAATCCAGTAAAAATCGATAATAAAATGCATATATGGGTATTTAGAGGGAGGACAATTATCGAAATTAATGATACTATTGAAAAGAAATTAGGTTAAGATGAGAGAGTGCAATTCTTGGATTTTAATCGATGAACCTTGGATGAAACAAGGAAATTTAGGGATTTCAGAAAGTTGGGAATTTGTGAAACTGGATATATAAAATTTGACAAGTAGGAGAACAAATCAAGATTTAAGAATTTGATAAGATCAAGATACCGAGGATCATACTACACCCATTCTAAATAAAATCTTAGATCATGTTTGGCCTATTGGTTACGTGATCCTTATTCCCTTACTATTGCAATCGATATAATATCTAGATAAATCTAAATCCCGTGTTTGCTAAGGGTGCAAGTTCAAGATACTTAACAAACTTTATGCAATCCTCCACTGGCTACTCTAGTAGGAATAGTTGTCTAATTCTTACTTATATATCAGGTCATGTCTATCCTTATACTACCTATGACTTTCTGAATATCATTTACATCCTTAATGGCAGTCATATGTTTGTATTTTAAACTATGTGGAATCACTATAGAAAATTCATTAGGTAAGGATCTAGAGGATAACCGGAATGAAATCTATCTAAGGATGAAACTTGTGGAGTATTCCCTAACCTACGATTTTTTTGTAGACTTTTCCTAAGAACATATCTTAAGCTATATAGCGCTTATCCTATATAGGTCTACTCAAAAGTTTGACCTCAATCCTATCCTAGGTTTTCTATTTTTCGAGACCTGCATGGACCACCACTAAAAGACGTGTCACGCCCCGCTCCCAAAATATGGTTAACCGAGTACGTAACAACATCCCCAAGCTATGCGACATATGAATACTCCAGTATCCATATTCGAGATTGTCGCCCGTAGGGTTCTACGATAGGTTGATTATAGGTCACATGATGCATAAAATAATAAATGACAGGTTGATTAAAGGATATTCTAAACTATAAATAGAAAATTTATTATTCTACCCGATTACAACCATTAACCCAATACATATATTATATTACCAGCTACAAAGTTTTACTAGCTGATACCAAGTCAACCTCCTCTTTGTCTCATTCATAAAGCTTCTCTTCAGTGTGCATTTGCATTCTCTCCTGGCCTTCATCAAAACCTAGTAAACAAAACTAGGTCGTCAATACGACGAGCAAGCCCTCAGTCTGTAAAACTCCTAAATTTTTACTATTTTTTTAATAAATTTGGTATTGATTTTTTTTTTATTTTATTTTTATACGTCGCGTAGTTGCATTGGACGTCGTGCGCAAAATTTCGTTTTCGTAATTGCTCGACGAGTGCGAATATGTGCGAGTGTACATATTTTTGAAAAACATTTTTCTATTTTTTGTTTCAAAATAATATATATTTAGCTATCGTACCAAAAATTTCCAAGTTCATTATTTTATTTATAAAAGGCCTTTAGTTTATAACAGTTATTAATAATAAATAATATTCTTCGTGCATACATATATTTCATAAATATTTTATTAGGTTATTTTTAACTAATAATATAATTTTCAAAATTATTATTATTAGTATTTTTGGAAAATATATTTTAAAATTATTGTGGCAATTTAAATCTTGATTTAATTTTATGGATTAATTTAAATAGTAAATTAAATCTATATTTAAAATTTGATTTATCTTATTTGATTTTAAATTAAAAGATAGAATGTAATTATATTTAAATTGATTTAGATTTGGATTTGAAATTTTTGAATAGATTTAAATTAATAGATGAATTATCTAAGGGGATTTAAACCTCCCAAATTCTTATCCAACTGGGAATTCCCCGGCCTCGGCCTACCCCTGGCCACGATAACACCACCGCTGCCCATGTCATCAACATCCCCATCTCCACCATCACAACCACCCTCACCATCGTCATCGTCAGAACAAAACCACCACCGCCATGCCACGACCGGCCAGCATCTCCCCCACCACGACCAGACGACCATCGCCACAAAAATCCTCAAAACCCCCAAATTAAAGAAATAAATACACACCCACCACCGCCACCCTTACCGGTCACCGGCCACCGTAGCGTGTGCGTCGATGAACCATGCGACGGCACCAGCCCCGGCGAGTGCCACCTCCATCCGTCGTTCCCTCCCGGAGCTCGACAGTGCCGGCCACCCGCAGCACCGAGCGGCCATGACGCCACTACTGACTCCGCCGTGTCGAGCCCTCGACTTCGGCTGTGAGTCAGCACCGCTCCGCCCTTCGCGCGCGACCGCACCCTTTCGTGCGGCACCGTCGACCACTCTACCGAGATTCCACCCTGAGCTGCGCGTGCCCCTCTCGGTTCCTCTCGCCATCCCTACCCGTCGGCCACCGGCGTGAGCGCCGGAGCCGCCCCATGTAAGCCCTTCTCTTCCTCTCATTTCACTCTCTCAACTCTCTTTCTTTATTCCTTCCTTCTTTTAACAGATGTGATAATTTTTATTATTATTATTATTATTATTATTATTTCTGATTTTACAGTATAAGTATTTTATAGTAATAGTTATTTTTACTGTTAATATTATATGTACATATGTACACTATGTATTATTATTGTCATTATTATTAATATTATTTTATATATATTTTTAATATTGACTAAGAATTATGGTTAATTTAGTTATTATTAGAAATTGGTTTTTGTATAATTAGGTATAATAAGCTTTCAAATTTTTCTTCTAAAAAAATATATATATACACATTTATACAAATATTATATTTGGCTTGGCCTTTTAAAATGGTTTTAGAACCCTAGATAAATTTTCAAGATTTTTAATATTTATTTAGAAATATTTTGACCCGCAAACCCAATTATGTTTTTGACTCAAATTAGGTTTGCCTTAAATAATTATTTTTTTATTTATCTAAAACTATGTTTGAAAATATAGATTGAGCTAAAATATTATTTAACAAAACTTAGTGTTTAGCCAAAATGATTATAATTTTTCAATGTATTATTCCTAACAGTTTATTGTACTAATAAAATCCAGATTTCAAAATTGTAGATATTTTTTCTAAAATCATATATATTTATTTAGCCAAATTTCTTCGATTATCTTTCTCTTCTGCGATTAGTCATATTCTCAATCTCTTGCCAATTCTGTACTTACCTTATGTCGAACCTAACTAATTTGACCCTTCTGGACCCAATGGAACTGTCCATGGCACCATCAGAGGTCACCTTGCATAGTTGTTGCACCGAAGTCGCAGTTCGTGCCATCTTGATCATCACAGCACACCAGGCATCCTACCAGGCAAGACACCTTGCCATTTGTTGTTATTTATTTAGCACATATTTTATGCATTATTCATTATTTTCTTTATACAAAATAAACTGTGATACATGGCATAACCTGTTAGAACTTACTGTCCCTTTATATTTCCTTCTATGTATTAGTTTTCTTACACATTAAACCTAGATTTAAGGGACCACCTTGTGTGTTGCATTTATTGCCCTTGACACGTTGTACCACGAAGTTGTGTGTCGTATGTAGATCACGGACGTACATGATTGGCTGGCTACCAGTACGTACAAGTCATGCGATAGGATTAACCGCTAATAGAATTGCATGCTAGTTTGGCTTAACGGTTATAGAGGTTTCGTGTTGTGGATACAACATAGTAGGTATTGGACGGAAAGGACAATACCTTAGCGTATGGGCTGCTATGCACTTTCCCTTTTGTGACCCGTGAGCTCCGCCGGAGACGTGGGTAAGATTATCCATGATTACTGATGGCCACTGACGTTCTGCGGAACGTTATGCTCTTATTGATTGGGCCTCTGGTGCCCTAAGGGGGGACCATGCCGATCCCATTTTAGCCAGGGCCCATGCATAAGAAGGATTGTTCTTAAATACATTTCACTTAGAACGGTTAGGCACCTTTATCCGTTAGGTACGAGTACTTTTGGTTTGGGTGCTTTTATCTGACCGTGGCTTGGAACAATAACTTATCACAGATTAGTTCGTCACATCTTGTCCTTGTTTGGTTGTAGGTGTGACTTACTACTCCGATAAGAAGATATTAAACCTTGTTGGGGTCCGGATACCATATTGGATTCATAGCATGGAAAGATACGTCATCGTGAATTAGTTTACCATCTCTTGTCCTTGTTTGGTGGGGGGATGGTACGCTAGTTCAATAGGTGTGTATTGGACCATGTTATAATTCAATTGACTTAATTATTTGAGCAATTTATATTCAGTTATATTGGCATGATATTATGTGTCTTGTTACGTCCCTCTGAGGACCTGGTTATCTCGCCATGTGTGTGCTCTTGTCTTTCACAGGTGTTCTAGCCGTGGCCATGATCATCTCTATTTCTTCGAGGATGATTGTACTTTGATCGTCTTCGCTTCGCTCGCCAAATTCTTTCTTTTATTATGTATTTCTTTTTATAGTCGGTAGTGGATTTGTCTCCGCCCAACTACATATACCAATGACAATTTCATAGTTGATTATATGATATTTTTTATTCTTTTATTTTGTATGGATGAGATTAGTCATAGTTCTACTGTATTTTACAGCTTACATATATATATTATACTGCTGGCATGTCTACGTTCTCAGTCCTACGTATTTCGGGACTAGGGCGTTATATATTTTTGTGGTGGCCCATGCAGGTCAAGATAAATTATTTGGTTACTTTACCGTACCAAGCAAGCCTGCGTATAGGATTAGAGTTTAGGATCTCATCCACATACTTGACCTCCTTCCTCGATTTCGATTTTAAAACTCTTGCTTGACTCCATGATTAGCATCTCTCTTGATCCCCTCTACCATAAACTCTTATCCTTCTTTCGTGCTTGATATTGGTTAGGAAGATACCTATACTAGGTAGACAGGACTCTTTTGTCCCAAAACACCATTAGTTTAATTCTTTTAAGTTGGATAGAATGCCTTGTGACCTAGCAATCCCTTTGTCCTTGTGACCTATATTCACAAGTTTACTTAGATTTTAGAATTTAGAGGACCCTAACCCATCTAGTCAACCAAGGACTTGAACAAGAAGACTATAGGACGACTGTATAGAGACCAAAATAGGATATGACTTAGAATCGTAAGGAGTTTAAACTAATTCTGCTTTCTTTCAATCTTAATCTCACGTGCCTATATTTTTACTATCTAGACTAATGATGCTAATGTAGCCTAGTTTTTGCAAGCTCAATTCTTTATCAAGCTTGTTCATGACATATGTTATTGGAGGCCTCCACTAACGTATTGTCTACTCAGAACCGGTGCATGATGGTCTGATCAACCTTGTGCACTTTGGTTCGCTTTTATCTATCGTTCTACGTGGATGAGGACATAGCTAAACTTGTCCTCTAGAGTCCCATCCGCGACTACCTTGGCAACTCCTTTTGAATCATTAGGTCGTCTTTGAACCACATATTCGTATTCGATAACGCCTCCTTCAAACTCTATATTGCTTTCGCCTTCACCTATTTTAGAAGGATGAAGGCATTGTGCTAGAAATTTCTCTAGCTATCCTATCACCTATGACCATTATCATTCGATGTTGCTATATCTTCATTCTAAACTACTCGTCTTTTTCTCGGCCCTATATTTACTATCACGACCTTCTAATCGCTTAATTTAGGAGTGAATCTAATCAGTTCTCTTGATCGTGCCCTCAACCTACTCTCAAGGAACCATGTCTTTAAGTCCTCAAATTTATTTCTCTTGATACCATGCTATTCTTTATTACATTTTATCTTGTTTCAACTTTAACCCTTACTCATTTTCCTTCTTGCGCTAACCCATGATTATTCTCGCCATTATTGAAATTGCGATTTCCTAATGCATGTTTTGTTGAACGTTGTTAATGATATTGTTTCTCACCAATACCCCCTTGTGCCTTCTCACCCCCTACAAATTCTTAATTTTGAGGACAAAATTCTTTTAAGTTTGGTAGGATGTAAAACCCCTAAATTTCTACTATTTTTATTAATAAATTTGGTACTAATTTTTTTAATTTCGTTTTCATACGTCGCATAGTTGCATTGAACGTCGCGCGCAAAATTTTGTTTTTGTAATTCTCGATGAGTGAGAATATGTGCGAGCGTACATATTTTAGAAAAATAATTTTCTATTTTTTTGTTTCAAAATAATATATATTTAGCTATCGTACAAAAAATTTCCAAGTTCATTATTTTATTTATTTTATTTATAAAAAGCCTTTCATTTATAACAGTTATTAATAATAAATAATATTTTTTGTGCAGACATATATTTCATAAATATTTTATTAGGTTATTTTTAAATAATAATGTAATTTTTGAAATTATTTTTATTAGTATTTTTGGAAAATATATTTTAAAATTATTGTGGCAATTTAAATCTCGATTTGATTTTATGGATTGATTTAAATAGTAAATTAATATCAATATTTGAAATTTGATTTATCTTATTTGATTTTAAACTAAAATATAGAATGTAATTATATTTAAATTGATTTAGATTTGGATTTGAAATTTTTGAATGGATTTAAATTAATAGATGAATTATCTAAGGGGATTTAAACCTCCCAAATCCTTATCCAACTGGGAATTTCTACCTCCTTTATAAGGAGAGGTACTCATCCATAAAATTTTACCATCCATAAAATTCTTCACCACCCACATCATTGCGCGCATCGTGTCCGTGTCTCCATCTTTTCCACTATTTTCCTCCATTATAATTACATTGTCACCTTCTTCGTGTCCACACACGGACACATGTCATCATCCATCCCCGACATATTCCTAACCCTAACCCTAGTCGAGCCGCCTCCCCGGCCTTGGCCGCCTCCACCAAGTCCTCCAAACTTCGACCAACTCCCTGGCCAGCTTCCTCCACCAATCTGTCCTCGATCTCCACCGTGCCTAACCTCCGCCCTCACCCTCGACAACGTCGACCTGACCGGCAACACCATCCTCAACAACCCCGCCACCACGGTGCCACTGCAACAGAGCCGCCCCTGATCGGCCCTCGGACAGCCACCCCAACCCGATCCCTGGCCAACCAAACCACCACCAGACCTTTTTCCGACCCAGGCCAACTCCGGCCAACTCTCCACCACCACCACAATACAACCACAGCCACCACCGCCCTACCACCATGTCCCCGATACACCCGCTTCCCCGGCCTCGGCCTGCCCCTGGCCACGACAACACCGCCGCTGCCCATGTCATCAATATCTCCATCTCCACTATCACAACCACCCTCACTATCGTCATCGTCAGAACAAAACCACCACCGCCACGCCACGACCGGCCAACATCCCCACCACGACCAGACGACCACCGCCATAAAATCCTCAAAACCCCCAAATTAAAGAAATAAATACACACCCACCACCGCCACCCTTACCTCCGGTCGTCGGCAACCGCAGCGTGTGCGTCGACGAACCATGCAACGGCACCAGCCCCGACGAGTGCCGCCTCCATCCGCCATTCCGGCACGGAGCTCGACAGCGCCGGCCTCCCGCAGCGTCGAGCGGCCACGGCGCCACCCCACTGACTCCGCCGTGTCGAGCCCTCGACTCCGGTCGCGAGTCAGCGCCGCTCCGCCCTCCGTGCGCGACCGCATCCTTCCGCACGGCGCCGTCAACCGCTCCGTCGAGATTCCTCCCTGAGCCGCGCGTGCCCCTTTCAGTTCCTCTCGCCATGCCTACCCGTCGGCCACCGGCATGAGCGCCGGAGCCGCCCCATATAAGCCCTTCTCTTCCTCTCATTTCACTCTCTCAACTCTCTTTCTTTCTTCCTTTCTTCTTTTAACAGCTGTGATGATTTTTATTATTATTATTATTATTATTATTATTATTATTATTATTATCTTATTATGTTATTTCTGATTTTACAGTATAAGTATTTTATAGTAATGGTTATTTTTACTGTTAATATTATATGTACACTATGTATTATTATTGTCATTATTATTAATATTATTTTATATATATTTTTATTATTGACTAAAAATTATGGTTAATTTAGTTATTATTAGAAATTGGTTTTTGTATAATTAGGTATAATAAGATTTCAAAATTTCCTTCTAAAAAATATATATACACATTTATACAAATATTATATTTGGCTTGGCCTTTTAAAATATGGTTTTAGAACCCTAGATAAATTTTCAAGATTTTTAATATTTATTTAGAAATATTTTGACCCGCAAACCCAATGATATTTTTGAATCAAATTAGGTTTGCCTTAAATAATTATTTTTGTATTTATCTAAAACTATGTTTGAAAATATAGATTGAGCTAAAATATTATTTAACAAAACTTAGAGTTTAACCCAAAATGATTTCGATTTTTCAATGTATTATTCCTAACAGTTTATTGTACTAATAAAATCCAGATTTCAAAATTATAGATTTTTTCTAAAATCATATATATTTATTTAGCCAAATTCCTTCGATTATCTTCCTCTTCTACGATTAGTCATATTCTCAATCCCTTGCCAATTCTGTACTTACATTATGTCGAACCTAACTAATTTGACCCTTTAGGACCCAATGGAACTGTCCGTGCCACCATCAGAGGTCACCTTGCATAGTTGTTGTACCGAAGTCACAGTTTGTGCCACCTTGATCATCACAGCACACCAGGCATCCTACCAGGCAAGACACCTTGCCATTTGTGGT
Organism: Iris pallida; assembly: GCA_029216955.1. Lineage (NCBI taxonomy): Eukaryota > Viridiplantae > Streptophyta > Magnoliopsida > Asparagales > Iridaceae > Iris > Iris pallida. The sequence continues at coordinate 21,192,105 of JANAVB010004800.1, forward strand.
TATTTATTTAGCTCATATTTTATGCATTATTTATTATTTTCTTTATGCAAAATAAACTGTGATACATGGCATAACTTGTTAGAACTTAATGTTCCTTTATATTTTCTGCTATGTATTAGTTTTCTTACACATTAAACCTAGATTTAAGGGACCACCTTGTGTGTTGCATTCATTGGCCTGGACACGTTGTACCACAAAGTTGTGTATCGTATGTAGATCACGGACGTGCGTGAATGGCTGGCCACCAGTACGTACAAGTCGTGCGATAGGATTAACCACTAATAGAATTACATGCTAGTTTGGCTTAGCGGTTATAGAGGTTTTGTGTTGTGGATACAACATAGTAGGCATTGGGCGGAGAGGAAAATACCTTAGCGTATGGGCTGCTATGCATTTTCCTTTTTGTAACCCGTGAGCTCTACCGGAGATACGGGTAAGATTACCCATGATTACTGATGGCCACTGACGTTCTGCGGAACGTTATGCTCTTATTGATTGGGCCTCTGGTGCCCAAGGGGGGACCATGTCGATCCCATTTTAGCAGGGTCCATGCGTAAGAAGGATTGTTCTTAACTATATTTCACTTAGAACGGTTAGGCACCTTTATCTGTTAGGTACGAGTACTTTTGGTTTGGGTGCTTGTATCTGACCGTGGCTTGGAATAATAACTTGTCGTGAATTAATTCGTCACATCTTGTCCTTGTTTGGTTGTAGGTGTGGCTTACTACTCCGATGAGAAGGTATTGAACCTATTTGGGGTCCGGATACCATATTGGATTCATAGCATGGAAAGATACGTCATCGTGAATTAATTTACCATCTCCTGTCCTTGTTTGGTGGAGGGATGGTACGCTAGTTCAATAGGTGTGTCTTGGACCCTTTTATAATTCAATTGACTTATTTATTTGAGCAATTTGTATTCTGTTATATTGGCATGATATTATGTGTCCTGCTATGTCCCTCTGAGGACCTGGTTATGTCGCCAGGATTGTGCTCTTGTCTTTCGCAGGAGTTCTAGCCGTGGCCATGATCATCTCTATTTCTTCGAGGATGATTGTACTTTGATCGTCTTCGCTTCGCTCGCCAAATTCTTTCTTTTATTATGTATTTCTTTTCATAGTCGGTAGTGGATTTGTCTCCACCCAACTACATTTACCAATGACAATTTCATAGTTGATTATATGATATTTTTTATTCTTTTATTTTTTGTGGATGAGATTAGTCATAGTTCTACTGTATTTTACAGCTTACGTATATATATTATACGGCTGGCATGTCTACGTTTCCAGTCCTACGTATTTTAGGACTGGGCGTTACACAGTCAAATAAGTAAAGTAGGTATGGTAAGATAATAAAATTACCAAAAATTGAACTGAGGGAAAGGATAATTTATAAGGTATATTCACTGATAAAAATTTCTTACCGTATTAACATCTTTTCCTAAAAGAATGTAAGTGTGTCAGGTATAAATGTGTAAGAAATCAAACAAATTTTGTATGAAAAAATATAATATTTAGAGGAACACTTCTGGTTCACACAACTTCTATTATCTCGACAATAATCCTATTTACCTTGGATCCGGTTTATACTTAATAGGCGGTGCTTAGATTTATCCATCCCATTAGTATCAGGATCACATATTGATGTGATATAATCAGGATAACACACGAGTGGTTTTTCGAGTTATCGGAATCAAGTGTTATAACATTTATCGTATGACTTAAAATTTTTCAAGAATATCGGAGCAAGCTACATTGGATATTATAGGGCCAAATTCGGGGATTCGAAATCCAATGGAAAATAGGAAACAGAAAAGTGAGCTAAGCCTCACCTCGGTCATCGTATGGCCGTACGAATGTCGATAACAAGAACTGATCAGTTTTATAAAATATAATGTTGCAAAGAGTTCGAAGGTGTGATCCAAAGGTTTCTCTCCTATCCCAATGCAATTCTTACCAAAATGTTACTTAGTTAAAGTATATTTTGATTTTGTATCTTATTTTTTGTGTGATAGAAAACACACATTAAACAAGAATAAAGTTAAGCAGGAGATTCCGTCTTAGCAAAAATAAAATGTTAAACTAGAATTTGTGTGCCTAAGGCAATACTATCAAGGATTTCAGGGTTATGTTTGTATTAGAAAATTTGACAAAATTAGGAAATAGGGTTTAACCATTTCGACTTTCTAAAATAACTAACTCTAAAATTTCTCAAAAATTTCGACAGAGACTCCTTTGTATTTACTGATCCGAAAATAATTCCGATACAAGTAACACAAGGCAAGGATATATGGGCACGCCGACCCCTTCGGTAGAGCAACTCTAAACACCGGCCATGCAATATAATATATCCGGGTACGCCGACCCCTTCGGTGGAGCAACTCTTGTCACGACCCGCACCCTAGAGTAAGGGCACGAGACGTGGGTACGTCCAGCCTACGCCGCAGTGTCGACGGTAGAACGCTGTCCTAGGTCACAACATCTAACAGTTTAAGGTAATAACAGTTATACTCCCCGAATGGGGGTGACATTACAGAATATATCTCAATCACATCTAAGGTAGAATACGATAAGATAGAATGATATAAAAGATGCGAGACTCAAATCCAAAGAAAATACAAATAGAGAGAGAGCTAAGTGTCTATGATAAACTCCACTGACAACCAGAAATAATACAGATCCAAATAAACAACTCAAATCTCCAATACAATGAAATAAGATAAAGATATCTATGGAGCAATAGTCTCTACAGCTAAGGGATCCGACTGGAAGTCCGGATCGCAAGTGTCCTCTAAGGCTGTCCCATAGAAAGTATCTAAGCAGGCCTCCTCCTCGTCCTCTGTAAAATTTTCAACAGGTCCAATCAGGACGGGAACGAGCACATATCTCTCAAAACAATACATAACAGGTTAGGAGTATAAAGCATGCAATAGAGTAAAATATAGAAAATGCTGGAAAGGAAGTACAGGAAAATAGGAGATATTTTGTAACTGAAAGTAAATACATGATAAGTAAAGATTGTAAGTGGCTAAGTGATTTAGAGTACAATATGGTTATGTAAACGGCTTAGGGGCACATGAATACAACTAAGAGGCACATGAATACCTACTGGGGATAATAATCACATAACCAATTCTACTCACCCCGCCCCAATCAATACACAAGGATCCATTCAAGTTACGTTATTGGCACATGAATACAGCTAAAGATACGTGAACTCATGTAATGAGTAGTACATGAGGCACATGATAGTACATGATGGCACATAAGAACATGTAAATACATGAACTAGTACGAGTACAAGGAGTACCTGATGCACATGATAAAGTACATGAATATGAAATATCCGATGCACCCGTAGAGGGATAACATCTCAGGAAGGGATCCATATAGTACTAATCCATGAAGATACAAGTCAGCATCAAGTAAAGTAATCTAGAGCAAGAATATAGTTCCAGACAGGTATGAAAAGATCAGAGAATGTACTCGCCTGCTATCTGAATGTCTAAGATGAAAGTACTGTCCGAGGAGTGGTGTCTGTCTCCTATAGAACAGTACAAGTCACTATGAGTCTAAAATGATAATAAGATGCGAGTCAATGCATTCTATATGAATCTAGGTCAATCTAGACCAAAGTCAACTCTTGGTCAACTCTGGTCAACCCTAGAAGTCAAACTAGGTCAACTAGGTCAAACCTAAGTCAAACAAGTCTATACTAGTCTAGCAAGTCTATTCTAGGTCTAACAAGGCTATACAAGTCCAATCTAGACTCACTAGGCAAACAAACACACCCATAGGCCATAGGCTATATCATGCCTATAAACCAAACCATATCACATATACACATGACAATATATATATATATATCTAATATAATACACACATAGATATATTGATATATCTAATATAGAAATACACAATAGCATATAGGTTACCTTTTTGTATACCACACATACATATATATCTAATATATATAATAGTACAAACACATTATTGTAAAATATAGGATACCTATATATATACATCTCACAAATATATATACATGTATATCTGCATGTACACATATATATTGGGATAGGAAAGGGAATGTGGTGGTGTACATCTGTTCAAACCAATGAGTTAACTAGGAATCAGTGAACTGATTTGGAAGTGTGGGAAAAAGAAAACAGTGAAGGTTATGCAGTGTTAGGCAATGAAATAGATACTTGTGTGTGTGTGTGTTAGCAGGAATTTAGAAAATAGTGAGTGTACATATATCAATAGGAAAACAGGGAATCATTTGTGTGACTGGGTGTGTGTTATATGGCAGTGGGTATGAGAGTTTTAAAGCAGTGTGCATAGCATAAACTAGAAAACAGTGGAGTGTAATACACACTTGTGTTCCTAGGAAAACAGGGAATACATTTGTGTGTAAGACAATCCTGAAATCAGTAAGGCTAGAACCTGTGTACATAAGTGACCGTGTGTGCAGTGATATGTGCAAGCCTAGAACATTGACAGTTTACCAATGAACAGTTAGCTAATGCAGTATAATGGGAAAAAAACAAGACAGTTTTAATAGGAGTTAAACTCAGTTCTAAAGAAGGAAGGGAACCTCATTCGATTGCAGTTCATGATATATAGGACTGAACTAAATCAATGTATCAGTTATTACATTTGAAACCCAACAAAATGTCAAACATCCCATTCTCAAACCAATAAGCCTATTGAATTGAAATACTGCATTAATATGAATCAACAATCATGTGGGGATCATTAATCAGTGAAAACCATTACTATCAGGGATTTAAAAGTTAGGAAAATGGGAAAACAACCAAGTATCAGTAATCAGTAACCTGTGTAGCATGTATCAGCCGAATGGCATTAATCCAACATTCGAATCAAAATTTACATCAACAACTAAAATATCATGTAAACCTAATCTAACATATATCATACATCATATTTGGATCTAATTTAGCAATTAAAAACATGAATTTAACATTTAAAACTGAATGTAAATAGAGAACACAAAACAGTACACTGGTACGCACAGTGCATTACCCATGCACGTACGATTCCGTGTCCGACACGACACGAGAGGTCATGAAACTTGACACACGTGGAGTCAGTCACTGCCTCTTTGTGTGTGTCAAATACCATGCATCCACGTGTCGTGTCCACGATGCAAATGACCCCGAGCAGTAGGGGAGTAACAGTGCTCGCACACGCGTGGTGCACCGACGTGTTCGTGTGTCCAAACCGACACGACACAATACAGGAATCGACTCAGGACACTGGGATCCCCTAAGCAAGGTTAAAATCTAATTTCCTACAGTTAGGTTAGGCCTAGGGCTTCCTAAATATGCAATAAAAACCCTATTTTATCGTGTGGATTAGAAATTACTTATGGGTTTGCAAAAGCTCAAAAAGCTCCAAATGAGAATGGATCCTCAAGCCACCAGACTCCTTCAAATTGCTTCTCCTCTGAAATTTCTCAATACCAAAAGCAAGTGGAATAAATTTAAAACCTATTGCAATTGATTTAGGTGGAAAAGGAATTGAAATAGATTTTCTAGGAATTATTGAAGATGGGGCATACCTCTCTTTTTTAATCTTGAGAAATTTCTAAAGGAGGCTAGCCCTAACTTTGAGGAGCATTAAATAGAGTGGAGAGGATTAGGGTTGGCCGGCAATGGGCTGTATTGGGCTAGGTTAGGGCTACATGGTGTTGGGTTGGGCCTCTATGAGCTTAAGTCATAAATCATGACTTGTGAAACCACAAGCCATTCTCTATTCAAATTAATTCCTATTTTCTCCTAATAAATTCTAATGAGTTTGATATCACTAACTTAGGTCAAGCTAAGGTTACACACTCTAACCAAGTAGTCATGACCTAGGTTAGCTTCTAGGACAGTCTCCTTAGTCAACACTAGTCAAAGTCTAGAATAGCACCAAATCCAAAAATACTAAAAATCACTGAAAATTCTAATAATTATAATTAATACTAAATAATTCCAAATAATTCCAAAATTTTAAAAATGACCAAAATACCCTCAAGCTAGAAATATGGTAGTGACAAATCTACCCCCCTTAAAATAATTTCGTCCTCGAAATTAAAGGCAAAACTAACTACTGGAAGGATAGAAAAGTATACCTCAAGGTCCAAAAAGATAGGGGTACCGCTCGTGCATCTCATCCTCCCGCTCCCAGGTAGACTCTCCTGGAGAATGATGCCTCCATGCGACGCGTACCAAGGGTATCACCTGGTTCCTCAGTACCTTCTCTCGGCGATCCAGAATCTCCACAGGATGCTCTGGATAACTGAGAGTAGGTCCAACCTCAATCTCCGAATGATCGAGTACATGGCTAGGGTCCACCACGTACCGTCTCAACTGTGATACGTGGAATACGTTGTGAACTCTCACTAGTGCAGGTGGCAAGTCTAGCCTGTATGCCACGTCACCGACCCTCCCGCTGATAACGAAAGGTCCGATGAAGCACGGGCTAAGCTTCCCACCTCCACCAAAATGTATCGTACCACGAGTCGGAGATATCCGCAGAAAAACCATGTCCCTAACCTAATCACAAGTAAGGTCTCAAGTTACTAAAAATCAAACACAATCAATCAAATAAAACAAAAAATACAATCTATTTCTAATATTATCTCTAAATCTGTACCTCAAACACCAACGGCCTCCGGTGGCTATTGGCCCAGTGCCGATGTTTGTCCTGTGCCACGCGAAGTCTGTCCCTGATGAGCTTCACCTTCTCGGCTGCGTCAACAACCATCTTTGGTCCCAGTAAAGCTCGCTCTCTAACATCATCACAAGATAAGGGTGTACGATACCTACGCCCGTACAGAGCCTCAAAAGGTGACATCTCAATGCTGGCCTGATATATATTGTTGTAAAAAAACTCCACCAAATGTAGATAATCCTCCCAGGAACCTCCAAAATCTAGGACGCACGTCCGCAGCATGTCCTCGAGCGTCTGAATAGTCCCCTCTGACTGTCCGTCCATCTGGGGGTGGTATGCAGTACTAAACTTGAGCTGAGTGCCCAAACTAATCTGCAGACTCCTCTAGAAATGGAAAATAAAGCGACTATCCCGATCTGAGACAATGCTGACGGGAACTCCGTGAATCCTGGCTATCTACCGCATATACAACTCCGTAAGCCTCTCTGTAGACGTATCCACCTTGAATGGCAAGAAGTGGGCCGATTTGGTCAACCTGTCAACGATGACCCAAATCGCGTCTTTTCCTACTGGTGTACGCGGCAACCCAGATACGAAATCCATAGTGATATATTCCCACTTCCACTCTGGAATGGGCAACGGCTGCAATAATCCTCCGGGCCTCTGCCTCTCTACCTTGATCTGCTGACAGACCAAGCATCTAGCTACGAAGCGAGCTACCTCCCGCTTCATCCCGTACCACCAGATATGCTCTCACAGATCCCTGTACATCTTGTTGGCACCAGGATGTTTAGAGTACTGCGATCTGTTTGCCTCCTGCATGATCTGCTCTCTGAGCTCCCCGCTAGGCACACATAACCTGGAATCGTGCCTCAAGGCACCATCCTCTGTAAGAAAAAACTCGCCATCCACCAACCCTGCACGAACCTGCTCTCGGATACACCGCAGAGCCATATCTTCGAACTACGTCGCCTTGATCCTCTCTATTAAGTCCGACTGTATCTGAAGGCCCCATAACTGCATTTGCACTCCGGGCACAATCACCTCAATCCCAAGGCTTTCCAAGTCTGCAAGCAAGTGCCGATCCATAGTCAAACACATGGCTGTCGGATACCTACTCAAGGCATCGGCAACCACGTTGGCCTTCCCCGGGTGATAGTGAAGTGAGATGTCAAAGTCCTTCATCAACTCTAGCCATCTGTGCTGCCTCATGTTGAGCTCTTTCTGTGTAAACACATACTTCAAGCTCTTGTGATCTGTGAAAATCTCCACCCTCTCGCCATACAGATAGTGCTTCCACAACTTCAGAGCAAAAATCACCGCTGCCAGCTCCAGGTCATGGGTAGGGTAGTTCTTCTCATGTGGACATAATTTCCTGGAAGCATAGGCAATCACCTTCCCATGCTGCTGCAAGACACAACCCAACCCCTTCCCTGAAGTATCACTATAAATAGTGAATCCACCTGAACCTGAAGGCAATGTCAGAATCGGAGCTATCGTAAGCCGCTTCTTCAACTCTTCAAAAGCTGCCTGACACTCCTCTGACCAAACATACTCAGCATCCTTCTGGGTCAACCGAGTCAATGGCTCTGCAACCAGGAATAAATCCTGCACAAATCTTCTATAATATCCTGCCAGCCCCAGGAAACTCCGGAACTCTGCCACTGAAGTCGGTGCTGCCCAAGCCTTAACTGCTGTGATCTTCTTCGGGTCCACTGAGATACCATCTCCAGTCACCACATGACCTAAGAAGTCAACCCTGTCTAGGAAGAACTCGCACTTCGAGAGCTTGCCATACAACCTCTCCCTCCTGAGTGTCTCCAGAACCACTCTCAAGTGCTCCTCGTGCTCTTCCTCTGTCTTCGAATACACCAGGATATCAATCAATGAATACCACCACGAACTTATCCAAGTACTGGTGGAACACCTTGTTTATTAGGTTCATAAACACTGCTGGTGCATTGGTCAGCCCAAACGGTATAACCAAAAACTCAAACTGCCCGTACCGCATCCTGAAAGCGGTCTTGGGAATATCCTTCCTCTTCACCTTCACCTGGTGATAACTTGACCTCAAATCAATCTTGGAGAACACCCGAGCTCCGCTCAACTGATCAAAGAGATCATCAATCCGTGGCAGTGGATATCTGTTCTTGATCGTCAGGTTGTTAAATGCCCTGTAGTCGATACACATCCGTACCGACCTATCCTTCTTGGGTACGAAGAGTACCGGTGCACCCCAAGATGAAGAACTCGATCGGATGAAGCCCTTGTCCTGCAGCTCATCTACCTACTTCTTCAGCTACACCAATTCACTGTTGTTTAATCGATAGACATGCTGAGAAATTGGTTCTGCACCGGGAACCAAGTCTATCGAGAACTCTACATCCCTGTCCGGTGGAAGCCCTGGCAACTCCTCTGGAAATACGTCCATAAACTCTGCGATCAAAGGATGTGGAGCCACCTGCTCCTCAACTGAAGCTCCACAGAAGTTGCCACTGTCCTGCTCTACCTGCCGCCGGGTATACTCAAACTCTGGCTCTCCTAGCGCCCCAAACAAAACTCTATCCCCTCGGCAATCAATGCGAGCGTGGTGTCTACTCAGCCAGTCCAAACCTAATATAATTTCGTAGTTCGGTAGTGGCATGACGAGTAGACTCACTTCCAACTCTCGGCCTCCCAATATGACGCTCCGCCCTCTGCAAACATCACTCACGAGGATGACCCCACCCCCGGTCGTGATCTTGCAGGTTCTAGGCAATGGTTCAGAAATTATACTGTGTCTAATAGCATAAGATACTGACACAAAGCTGTGGGAAGCCCCGAAATCAAAGAGTGCAAAAGCTGGAATAGAATCTAGAAGAACCGAACCTGCTATCAACTTCCCTACGGCCTCTGCATCCTCAGCCGCCATAGCGAAAGCTCGCCCCTGCTGTCCACCTCGTGCCTGCTGCTGGTGCTGATGGAACCTCTGCTGCTGGGTCTGCAATGGCCCCCTCAGCTGGCCTGCTGGAGCCTTGGCTCCACCTCCCTGAGCTCCATGTCCAAAAGCCCCAGGGTAATCCCTCAATTGGTGATCCTCCGCACCACAAAGTTGGCACTTGCCTAGCTTCTTCCTGCACTCATGGATTATATGCCCCGACTTCTTGCAGAAGGCATAAATGACTACCAGCTGCTGACGGGGTGCCTGCTGTCCTCTCTGCTGCTGATGCTGCACCTGCTGAAAAGGTGCCCGACCCTGCTGCTGATACTGTTGCTGATACTGCTGAACTGGTCTCTGTGGCTGCTGATACTGGAAGTGAGGCCTCTTGGCCTGCCCCTGACTGCTGCTACCACCCTAGAAGTCACGATCCCTCTTCTGCTTCAACCCTAGGTCGTCTTCCGCCGCCATAGCCCCAGAAAATATCTCTGCAAAAGTAGCGTTCCGGTCGCTCTTAGTCAGCGACCGAACCTCTCTAATCAAGCCTCGACAAAACTTCCTCGCCTTCGTCTTCTCAGTCAAGTCATCTATGAAATGGGCCAGTCTACAAAACTCTCCAGCATACTCAGCTACAGTCTGGTTCCCCTGAACCAGACCCTCGAACTGTGCCTCGATACCTCCCAAGGCCACATCAGGAAAGAACTGCTCCTTAAACAGCTCCTTGAACTGGCCCAAGTCTGGCCCTCAACTCCCACCTTAGGATCTGTCTGATACCACGTATGGGCTAAGTCCTGCATCTGACTGCCCGCCGCCTCGATCTGGAGTCGATCTGGTATCTCCGCCAGTCGAAAAATCTTCTCGATATGCTCTATCCAGTCGTCTGCATAATGGATGCCCTCTGTGCCGAAGAACTCTCTGGGATGCATCTTCTGAAAGTCCTGTATATCCTTCTCCCTCTGAAGAGGCTGCTGCTGGGCCCCCTGAGCAGTAACCATCTCGACTGTATTACGAACCAGCTGGTGTGCCTCGTCGATCCCCTGACAAAAATTGACAGCCTGCCTCGTCTGCTGTTGCTGGTGGGACTCCAGAATCCTCTCCACGAAGGAGAAAAGATGTGCAGCATCTACTATCCCCGCAGGCGAAGGCTGCTGCGGTGGAAGGATATCAGGAATCACAATGCTCGGCCTCCTGACTGGTGGAGGTGCTCCTCCAAAAGCTGCAGAAACACCGACTCTTAAGGGCTGCACTGGCCCTGTGGCACCGGAAGCTGGCTGCTGCTGAGGTCGAGAGGTGCTAGACCCCTCTGCAGTGTCTTTCAGTCCAGGGTGATGCGATCTCGTCTCAACCATCCTGGAGACACAGATCAAACAAGAAACAATTACCAAGAATGAGTCAAATATCAAAGGAGAACAGTTTAAATTTCTAAGGAAGACAATAAGCAGCAAAATAGATATACGGAATCTGATATGGAGTTTTCCTAGTGTGATTGAGTACCTTTAAAAAAATACTAATTCCTACTGCAGGCTACAGCGATATTCTAGTTCGAATACCACTACATTTCCAACCTAGACCTGTATGGGCCACCACTAAAAACGTGTCTCGACCCGCACCCTAGAGTTAGAGCACGAGACGTGGGTACGTCCAGCCTACGTCGCAGTGTCGGCGGTAGAACGCTGTCCTAGGTCACAACATCTAACAGTTTAAGGTAATAACAGTTATACTCTCCGAATGGGGGTGGCATAACAGAATATATCTCAATCACATCTAAGGTAGAATACGATAAGATAGAATAATATAAAAGATACGAGACTCAAATCCATAGGAAATACAAATAGAGAGAGAGCTAAGTGTCTATGATAAACTCTACTGACAAATAGAAATAATGCAGATCCAAATAAACAACTCAAATCTCCAATACAATAAAATAAGATAAAGATATCTATGGAGCAACAGTCTTTACAGCTAAGGGATCCGACTGGAAGTCCGGATCGCAAGTGTCCTCTAAGGCTGTCCCATAGAAAGTATCTAAGCAGGCCTCCTCCTCGTCCTCTGTAAAATTTTCAACAGGTCCAATTAGGACGGAAACGAGCACATATCTCTCAAAACAGTTCATAACAGGTTAGGAGTATAAAGCATGCAATAGAGTAAAATACAGAAAATGCTGGAAAGGAAGTACGGGAAAACAGGAGATATTTTGTAACTGAAAGTAAATACATGATAAGTAAAGACTGTAAGTGGCTAAGTGATTTAGAGTACAATATGGTTATGTAAACGGCTTAGGGGCACATGAATACACATAAGAGGCACATGAATACCTACTGGGAATAATGATCACATAACCAATTCTACTCACCCCGCCCCAATCAATACACAAGGATCTATTCAAGCTACGTTATTGGCACATGAATACAGCTAAAGATACGTGAACTCATGTAATGAGTAGTACATGAGGCACATGATAGTACATGAAGGCACATGAGAACATGTAAATACATGAACTAGTACGAGTACAAGGAGTACCTGATGCACATGATAAAGTACATGAACATGAAATACCCGATACACCCGTAGAGGGATAACATCTCAGGAAGGGATCTATATAGTACTAATCCGTGAAGATACGTGTCAGTATCAAGTAAAGTAATCTAGAGCAAGAATATAGTTCCAGACATGTATGAAAAGATCAGAGAATGTACTCGCCTGCTATCTGAATGTCCAAGATGAAAGTACTGTCCGAGGAGTGGTGTCTGTCTCCTATAGAATAGTACAAGTCACTATGAGTCTAAAATGATAATAAGATGCAAGTCAATGCATTCTATATGAATCTAGGTCAATCTAGACCAAAGTCAACTCTTGGTCAACTCTGGTCAACCCTAGAAGTCAAACTAGGTCAACTAGGTCAAACCTAAGTCAAACAAGTCTATACTAGTCTAGCAAGTCTATTCTAGGTCTAACAAGGCTATACAAGTCCAATCTAGACTCACTAGGCAAACAAACACACCCATAGGCCATAGGCTATATCATGCCTATAAACCAAACCATATCACATATACACATGACAATATATATATATATATCTAATATAATACACACATAGATATATTGATATATCTAATATAGAAATACACAATAGCATATAGGTTACCTTTATGTATACCACACATACATATATATCTAATATATATAATAGTACAAACACATTATTGTAAAATATAGGATACCTATATATATACATCTCACAAATATATATACATGTATATCTGCATGTACACATATATATTGGGATAGGAAGGGGAATGTGGTGGTGTACATCTGTTCAAACCAATGAGTTATTAGGAATCAGTGAACTGATTTGGAAGTGTGGGAAAAAGAAAACAGTGAAGGTTATGCAGTGTTAGGCAATGAAATAGATACTTGTGTGTGTGTGTGTTAGCAAAAATTTAGAAAACAGTGAGTGTACATATATCAATAGGAAAACAGGGAATCATTTGTATGACTAGGTGTGTGTTATATGGCAGTGGGTGTGAGAGTTTTAAAGCAGTATGCATAGCATAAACTAGAAAACAGTGGAGTGTAATACACACTTGTGTTCCTAGGAAAACAGGGAATACATTTGTGTGTGAGACAATCCTAAAATCAGTGAGGCTAGAACCTGTGTACATAAGTGACCGTGTGTGCAGTGATATGTGCAAGCCTGGAACATTGACAGTTTACCAATGAACAGTTAGCTAATGCAGTATAATGGGAAGAAAACAAGACAGTTTTAATAGGAGTTAAACTCAGTTCTAAAGAAGGAATGGGAACCTCATTCGATTGCAGTTCATGATATATAGGACTGAACTAAATCAATGTATTAGTTATTACATTTGAAACCCAACAAAATGTCAAACATCCCATTCTCAAACCAATAAGCCAATTGAATTGAAATACTGCATTAATATGAATCAACAATCATGTGGGGATCATTAATCAGTGAAAACTATTACTAACAGGGATTTAAAAGTTAGAAAAATGGGAAAACAACCAAGTATCAGTAATCAGTAAGCTGTGTAGCATGTATCAGCCGAATGGCATTAACCCAACATTCGAATCAAAATTTACATCAACAACTAAACTATCATGTAAACCTAATATAACATATATCATACATCATATTTGGATCTAATTTAGCAATTAAAAACATGAATTTAACATTTAAAACTGAATGTAAACAGAGAACACAAACAGTACACTGGTACGCACAGTGAATTACCCATGCACGTACGATTCCGTGTCCGATACGACACGAGAGGTCGTGAAACTTGACACATGTGGTGTCAGTCACTGCCTCTTCGTGTATGTCCAATACAATGCGTCCACGTGTCGTGTCTACGGCGCAAATGACCTCGAGTAGTAGGGAAGCAACAATGCTCGCGCACGCGTGGTGCTCCCGCGTGTTCGTGTGTCCAAACCGACACGACACAACACAGGAATCGACTTAGGACACTGGGATCCCCTAAGCAAGGTTAAAATCTAATTTCCTATTCAAATACATTCCTGAAATCAAATCGAAATGCCCTTTGGGGCATTTCATCAAACCCCTACATACATGGACTGATACGTGTCCGATACGGGCACGTATCGGACTCGAAATCTAGGGTTAGCTATACCTACAGTTAGGGTAGGCCTAGGGCTTCCTAAATATGCAATAAAAACCCTATTTTATGGTGTGGATTAGAAATTACTTATGGGTTTGCAAAAGCTCAAAAAGCTCCAAATGAGAATGGATCCTCAAGCCACCAAACTCCTTCAAATTGCTTCTCCCCTGAAATTTCTCAATACCAAAAGCAAGTAGAATAAATTTAAAACCTATTGCAATTGGGTTAGGTGGAAAAGAAATTAAAATGGATTTTCTAGGAATTATTGAAGATGGAGCATACCTCTCTTTCTCAAACTTAAAAAATTTCTAAAGGAGGCTAGCCCTAACTTTGAGGAGCATTAAATAGAGTGGGGAGGATTAGGGTTCGCCGGCCATGGGCTGTGTTGGGCTAGGTTAGGGTTACATGGTGTTGGGTTGGGCCTCTATGGGCTTAAGTCATAAATCATGACTTGTGAAACCACAAGCCATTCTCTATTCAAATTAATTCCTATTTTCTCCTAATAAATTCTAATGAGTTTGATGTCACTAACTTAGGTCAAGCTAAGGTTACACACTCTAACCAAGTAGTCATGACCTAGGTTAGCTTCTAGGACAGTCTCCTTAGTCAACACTAGTCAAAGTCTAGAATAGCACCAAATCCAAAAATACTAAAAATCACTAAAAATTCTAATAATTATAATTAATACTAAATAATTCCAAATAATTCCAAAATTTTACAAATGACCAAAATACCCTCAAGCTAGGAATGTGGTAGTGACAAATCTACCCCCCTTAAAATAATTTTGTCCTCGAAATTAAAGGCGAAACTAACTACTGAGAAGGATAGAAAAGTATACCTTAAGGTCCAAAAAGATAGGGGTACCGCTCGCGCATCTCATCCTCCCGCTCCCAGGTAGACTCTCCTGGAAAATGATACCTCCATGCGACGTGTACCAAGGGTATCACCTGGTTCCTCAGTACCTTCTCTCGGCGATCCAGAATCTCCACATGATGCTCTGGATAACTGAGAGTAGGTCCAACCTCAATCTCCGAATGATCGAGTACATGGCTAGGGTCCGCCACGTACCGTCTCAACTGTGATACGTGGAGTACGTTGTGAACTTTCACTAGTGCAGGTGACAAGTCTAGCCTGTATGCCACGTCACCGACCCTTCCGCTGATAACGAAAGGTCCGATGAAGAGTGGGCTAAGCTTCCCACCTCCACCAAAACGTATCGTACCACGAGTCGGAGATATCCGCAGAAAAACCATGTCCCTAACCTAATCACAAGTAAGGTCTCAAGTTACTAAAAATCAAACACGATCAATCAAATAAAACAAAAAATACAACCTATTTCTAATATTATCTCTAAATCTGTACCTCAAACTCCAACGGCCTCCGGTGGCTATTGGCCCAGTGCCGATGTTTGTCCTGTGCCATACGAAGTCTGTCCCTGATGAGCTTCACCTTCTCGGCTGCGTCAACAACCATCTCTGGTCCCAATAAAGCTCGCTCTCTAACATCATCCCAAGATAAGGGTGTACGACACCTACGCCCGTACAGAGCCTCAAAAGGTGACATCTCAATGCTGGCCTGATAACTGTTGTTGTAAGCAAACTCCACCAAATATAGATGATCCTCCCAAGAACCTCCAAAATCTAGGACGCACGTCCGCAGCATGTCCTCGAGCGTCTGAATAGTCCTCTCTGACTGTCCGTCCGTCTGGGGGTGATATGCAGTACTAAACTTGAGCTGAGTGCCCAAACTAGTCTGCAGACTCCTCCAGAAATGGAAAGTAAAATGACTATCCCGATCTGAGACAATGCTGACAGGAACTCCGTGAATCCTGGCTATCTACCGCATATACAACTCCGTAAGCCTCTCTGTAGACGTACCCACCTTGAATGGCAAGAAGTGGGCCCATTTGGTCAACCTGTCAACGATGACCCAAATCGCATCTTTTTCTCCTGGTGTACGCGGCAACCCAGATACGAAATCTATGGTAATATTTTCCCACTTCCACTCTGGAATGGGCAACGGTTGCAATAATCCTTCAGGCCTCTGCCTCTCTGCCTTGACCTGCTGACAGACCAAGCATCTAGCTACGAAGCGAGCTACCTCCCGCTTCATCTCGTACCACCAGATATGCTCTCGCAGATCCCTGTACATCTTGTTGGTACCAGGATGTATAGAGTACTGCGATCTGTGAGCCTCCTGTATGATCTGCTCTCTGAGCTCCCCGCTAGGCATACATAACCTGGAACCGTGCCTCAAGGCACCATCCTCTGCAAGAGAAAACTCGCCATCCACCAACCCTGCACGAACCTGTTCTCGGATACACCGCAGAGCCACATCTTCGAACTGCGTCGCCTTGATCCTCTCCATCAAGTCCGACTGTATCTGAAGGCCCCATAACTGCATCTGCACTCCGAGCACAATCACCTCAATCCCAAGGCTCTCCAAGTCTACAAGCAAGTGTCGATCCATAGTCAAACACATGGCTGTCGGATACGTACTCAAGGCATCGGCAACCATGTTGGCCTTTCCCGGGGGATAGTGAAGTGAGATGTCAAAGTCCTTCATCAACTCTAGCCATTTGTGCTGCCTCATGTTGAGCTTTTTCTGTGTAAACACATACTTCAAGCTCTTGTGATCTGTAAAAATCTCCACCCTCTCGCCATACAGATAGTGCTTCCACAACTTCAGAGCAAAAATCACCGCTGCCAGCTCCAGGTCATGGGTAGGGTAGTTTTTCTCATGGGAACGTAATTGCCTGGAAGCATAGGCAATCACCTTCACATGCTGCTACAAGACACAACCCAGCCCCTTCCCTGAAGTATCACTATAAATAGTGAATCCACCTGAACCTGAAGGCAATGTCAGAATCGGAGCTGTCGTAAGCCGCTTCTTCAACTCTTCAAAAGCTGCCTGACACTCCTCTAACCAAACATACTCAGCATCCTTCCGGGTCAACCGAGTCAACGGCTCTGCAACCCGGAAGAAATCCTGCACAAATCTCCTATAATATCCTGCCAGCCCCAGGAAACTCCTGATCTCTGCCACTGAAGTCGGCGCTGCCCAAGCCTCAACTGATGTGATCTTCTTCGGGTCCACTGAGATACCATCTCCAGTCACCACATGACCCAAGAAGTCAACCCTGTCTAGGAAGAACTCGTACTTCGAGAGCTTGCCATATAACCTCTCCCTCCTGAGTGTCTCCAGAACCATTCTCAAGTGCTCCTCGTGCTCTTCCTCTGTCTTCGAATACACCAGGATATCAATCAATGAATACCACCACGAACTTGTCCAAGTACTGGTGGAACACCTTGTTCATTAGGTTCATAAACACTGCTGGTGTATTGGTCAGCCCAAACGGTATAACCAAAAACTCAAACTGCCCGTACCGCATCCTGAAAGCGGTCTTGGGAATATCCTCCCTCTTCACCTTCACCTGGTGATAACCTGACCTCAAATCAATCTTGGAGAATACCCGAGCTTCGCTCAACTGATCAAAGAGATCATCGATCCGCGGCAGTGGATATCTGTTCTTGATCGTCAGGTTGTTAAGTGCCCTGTAGTCGATACACATCTGTACCGACCTATCCTTCTTGGGTACGAAGAGTACCGGTGCACCCCAAGATGAAGAACTCGATCGGATGAAGCCCTTGTCCTGCAGCTCATCCACCTACTTCTTCAGCTCTACCAATTTAATGTTGTTTAATCGATAGACATGCTGAGAAATCGGTTCCGCGTCGGGAACCAAATCTATCGAGAAACTCTACATCCCTGTCCGGTGGAAGCCCTGGCAACTCCTCTGGAAATACGTCCATAAACTCTGCGATCAAAGGATGTGGAGCCACCTGGTCCTCAACTGAAGCTCCACAGAAGACACCACTGTCCTGCTCTGCCTGCCGCCGGGTATACTCAAACTCTGACTCTCCTGGCACCCCAAACAAAACTCTACCCCCTCGGCAATCAATGCGAGCGTGGTGTCTACTCAGCCAGTCCATACCTAATACAATTTCCTAGTTCGGTAGTGGCATGACGAGTAGACTCACTTCCAACTCTCGGCCTCCCAATATGACGCTCCGCCCTCTGCAAACATCACTCATGAGGATGACCCCACCCCCCGGTCGTGATCTTGCAGGTCCTAGGCAATGGTTCAGAAACTATACTGTGTCTAATAGCATAAGATACTGACACAAAGCTGTGGGAAGCCCCGAAATCAAAGAGTGCAAAAGCTGGAATGGAATCTAGAAGAACCGAACCTGCTATCAACTCCCCTACGGCCTCTGCATCCTCAGCCGCCATGGCGAAAGCTCTCCCTTGCTGTCCACCTCGTGCCTGCTGCTGGTGCTGATGGAACCTCTGCTACTGGGTCTGCAATGGCCCCCTCAGCTGGCCTGCTGGAGCCTTGGCTCCACCTCCCTGAGCTCCACGTCCAAAATCCCCAGGGCAATCCCTCAACTGGTGATCCTCCGCACCACAAAGTAGGCACTTGCCTAGCTTCTTCCTGCACTCATGGATTATATGCCCCGACTTCTTACAGAAGGCACAAATGACTACCAGCTGCTGATGGGGTGCCTGTTGTCCTCTCTGCTGCTGATGCTGCACCTGCTGAAAAGGTGCCCTACCCTGCTGCTGATACTGCTGAACTGGTCTCTGTGGCTGCTGATGTTGGAAGTGAGGCCTCTTGGTCTGCCCCTGACTGCTGCTACCATCCTGGAAGTCACGACCCCTCTTCTGCTTCAACCCTAGGTCGTCTTCCGCCGCCATAGCCCCAGAAAATATCTCTGCAAAAGTAGCATTCCGGTCGCTCTTAGTCAGCGACCGAACCTCTCTAATCAAGCCTCGGTGAAACTTCTTCGCCTTTGTCTTCTCAGTCAAGTCATCTATGAAATGGGCCAGTCTACAAAACTCCCCAGCATACTCAGCTACAGTCTGGTTCCCCTGAACCAGACCCTCAAACTGTGCCTCGATACCTCCCAAGGCAACATCAGGAAAGGACTGCTCCTTAAACAGCTTCTTAAACTGGGCCCAAGTCTAGCCCTCAACTCCCACCCTGGGATCTGTCTGATACCACGTACGGGCTAAGTCCTGCATCTGACTGCCCGCTGCCTCGATCTGGGGTCGATTTGGTATCTCCGCCAGTCGAAAAATCTCCTCAATATGCTCTATCCAGTCGTCTGCATAATGGATGCCCTTTGTGCCGAAGAACTCTCTGGGATACATCTTCTGAAAGTCCTGTATGTCTTTCTCCCTCCGACGGGGCTCCTGCTGGGCCCCCTGAGCAGTAACCATCTCGACTGTAGTGCGAACCAGCTGGTGTGCCTCGTCGATCCCCTGACAGAAATCGACAGTCTGTCTCGTCTGCTGCTGCTGGTGGGACTCCAGAATCCTCTCCACGAAGGAGAAAAGATGTACAGCATCTACCATCCCCGCAGACGGAGGCTGCTACGGTGGAAGGATCTCAGGAATCACAATGCTCGGCCTCCTGACTGGTGGAGGTGCTCCTCCAAAAGCTGCAAAAACACCGACTCCTGAGGGTTGCACTGGCCCTGTGGCACCGGAAGCTGGCTGCTGCTGAGGTCGAGAGGTGTTAGACCCCTCTGCAGTGTCTTCAGTCCAGGGTGATGCGATCTCGTCTCAACCATCCTGGAGACACAGATCAAACAAGAAACAATTACCGAGAATGAGTCAAATATCAAAGAGGACAGTTTAAATTTCTAAGGAAGACAATAAGCAGCAAAATAGATATACGGAATCTGATATGGAGTTTTTCTAGTGTGATTGAGTACCTTTAAAAAATACTAATTCCTACTGCAGGCTTACAGCGATATTCTAGTTCGAATACCACTACATTTCCAACCTAGACCTGTATGGGCCACCACTAAAAACGTGTCTCAACCCGCACCCTAGAGTAAGAGCACGAGACGTGGGTACGTCCAGCCTACGTCGTAGTGTCGGCGGTAGAACGCTGTCCTAGGTCACAACATCTAACAGTTTAAGGTAATAACAGTTATACTCTCCGAATGGGGGTGGCATAACAGAATATATCTCAATCACATCTAAGGTAGAATACGATAAGATAGAATAATATAAAAGATGCGAGACTCAAATCCATAGGAAATACAAATAGAGAGAGAGCTAAGTGTCTATGATAAACTCCACTGACAAATAGAAATAATGCAGATCCAAATAAACAACTCAAATCTCCAATACAATAAAATAAGATAAAGATATCTATGGAGCAACAGTCTCTACAGCTAAGGGATCCGACTGGAAGTCCGGATCGCAAGTGTCCTCTAAGGCTGTCCCATAGAAAGTATCTAAGCAGGCCTCCTCCTCGTCCTCTGTAAAATTTTCAACAGGTCCAATCAGGACGGAAATGAGCACATATCTCTCAAAACAGTTCATAACATGTTAGGAGTATAAAGCATGCAATAGAGTAAAATACAGGAAATACTGGAAAGGAAGTACGGGAAAACAGGAGATATTTTGTAACTGAAAGTAAATACATGATAAGTAAAGACTGTAAGTAGCTAAGTGATTTAGAGTACAATATGTTTATGTAAACGGCTTAGGGGCACATGAATACAACTAAGAGGCACATGAATACCTACTGGGGATAATGATCACATAACCAATTCTACTCACCCCGCCCCAATCAATACACAAGGATCCATTCAAGCTACGTTATTGGCACATGAATACAGCTAAAGATACGTGAACTCATGTAATGAGTAGTACATGAGGCACATGATAGTACATGAAGGCACATGAGAACATGTAAATACATAAACTAGTACGAGTACAAGGAGTACCTGATGCACATGATAAAGTACATGAACATTAAATACTCGATGCACCCGTAGAGGGATAACATCTCAGGAAGGGATCCATATAGTACTAATCCGTGAAGATACAAGTCAGCATCAAGTAAAGTAATCTAGAGCAAGAATATAGTTCCAGACAGGTATGAAAAGATCAGAGAATGTACTCGCCTGCTATCTGAATGTCCAAGATGAAAGTACTGTCCGAGGAGTGGTGTCTGTCTCCTATAGAAAAGTACAAGTCAATATGAGTCTAAAATGATAATAAGATGCAAGTCAATGCATTCTACATGAATCTAGGTCAATCTAGACCAAAGTCAACTCTTGGTCAACTCTGGTCAACCCTAGAAGTCAAACTAGGTCAACTAGGTCAAACCTAAGTCAAACAAGTCTATACTAGTCTAGCAAGTCTATTCTAGGTCTAACAAGGCTATACAAGTCCAATCTAGACTCACTAGGCAAACAAACACACCCATAGGCCATAGGCTATATCATGCCTATAAACCAAACCATATCACATATACACATGACAATATATATATATATATATATATATATATATATATATATATATATATATACATATATATATATATATATATAATATATATATATATATATATCTAATATAATACACATAAAAATATATACACATGAAAATATATAT
>JANAVB010004800.1:21218817-21278817 GCA_029216955.1 Iris pallida
TCATGCGGCTATATTCTTGAGAGTCTCCATGCGGCAATGTTCCAAGGAGCCCTCATACGACTGAACTTTCATGCGGTACTGTTCCCATGTAATAGTTGATCTAGTCTCGTGTTTATGGCATATGCGTTGTAACCGCCATATCAAATAAGAGATTCTCTCAAATCATGACGTGTGCCACTGTCAAGTTGACCAGGCCATGCGTATAACAGTTGTAACAAGCGGTTGTAATGACCCAAATTTTGTAGAAATGCTCTCAGATTTTTGTGACAATTTCACCCAACTAATGCCATGTGACAGCTGGACCGCAACATGCGTGCACCGTTGTAACCGAATTCTGTTGAAGATGCTATGCGACAGCCCAGATTCAGGCACATAAGGCTAAAAACAGTAATTTTCCAAATCTGAGGTGCATAGCCAGTCTCAGTGAGGATGGGTATAAACAGAGGGACATATGCTTCCCTCAAGGGACACACACGGAGAGAGATACATAGGGAGACAACACACAAGAAAGCAAAAGGGAGACCAATTGCCGCCTTTCTCGCTCGTGAGGCAGATACTTCGTAATTGTTCTTCGTTAGTCGATCGTTAACGGAGTAAAGGAGTCAGCTGCAGTACTCGATCTCCGTCGTCACACTTCCCCAGATCTCATTTTTGTACCTCGAATCCTCGGTGTTAGGGTCCTTGTTGTAATGTTCTTCGTTGTAATCTACGAAGACAAAGTTAGTACAATATCTGCACTTTTGTGATGGCACCAGTTGTGTAACTTGTCCATCCTCATTTCGTTTATTTCGAAATACCCATTTGGTACTAATTATAAATGAACCATTGGGTTTAGGAACAAGTTCTCAAACAGGTTAAATTTCTCTTGTGTTGCAAAAATTCAAAATTTATCAGAAAATACTTCTACAACATTTTTGTGTTCTATTTGAGAACTGAAAGCAACATTTGTAATGATATATTTATTAGAAGAACGAGTTCTTACCCTTTTTGATATATCACCTATAATCAAGTCTTCTGGATGATCGTCCACGAAAGTCATCTTTTTTGGCAGACTCTCCACATAACTTGTGCTGGTTGGTGTATCTTCAGGTACATTGCAGAATGTTATTTTTACGTCTTCATCATCACTGTCACTAGGTATCTGGCTATTAAGCTCATCAAATATGATATTAGTTAATTCTTATTTCTAAACGTTAATTAGTCCTTTATTTTCATTAGTTATTGCATTAATGAAATGAAGCAAAAATTATTTTCAACACCCCCTCCTCTGTAGCAAGCATTCTAGTTAATAGAAGCGAGAAACAAAGGGAGAGAGATGCACGCAACGATATACATAATCAGCAGTGACATCATGTCTGCTACAGAAGCCCGATTAACAAAACTAATACTTGTAGCCCTTGACATACAAGCTTTCGGAAGCTGCTACATC
Source organism: Iris pallida (assembly GCA_029216955.1). Classification (NCBI taxonomy): domain Eukaryota; kingdom Viridiplantae; phylum Streptophyta; class Magnoliopsida; order Asparagales; family Iridaceae; genus Iris; species Iris pallida. Next base: position 21,220,247 of record JANAVB010004800.1, read on the forward strand.
GGCGCTGCCGCCGCCAACATACTTGCCAAATGTTGCCTCGGAGTTGGCCTTGCACCGGACCAGGAACGCAGCCTGCGCTGCCGCAACGTTCTCCTTCTTGCCTCCCCACTTCTTGATCGTGCTCTGTTGGAGCGCTCGCCCAAAAGAGAAGGACAGCGTCCATGGCTTCAGCACCGCAAGCTTGTTCATCGCGTTCAGATTCAGTGTGGCGTCCTCCTCGCTCTGCCCGCCAGAAAGGAACACGACCCCAGGAACTGCAGGCGGCACGGTGCGCCGTAGTGCCGCTACTGTGTACTCAGCAATCACCTCAGCACCCACCTAAAATATAATATCATATAGTAGACCAGGAAATATTGAAAAAAAAAAAAAAAAAAAAAATTTAGCTCTCAAATTTTTTGGGTATTATCATCTTTAGCGTATGACATAATAGCTGATATGACAAAATTAAATATTTAAATTAAAATTAAAACTAAAATTAATATTAATATTAAAATTAATATTAATATCAAATTAATATAAATATTAATATTAAAAGTAACATTAATATTAATTTTAACATTAAAATTAATATTAAAATTAAAATTAAAATTAATATCAAATTAACATGAATATTAATACCAATATTAACATTAACATTAGTTTTAATATTAATATTAAAATTAATATTAGTATTAAATTAAAATTAGCATTAGCATTAATAATATATTTTTTGGAGAAATAATTTTTTGAGATGTTATATAATGAAAGATATCATAGATTTGGAAGGCAAATAGCATAATATATAATCCAGATTAATTTGTAAGTTACGCAGCTGCATGTGTCGGTTACCTTTGGGCTGTCAGAACCAGGGGTGACCATGTTAGGCTTCAAGAGTGTTCCTTCCAGTAGCACGTGCTGATCATTCAAGGCCTTGTAGACTGCAGCAAGCACCTTCTCCGTCGCCGCCGCACACGTCTTGATGTCGTGGCTCCCGTCGGTAAGAATCTCGGGCTCCACGATCGGCGCAAGCCCATTCTCTTGGCATATCATTGCATACCTTGCCAGCCCCTGAGCATTCTGCTGGATCGACAGCTCCGACGGCTCCGTCAGCCCGATCTTTAGCACGGCCCTCCACTTGGCGAAGCGGGCTCCCGCCTCGTAGTACTTTGCGCACCGGGCGCCAAGGGAGTCCAAGCCTTGCGTGGTCGTCTCACCGTTCGTGCCGGCGAGGTCCACGGTTCCCTTGTCGACCTTGATACCGGGGAGCACGTTGCTTTCGTTGAGAATGTCGACGAAGGGCTTGCCACTGGAGGACTTCTGGTAGAGTGTTTCCTCGAAGAGGATGACTCCGGAGAGGTACTGCAGAGCATCGGGGGCAGTGAAGAGGAGCTCGCGGAGGGCCTGGCGGTTGGACTCGACATTCTCAACGTTGATGCTGGCAAGGCGCTTGCCGATGGTGCCGGTACTCTCGTCGGCTGCCAGAATGCCCTTGCCGGGAGTGGCGATGTATTTTGCAGTCTTGATCAAATCATCTAGTGTTTAACAGTAAAAAAAAAGTTCATCATTTAACATCAACATATTATATAAACTAGTATATATGTACGTTGCACGTATTTTATGCTACTTAAAAAGAACAAATAATAGTAGTATATTATTATTAGAAAAACTAAAAGTCATCCACATTAATTATTCTAAACTTATTATTATTATTATATTACTATTATTATATTATTTTATATATACATGTAAGACTATTTAGAAAGACCAAAAGCCACCTTTCGTAATTACCTACTTATCCCTATTAACTTTAAGTAATTTTTTTAATTAGTAAATATAAGAGCATCCACAGTGGTAACACTCCAAAGCATACTCCAAATCACTTCAAATCATACTCCAATAATTAATTTTGGAGTATTTTCTTCATGTTGGTACACAATGGTATAGTCTAAATAAACACTCCAAATTGACAAGTAGCAACACTCTATTTGTTTTTCTCCTTATTTTTCTTTCATAATTGACAAGTGGCAACACTCCAAAAAAAGAATGAAGGAGAAAAATAAATATGGTGGGCCCGCAAGTAATATAGCTCAACTAGTGGACTCTCCAAATTTGGAGAGTCTCTTAGCTTTCTACCATTTTTCAAGTGTGGACAAGAGTCCATTGGAGCCATCAAGTGCTACAAAATTTGGCTAAAGACCAAATATAGCACTTGAAATTAGTCCCACTGTGGATGCTCTAAGCAAGGATATTTTTGGAGGAAAAAAACTTCCACGGTGAAGTCCAACTTTTGGCATTATATAGTAGTATAGATTATACATGCATGTAAGACTATTTAGAAAGACCAAAAGTCACCTTTCGTAATTACCTACTTACACCTATTAACTTTAAGTAATCTTTTTAATTAGTAAATATAAGTAAGGGTATTTTTGAAAAAAAAAACTTCCACGGTGAAGCCCAACTTTTGGCATTATATAGTAGTATAGATAATATTATTGTTCCTCCAAATTATTCCTCCAAGTCATTCCTACTTACGTGATAGTTGACGTGACGTGTTGATGTGGCAGCTGACATGACAGATTTTAAAATTTAAACTAAAATTAAAATAAATATTAATATTAACATTAATATTAATATAAACATCAAAATTAACATTAACAATAATATTAATATTAATACTAATATTAACATTAATATTAATATTAATATTAATATTAACATGAAATATTTTTGGTAATTAATTTTTTGGGTTAAAAATTTGTCATGTCAACTATCATGTTAGATGACACATAGTATTATTTAATATCACACATCATTGCCACATAAGAGGGATTGTTTGAAGCGACTATTTGGAAGTACGAATATCATTACTCATATTATATAAAGTTTATATTTAATAGATCATAAATAGATTTGGAACACCATATATATGCTGATTATGCATTACTAAGAGTATCTCCAATATAATTGTGAGTTTGAAAAAAAAAAGTTATTATCACATAGAAATAACAAATTTTCATGATAAAGTTCTTATCGAATGCAAATGTCAGATAAGTTGTGAAATTGTTATGGCATGACATAACAAAAACATTGTGAAGTTGGTTGTCAGTACTAAACAATACACTTGACAATGACTTTACCTCCACATCATCAAATATGGATTAAAAAAATTAAGAAAAAAAATTGTCTTGAAAGTTAAAAAATAATAGATTCTATCATCTTCTCAATTTTTTGTATTGAAATAAAATTTTATACAACGTATTATGTGAATATATTCTTGTTATTTAGAAAAGATACTATCTTGGGTCTTGTGCCACATAAAAATTATACCACATTACATGACATTAAGGTTGAAGATGCTCTTAACAACGAGTTATTTCTAAACCGACATTGATGGAGAATAAACATATAGTCTCACCCACAAGGAGACTTGTAAATCGACATTGGTAGAGAATAAACATAGAAAGTGTACCTGCATATTTTCCCACAAAAGCAGACATCGTCTCTCGAGAAAGAAGATATTCTAAGGAGAAGGAAAGCTCTAAAGATAAAAGAAGATATTCTAAGGAGAAGGAAAGCTCTAAAGATTTTTCTTTTAAAAGGGTCTATTTTATAAAGGATTGGGAACGGAATATTCCCAAGGGATCTCCCAACATGTGACAGTGCTGCCAAGGAGGTTATCATCCAAGGATAGAGGAACGGGTGGAGCCACTGTGTAGAGGAGAATGGGTGGAACCACTTGCTGCTGACTTGGGCTTAACCTCCATGGAAAGTGGATGTGTTCTCATTTTGAGTGGCACAGATGAGAGAAAACTTGGCCACAGACAGCTTGCTGGCTTCATCTGTACTAATTTTTGCAGATAGTCTATTTTATGGAACAGAAGAAAATTGCACCTAAAGCATACAAGTTTAAAAAAATTACATAAAAGAAACAAAGTATTTATAAAAATAAACATTATTTTGTCCAAAAAGAAGGGCATAAAATGCAATTGCTAAATATACGCTTTAATTTAGGACGTGTAAACGATTGTTTTTATTTTTTTTTTATTTTCCCTGTCGTTAAGATTATAATTAGGAGGGGTTTGAAAGTGGATTAGCAAAAGATGCCTTTTTTTTAGGTCTTTAACAATGAAAAAATGCCCTTCTTTTGGGCGTTATTTGCTTTAATTAATTAGCCTCAAAAATAAAAACCACCAGATGACTTCTTTGGAGATGCTTTAATTAGCTGACGCCTTCTTAGGAGATGCTTTAATTAGCTGACAAATGTAGAAGAAAATTGCCTACTCCAACTTGTTTTAATTGATTTAATTGTTGCCTACTTTGGGACTTCTTGATTTAATTAGGCGGTTTAAACCGCATACTCCAACCTTTTGTCCTAGTAGAGAATATTTGTTTTCGAAAATTCCTGCTGAACCGAAGGAGGGGGGGGGGGGGGGGGGGGGGGTGGACAGCAGCTCAAACCGAACGTTGACGTGTCCGCGCCCCCACCCGTCCAATAAGAGGGGGGCACGTCAGCTCGGTTTGAGCTGCGGTTCCCCTCTCGGTTTGACCTTCTTTTACAACTTTTTCTCTTTTGACTAGATGTTTTGAATTGGGAGGCAACTGGCCGGTATTGGGAAGGAAAATGAGTGGGTGGTGAGTGGGGTGAATTAAATGAGGTTATTGTTTAAATAGGATGAGAAGGAAATATCTGTTACCACCGTAAAAAAAAAAGGGAAGAGAAGAGCTGTTATATCCTTATTTTCAAAATACGTATATGACTGTATCTTGTATTTAGATGATTTTAAATTTTTTTTTATTTGTTTAAATTTTTATTAGTATTTTATTAAATTTCTAGATCTTGATTTGTCACCACCACTTTTTTAAAATGAGAATAATTTTGAACTTTTGTAAAATTGATCATGTTAATAATTAATTGGTAAATTTTTGATTATTTTTAATATTATTTAAATTGATATATTGTGATTGTGTCCATTTCTAGTGAAACCTTAGAACTACTTAGCCTAGAGACTAACCATGACCATGGAGACCTAACCATGTAATTAGATTAGCTAATTACCACTTTTTAGGCTAAGGGTATTTTAGTTATTTGTGACATTTGAATTAATTTGAATCTTGATTAATTAATAGTGTGCTAATTGATTATTAAGCCGTAACCTAGAATTGTCCTAATCTAGATATTGATCATGAACCTAGAGGCTTAGTTAGTAGAATTAAGAAAGTAATGCAAGCCCTAGATTATCTAGATATTAGTCTAAGTAGATATTTTGAAGTAAACCCTAATTTGGTTGGGCCTTTACCTAGAAAGCCTTGATTACAACCAAAGGAAGCCCATTAACCTAAATTGAACTTAAACCCTAAACCTAGACTATCCATGACAGCCAAGGGCAGCCCCCTTGCCTATATAACATCACATAAGCTCCCCCTTTGCCTCTTTTTATCACAAACCCTAACCCTAATAGTGTTCTTCCCTAAATTCATCCCCTTTATCCAAATCAACTCCAAATTGAGCCCAATCAATTGCAATACACTTTCCTTGTGTAGAGGAGGTCTCTATTAGCTAGCTAGCAAGGATTGGGAGCAATTTGGCTATTAGAGCTTGGTGGAGATTTAGATCTAGGAGCTTTCATTGAGATTCCAACTCTCAATAGGTAATGGCCTCTAAACCTATTAATTTCCTGATTTCTCTCCATAGATGCATTCATTTAGGGTCCCCCCTAGCCCTGGCCAAGTTTGGTAAAAAATCGGATCCGTTTGGTATGCATATCGGAGGAGTATCGGAGAACTATTCATTGTGTTCGATGAAATGCCTCTTACAAATAAATATTCATAATTTTCAAAACTAATTACATGATTTTGTAGCTAATATAGTGTAGATCACTAATACAGGTGACTGAGTTGATTTTAGGATAGTTTGGACACAGTATTTGGACACGGGGACACGGGATACGTGTACGAGACCTCGTGCACTGTCCTGCTACCCGAGAGTGATATCTTACTCGACACGACACGTTTCAACACCATTTTTTGTGGACACGTGGGGGCAACATCTGACAGCATGCTCCCAAAATTTGGGGGGATTTGGTCTAGTATTTGGGGAGTTATCAAACCCGTAGGTGTCACTAACCACACACACACGCGAACAAGTAGCTCTGATACGTGTTCGTATCTTGGACACAACGACACAAGGACACGTGTCAGGCTATTGGACATGTAGCCCTATACCTAGCCTATCCTGAGACATGACCACGAGGCATATAATAGGACACGTAGAGTCCTATGGGACTCGACATGCGTGCACGAGACAGTGTACTGCACTGTCTCTGATACACACTGGACACCTGGGTTTGACACCTGTATGGACACGGGTTTGACACTTTTGAGACACCACTTGGACACACACTTGTCACACGTGTTGAAACACACACCCCTTTCCTTGTTCAGTTTACACTTGGCCAATGGGTTTGAGCAGTAAGAAGTTGTGTTAGACTTGAGATGTAAGGGTGAGTCCATATTGCAGTAGCTAGTATCAGGTTTGAGTTTAGAAAGAGTTGAGTGCGTTGGCATATGCTTTGGGGCTTTGGTATTTGCACTGTCTTCCTTTTTTGCAACAGCAGCAGCATGACCAGACAGCAGCAATGTGGCAAAGCCACAGTAGGTAGCAACATACCATAGTGTGGGATGATGTATTTTAGTTTTCAGTCCATTCTTTAGTTGAGAGTGTGAGAGGTGAGGATTTAAAGTGTAAGGAGATTGGGAAGTGAGGTTATACTTTTCTGCTTAAAAGACTAACTAAATTCTACTGGTTATCTTGTCTTTGTTATATATTATGAGCACTTCTATGGATAGTCTCATTTCTTGTTAGAGGTGGCTTTCATGCTCAGCCCTATTATTGGCTCATGGTTAAAAGATAGCTAGAGTTTTTAAGTTAGTTGCTCATTGAGTTAATGATTCAATATGGTTCTATAAATGTAAAGGATATATGTGTGTTAGGATATGAGTTAGAATGGAAGGGGTAACATGTGTGGCTTGGCAGCTATATGCTAAGGAGTATATATATCAGACTATGGGTGATATTCCATCAAATGTGTCAGTATACATGTAGGAGCCTACTTGTAATAAATAACTGAATATGGATAGGTCTTAGTGCAAGGGTTTGCTTATAGGTGAACACCAGTTAGTGTTATGAGGAGGGGGAATCACCTATTAGCTAAATAGGAATGGTAACTTAAGGAAGGAAGGGTAATATATATATATATATATATATATATATATATATATATATATATATATATATATATATATATATATATATTTTTATATATATATATATATATATATATATATATATATATATATATATATATATATATATATATATGTAAGGTTTATAAATTATGAGGTAGGTGATATCATGAATAAGGTATAGCGTAGATATTATAATAGGTAATGTAAAGAATGATAGGTAGGTAATAACTTGGAATATGATTAGCTTGGCCTAGATTGACTTGGTTGACTAGGGTTTGGCTAGGGTTGACCAAGTTGACCAAAAGTCAACTGTGAGTCAACACTAAACCTAAATTGACCTAGAATCATGTAGATTGTATTGCAAACTTAAATTATCACATTTTGAACATGTTATAACCTATATTGCTCTAAATAGGACTCTGTGACTCCGGTTCAGACATCTGTATTAATCAGTCATTCAGGATATCAGGCAAGTATATTCTCTGATAGTTTTTATTATTTTGATTACCACTATAATTCAAGTATTTACATTTGTATTAATCAGTCATTCAGGGTATCAGGCGAGTATATTCTCTGATTGTGATGACCCGTACCCAAATATTGGGTATAAACTGTGCGCACGTCCAGCCTACGCCACAGAGTCGGCGGTAGAACGCTGTAACAATATGATGAACAACCACGTAATAAAAGATATTACCCACATAGGAAATCAACAACTCAATATCTTAACTCAGCATCTAGAAGATGAAAATAAATAGAACCGTCTCATAATAGAATGTATGATGACTAACGACAAATAAAATCTCAACTACATGTCTCAAAATTAACTCAGTATCTACTATAATGTCTCAGCACTAACTAAAATATCTAAGAAAGTGCAGCAGGATCAAACGCTGTGTACTCCTCCTGATAGGCAAAGTCTGTCTCTACTGTATCTCCCAAGTACGGGCCATACTGGTCAGGGCACACAACCTCTTCGCAATCACCTAAAATTTGTTTGGTTACCCAGTCAGGATGGAACGAGTACAATTCACTGAATGCAGTTCCAATATATGAAATGACTATATAACAGATGTTAGCCTTTAGACATATGATTTAAAAATAAGTAAAGAAGGACAGAATAAAACTAAATATCAAAAATAGTAATAAAATACAAGAAAATACTCACCGATTGACTGACTGACTGACTGAAGTACCCTTGATATATGACCGGTCTCGGAACAAATTATACGACACTGTCTATAATATCTATATTGTATAATGTAACACTATCTACACAGTATACTACAATAAAGAAACACTGTCTACACGGTATAATGTAATAGTAATCACTGTCTACACGGTATACATTGTATAAGGTCATATCACACATCCTTGGTACTTCACCTCCCCGACACGACAATAATATAACCAACATAAAAAGACGAAATCACATCTCTATTAATTAACAATGAGATATAGTAAAGATCAATACTGAAAACAAGCAATAAACTATACTCGCCTGGCGTCCTGGGCTGCTGGCACTGGTCAGAGTCCCAATCGAGATCCAAGTAAGCTATTTTAAATGAAACACAATGTTAACGAGTGATTCTAAAATAAACTAACCTTCCTATTTGGTTTATAGTATACCCTTCAACTAAACTGGGCTCTAGGCTTCCTAATTTCCATCTACTCTTAGCTGGGGTACTATCTGTTATCCTAAGTGCCTTTTTTTTTCCTGTTGTACAAACTAGTTTTTTTATCCATGTGTTATATGTATATATATATCATGTCATTACAGCCCTTCCAAGATAACTATCCATCTATAGTCTATTTCATTAAATTTCCTGATTTTCTTCTTGTAGTAGGTTAGTGGTCCTCTACATGATATCTGGTGTCTTCGAATCACTCAGGCAACCTTGAGTATATCAGGGCAAGAGCTTTACAAGATCTCCTGCTCCTAATATTGGCAACCTTACTAAAGAATCTCAAATACTGCTGTAAGCTAAATCCTGTACCATTGTTCAGTGGGGACTCTCTTTCACATTGGGGCTGATAGTTACAGTCCAGTATACTCTTAAGGCACCAATAGGTTTCCCTTAGGAGTTTTGATACTTGTACTTAGTAGTAGTATCATAATTCTGCCCCCAAACCTGGTAGGCATCCTTAGGCACCCATGAGTTAGGTTCAACTAGGTTCTCCTTGTTCTGAGTTAATATACTCTTTGGCTTATAATATAGCTTTGTGCATTGGGAACACAGAGGTACCTAGAAATATTCTAACTACTGCTATCTAATAATGGGATGATCCCCTCTAGTTAATGGGCACAGGCACTACTAAAGGTCGGTTTACTGATGCAACTGTCATATTGATGTTCTAACACTGTCCTGTACATTCCTATATAACCCCTATCTTCTTTTTAATGTCTCATCTGGATGAGAGCTACTCTAGCCATGACCCTCACTTGTGATACTTGGTAAGGTTATCCATTTATATGTTGGTACTGTATCAACTACAGTGATATCATAGGGTACTTAGTCATCCTACTTGTAAAATATTTAGTATCACGAAATTGGGGACAGCAACCCAATACTCCTGTGATTGGACTTAACTGTTATGGGACATGCTCTATACTCCTACCCTGCCTATCATGGTGTTAACTGAGTCTATCAACGAGCTAACTGATGCACTGGTTTGCCAACCTTGCTTGCTACACTCTATCTATGTGCATCTGCTATACCCACCTACACTTGGTCCTGCTGCCTATTCAGGCTCATTAAAGGATTTACTTTACAATGGTCTACAGGTGAGAGTTCGAAAGGGTCCCATCCTAGGTCATTATCTCAAGAGACCACCAATTCAAAGTTGCCAATCCTGTTATTATGCAGGGTCATGCTCACAGCTTGCACCTAGACTTGGACTGGGTTTGTGGTATCCACTGTCCCAAACTGACACATGATACTACTGCAGGTATTACCTATACCCATGCTATCCTAGATTAACTGGACCATCCCTATAATATGGTGGATGTTACTTTATCTGGATCTATAGATTTGGGCAAGTACTTTTCATGGTACAAGGCCATGAGTCTTGGACAGATGGGTAGATGGTGTAGGTCTACTCTAGTTAATACTTGATGCAGAGTTCCTCCCTGGTCCAGGTAATAGGCCATACAAATTCCTAACTGTACCTGGTATGAGAGCTACCAATCTCATCATAATGCATACTCCTACTGGTCCTTAACCCAATACAGGGGACTTGCACCTATAACTAGATGTATCAATCACATACCCCCTTCAATATTCAAACTTTATTGCTCTGGTGTGTACTTAAATCCAAACTGACCCCATTACCTGCTCCTTTGTTGTACCCAGGGGTTAGAACACCCCAACCCCATTACTGATGTATGAATCTTCCTATTCTTTCATCTGGGTTCTACTAGGAAATTTAACAAACACCTACAATGTAAATGATGACTGCTAGATTCACGGATTTGACAGGAAAACGTTGAGTATAAAGGAGTACCTGATAAAAAACTTGAACATTTCTTCTCCATGAGATACTCCGAGGTTGATTCGACTGGAAACAACAGGTGGTGGCAAGATTTTTAGGGTTTCGTCTTTGACAAAAACTCCATATATATATGTGAACACACACAAAAAGAAGAAGAAACGCTATCTTTTCTTTATTGGCGCAAGGCACCACAAATCAAGTACGCCTGAGAGATCCTGCGCTGAGGATCCCCGAGTACAAAAAAGAATTCTAGGGAATAGGACGATGGAGATCGAGCGGCAGTTGCTCCTTTACTCCGTTGACACTCCGATTACAAAAGTGGAAGAAAACCTAAGAAAATTGCTAACTCTCGCCTCACTGGCAAGAAGTGCAGCAATTTGGCTCTTGAAAATGCTCTCCGTTCTGTTGTCTTGAAGAGGGATGAGACCCCTTTTTATAGTAGTTTCTGAGCTGGAATGATGTTATGCGCCCACATGAGGAAACACACTAGTTTTCATGTGGGCGCATAGTCCTGCTTTGGGCACATAGGATGTAGGCGCATGCAGGCTGCGTAGTCGTGGGTTGATCGTGGTGCTGACGTGGCCGCATGCTTCGGTGTACGATTGCGCGTGGAGACTGACATGGTCGTACGCTTCGGTGCACGTTTTGATCATGGCTTTGACTAAGTCAGGCTTGGGCGCATAGCCCTGTTTCAGTCTATGCGCCCTCCTTTTGGGGGAGCTTGTCTTGGGCGCATGGAGCTTCACTGGTTGGGCGCATAGAGCTTCACTGGCTGGGTGCATAGAGCTTTACTGGCTGTGCGTATAGAGCTTTACTGGTTGGGTGCATAAGGCTTCATTGCTGAAAATTTTCATGCTTCTATAAGACCCCCTTCAAAGTTTTTGATACTTAAATGAGTTCGAAATACTTTGAAAGAAGCATGGACCGTCTTCTTGTGATGCAGTAGGCGCATAGCACGGCCCTCTCTTTGGGCGTATAACATTTGGCCAGCTTGTCAGAGAGATACGACTGTTGAGATCTTCCTCGAAAATCTGAACTGACAGATTCATCGGGGTGGAATTTGAAGAGGTCCATCCTTCATACGTTGTCCACGTTAGCAAGTGGCAGTCGCATAGTGTGCAAAAGGCTGGATCTTCACGTGGGCGCATAAGCCATGGTGGGCGCATAACGCATAACGGGCGCATAGGTGCATAGAGATAGTGGGCTCATAGAAAGTGGCATGTGCTTATAAATAGGCTCTGAAGGAGAGAGAAAGTTCATTATTCTCATCTCTTTGAATTTTTAAAAAGACTCTTCATCTCCTTTCTTTAAGAACTATGTCTCCCAAGGTCACTAAGAGATCCGCGAAGGGTAAGGGGGCTGCACCGAGTGGCTCTCCTCCTGCGGCAGCGTCCTCGCCAGTCTAGGACCCAATTTTGGGTGAGGGCATGCCTCAAAAAATAAAGACTCGAGCGTTAATTTTTGACGCTCAGACTTTTCTCCTACCTCGGCGCGTGCGCCTAAGGCAACATACTTCTGTGAGCATCATTATACGCCCACAGAAGTCATGTGTCAACAATGTGGTGTGCTATGCGCCCATATATTGCCATGTTATGCGCCCACATGCATGGCATGTTATGCGCCCACGTACTGCTATACGTTATGCGCCCACATGTTTGTCTTGGGCGCATATTCCTTTGGGCGCATGGCTGTTTGGGCGCATAAGAGTCCTTCAGTACTTAGTTTTTCCTGCAATTTTCTGAGTCTGACTTTCTCTTCTGTCCTTAATTCTTGCAGCATCCATGGCGAAGGCTGAGACCGTTATGAAAGAGGAGATTCTGCTTCCTTTCGTCAAATAAGAGTCACCGTTCATTAAGGAGGAGGTGATACCAAAAATTGAGGTAAAAAAAGAGTTGGCGTCCATCGGAGAGGAAATTACTCCCAAGGTTGAAGCTACTGTAAAAGAGGAACCAGAGTCTGAGGGTAGTAGTGTCACGCCCCGATTCCGTAGAATTGATAGTCGTCCCCCGGGCGTGATGCTGTGCGAACCTAAGTTGCGATCGCACAAGGCGTAGTCATAAGGTCATCCGAAACACAACATCAAGTTAGAGTACGCAGAGAAATTGATTGACACATTTGAAATAAAAGTAGACTTTTTCATTGATAATAAAACTTCAATTACATTGACTTCATTACATTCATTGTCGTGCGGGCTACAACATGACTCGACTTACAAAACGAACGCCGATGAGATAGTCGTTCCATACATTACATCCCTTTTTACAAGCAAAACATAACCCTTTCCACCTGCTATTGAGGGGAGTCGAGTCGTCATCTTCTTTTGGACTGAGTGCGGGGTCTTCTTCAAAAGGAATCCAGAAATACAAGCCTTCACACGCGGATGAGGCTTCAAAAGGGTTCACTTCGCCTTGAGCTTTTAGGTGGCACGTCCTTCGTGGTTCGAGATACCTACGTGGAGAGCGAGGGTCAGTACATTACACTTTGTACTGGTGCGTGGCAAGTTAAGTTCCAAGCTCTCATTTGGTTGATGAGTTTATATGACTTAGTTCATGAATGTTTCTAACCATCCTAATGAATTTCAAGCGAGCAATGACAAGGATAATGTAATTTACGTTGGAACTTACCCACGGCGGGCTGCGCCGTGCCTTATGAGACTTACCATGTTCTTCCCTGTCAATTGTTATCATTTTTCATACCAAGTACAATATTACGTGTGATTGGTCACTGACACCACAAGCCATCTTGGACTTATAGCTTTGTTAGTCGGGGCCCTTTCAACGCAAGTAGCGAGCCCCGCTGAAAGTCCCCGCCTAACCCGTGCTATCATCCAGCACAGCTATACCGTGTTTTCTCCTAGGCCGAGTCGGTCCCGTGGCCCCGGGTTGTCGCTCGAGGAAACTTTTTCCTTGTCGACAAGTTGTCCAATGACCGAGTTAAGACATTATTCAGTTATTAAGGTATAGCCTTCGTTCTCTTTGAAACTTAATCATTTTACCGTGCTCGTGCCCTTGCATTCATTCTTTCTTCCGCAACAACACTATCGATTTACTTAAGAAGGGGTCGAGAAGAGAAGGGTCAGCCACTCACCTTGAGTTTACTTCAGGCGAGAGAACTTGTTGGTCGCGCTAGACGTCGCCTACGCGATTACCTGAAATCGCACAAGCAATTGATTGGAATACTGTATTATTCAAGAAGTTCGATAGGAAATGCGAGTTCAAAACGTAAGCCATGAAAACCATCGAAAACATTCACGAAAATGCATTCAGAAAACAAAGCCAAAACCAACGCAAGCGTGTGAAAAGCAGAGCAACAGAAGATCTCTCCCGACTCAGCCGCAGAGTCAATCCTCGAGGCACAACCCGCTGAATATGGGACTTGGTTCCGAAGAAGACATTCCATAATGAGGAATGGATCTTAATTCAACCGTTCCCGTTCGATCGACTCGGTCGATCCCGACCTATCGGTCCCGACCGAATCGATAGCGACAGTGTTCCTTTCTCGCGCACCCCGTTGACAGAGTACGGGGCACGATGTAGGGATGGGGCACTATACCATAACCAACTAAGAAAAAGTTTTATCCTCGAAACTTAAAATAGAACCTACCTCTACGAGAACAATGAAGGAAACTTTTCCTTCATTTCTGACTCAAGCTCCCACGTCGACTCTTCGATCGAATGGTTCCTCCAGAGGATGCGGATGAGGGGAATAGCACAGTTGCGGAGAAGTTTATCCTTGCCCTCCAAGATTTGTACCGTCTCTTCGACATATGACAAGTCCGCCTTCAGGTCCAGCTTACCCAAATCTACCACATGGCTCGGATCATGCACGTACTTCCGCAATTGTGATACATGGAAGACGTCATGTACCTCTGACAACGTAGGCGGCAAGGCAATTTGGTAAGCTACCAGGATGACTCGCTTTAATATTTTGAATGGGCCAACAAATCTTGGGCTCAATTTCTCCTTCGCACCGAACCTGAAAACTCCCCGCATGGACATGACTTTCAAGAATATATGGTCACCTTCCGAGAACTCGAGGGGGCGTCGGTGCGTGTCGGCATAGCTTTTCTGTCGGCTTTGTGCTATCTTCAATCTCTCTCGTATCAACTTGACCTTCTGCACGGTCTGCTCCATCAGCTCCGGACCAAGTATCTGCCGTTCTCCGACTTCATCCCAGCAAATGGGCAATCTGCACTTCCGGCCGTACAAAGCTTCATACGGTGCCATTTGGATGCTAGACTGATAGCTATTATTGTAGGCAAACTCGGCTAGCGGTAGATGGACGTCCCAACTTGACTTCAAGTCGATCGTACAGAGTCGTAACATGTCTTCGAGAATTTGGTTCATCCGCTCTGTTTGGCCGTCAGTCTGAGGATGATAAGCTGAGCTGAACTTCAACTTGGTCCCCAGTGCTGAATGAAGACTACTCCAGAAGCGCGCTACGAACCGTCCATCCCGATCCGAGACGATAGATACTGGGACCCCGTACAACCGAACTACTTCATCAAGGTATATCTGAGCAAGGCGGTCAATGCTCCAAGTAACTTTGATGGCAATAAAGTACGCTGACTTGGTTAGTCGATCGACGATGACCCAGATGGCATCGTTTCCCGCGACGTCTTCGGTAAGCCAACAATGAAGTCCATAGTGATGTGATCCCATTTCCACTCTGGAATGGCAAGGTTCTGCATCTTCCCGTCCGGTCGCTGGTGCTCGGCTTTGACTCGCTGACAGGCCATACATTTTGACACAAAGAGCGCTACGTCCCTCTTCATGCCGTGCCACCAAAAGACAATGCGGAGGTCCTTATACATCTTGGTGCTGCCAGGATGCAAGGAATATTTTGCATAATGCGCCTCCGACATTATCTCATTTCTAAGTTCTGCGTCGTCCGGTACGCATAGCCGTCCCTTCACGCACAACACTTCCGACTCGTCCTCTGCAAAGTCGGACGCTTTTCCTGTCGATATCAGCTTCCACATCTTCTCCAGGTATGGGTCGTCCTTCTGTGCAGACTTGATCATCTCCAGTAGGCTCGATTCCACCCGCAGTTGTGCCAGTTTCACGTCTCTGAAATGAACTCAGAGTTCGATGCCCATTCCTTCCAGGTCGCACAGCAGTTGATCGTTGATACATAACGAAGCTAAGTACTTCCGGCTCAGCGCATCTGCTACCACATTTTTCTTGCCCGACGTGTAGTCGATTGACAAGTCATAGTCTTTGATCAGTTCGAGCCATCGCCTCTGCCACAAATTTAGTTCTTTCTGGGTGATGAGATACTTGAGGCTTTTGTGGTCCGTATAAATCCTGCACGCCACGCCATAGAAATAGTGATGCCACAGCTTCAATGTAAATACAATCGCCGCTAATTCTAGGTCTTGCGTGGGGTAGTTCTTCTCGTGCGGCTTCAACTGCCGAAAAGCAAAAGATATCACCTTATTCCGCTGCATGAGCACACACCCCAAGCCCTGGCCAGAAGCATCGCTGAAGATCTAAAATCCCTCTGTCCCTTCATGAAGTGCAAGTATCGGGGCCGAAATGAGCCGTTGTTTGAGCTCTTGGAAGAAAGCTTCACAGTCGTCTGACCACTCGAACGCGACTCCTTTCTGGGTGAGACGAGTCAACGGCGATACAATCTTCACGAAGTCCTTCACAAAGCGTCGGTAGTATCCCGCCAAGCCTAGGAAGCTTCGAATTTCACTAACTGATGCGGGCCGTCTCCAATCAGCGACTGCCTCAACTTTCTTCGGATCGATTGCGATGCCCGCGGCGGAGATGATGTGACCAAGAAATAAGACGTCGTTCAGCCAGAATTCGTACTTGCTCATCTTTGCATACAACTGATTCTCTCGAAGGGTTTGGAGTACCATCCGCAGATGCTCCGCATATTGCGCTCGATCCTTTGAGTAGACGAGGATGTCGTCGATGAAGACTACTACGAACTTGTCAACGAACGGACGGAACACCCGATTCATTAGATCTATAAAGATGGCAGGGGCATTTGTCAGACCGAACGGCATTACCAAGAACTCGTAGTGGCCATAGCGAGTGCGGAAGGCAGACTTCGATACGTCATCTGGCTTGACTTTGAGTTGGTGATAACCCAATCGCAGATCAATCTTCGAAAACACTGTTGCACATTGGAGCTGGTCGAACAAGTCGTCGATGCGGGGCAGGGGGTATTTGTTTCGGACGGTAGCTTTATTCAATTCTCGATAGTCGATGCAGAGCCGCATCGATCCATCCTTCTTCTTCACGAATAGCACGGGCGTACTCTGCGGCGAGACACTCGGATGGATAAACCCTCTGTCGAGTAATTCTTGTAGTTGTGCCTTTAGTTCCTTCAGTTCTGCAGGGGCCATTCTGTATGGAGCCTTCGAGATCGGTCGGGTGTCGGGGAATGTGTCGATGGTGAACTCTATTTCTCGATCGGGCGGCATAACGGGTAGCTCGTCTGGGAACACGTCTGGAAATTCTACCACAACGTCGGTCTGACCCGCGTTTGTACCATCCTGTCGCATGTCTCGAACGGAAGCTAGATAGCCTTCGTACCCGGAATGCAGCATCCGTCGAGCAGATATTGCGGAGATCACCATGCAGGTCGGCGATGCCTCACCACACGAGTAGCAGAATTCAGGCACTCCAGGTATGCAGAATGTGACCTTCTTTTCAGCACAGTCTATGGTTGCGTTGTACGGACCGAGCCAATCCATGCCCAATATGATGTCGAAGTCCTTCATGTCTATAACTATCGCATCAAGACCGATCTTTTGACCCCCAATACATATGGTTCCTCTCCCGTATGCTAAGTTTGTGAGTAGTGGCACGCCTGAAGGCATACTTACGCTAAGGTCGAGGTCTAACAACATTACAGAAAATTTGTGCTCGGCGGCAAAGTCTGTCGATATGAAAGTGTACGAGGCACCTGAATCAAATAACACACGAGCAGGTACATTATTGAAGTTCAATATACCTGTCACGACAGTATCGGAAGCAAACGCCTCGTCTCGAGTCAGGGCGAAGACGCGGCCCTGAGTGTTGGGGCATCGGGCTTGGTTGTTGGATTGAGTGGGCTGAGGAGGTCGGGGCGCCTGTCCTCAATTCTCTTGATGGTTTGGTTGTGGTGGTGCGTTGTGATTTTGTCTTCGAGCCTATCAATCTGCCATTTGGTGCCCCCTTTTTCTGCAAAAGAAACATCCTCCATCTAAGACCGCACAGTCCCTTTCAGTGTGCCCGTGGTGGTTGCACTTGGTACAGGGAGGAGATGGGTTCTATCCTTTATAGCCATCGTTGTTTGGACACTTTGACGCGTAATTGTTGCCTCCCGTATAGCTAGGACGTTTGTGATTGGAGTGGCGCACAACGTCGGCAGCACCGGAAGGATGCAGGCTCTCAAGGCGGAGAGCGTGATTCAGAGCCTCGCTCGTGGTCTTGTACTCCGGGACCCCGACATGTGCATCGATAGAGTGTCACAGACCCACTTTGAACCATCGTACACGGTATTCTTCTGTAGGCAGAAACTGACTAGCAAACTTGGACAACTTGTTGAATTCTGTGACGTACTGTTCTACTGTCCGGTTCCCCTTCCTCAACTGCATGAATTTATTCTCCTTCACTCGACAAACGGCTGACGGAAGGTACTCGACTTCAAAAGCTTTGCGGAACGTGGCCCAAGAGATCGGCGCTGAGTTGTTGTCGCGTCGGATCGCTCGCTTATGTACGGCCCACCAGTCGTGCGCGTTCAATCGTAGCTGAAGTTGTGCGCAGGTGACTTGCTTTGACTCTTCAATGCCGAGGAGCTCGAAGTGATCTTCCAGCTCTTCCAACCAGTCGATCGCCATGGAAGGGCCTTCGGTATTGCTGAAGGAAGTGCGGTACGCCTTCTTAAATTCTGACACTTCAAAGTTGTACTTTTTTGGAGCCGCTGGTTGACGCTCGGGCTCCTCCGTATCGACTTCAATGGGTTGGATCGTCGGCACGGTGGCAGTAGGTGCGGTGACGGTAGGCGCAGTCGCAGAATTTCTGTTGGCCGTCATTGTTTGTACAATCTGCTGTAGGGTATCCTGCTGCTTTTGTTGAAGTTTTGCATGTGCATCGAAGCGAGCTTCGAACTGGGCCTGTTGTTCCTCTGTATATTGATGTCGGTTCTCGGACTGGTTCCGCTGCGCCTCCATCATGCGCAGCATCTTTTCGATGGTATCGTTAGAAGATCCGGCCCGCGAATGATACGAACTACTAGAGCCGCTAGAAGCGCTCTGCTCTCGCTCGACCGTGGGTTCCGTCACTTCTGCGATATGAAGGCAAACACATCAGTCACAAATTATTATGGACTCATTGTATGGAACAACTTATCTCATCGATGCGAGGTCAAAGGATGTAAAGCTGTGCTCTGATACCATTATGTCATGCCCCGATTCCGTAGAATCGATAGTCGTCCCCCAGGCGTAATGCCGTGCGAACCTAAGTTGCGATCGTACAAGGCGTAGTCATAAGGTCATCCGAAACACAACATCAAGTTAGAGTACGCAGAGAAATTGATTGACACATTTGAAATAGAAGTAGACTTTTTCATTGATAATAAAACTTCATTTGCATTGACTTCATTATATTCATTGCCGCACGGGCTACAACATGACTCGACTTACAAAACGAACGCCGATGAGATAGTCGTTCCATACATTATATCTCTTTTTACAAGCAAAACATAACACGTTCCACCTGCTATCGAGGGGAGTCGAGTCGTCATCTTCTTTTGGACTGAGTGCGGCGTCTTCTTCAAAAGGAATCCAGAAATACAAGCCTTCACACGTGGACGAGGCTTCAAAAGGGTTCACTTTGCCTTGAGCTTTTAGGTGGCACGCCCTTCGTGGTTCGGGGTATCTGCGTGGAGAGCGAGGATCAGTACATTACACTTTGTACTGGTGCATGGCAAGTTAAGTTCCAAGCTCTCATTTGGTTGATGAGTTTATATGACTTAGTTCATGAATTTTTCTAACCGTCCTAATGAATTTCAAGCGAGCAATGACAAGCATAATATAATTTATGTTGGAACTTACCCACGACGGGCCGCGCCGCGCCTTATGAGACTTACCATGTTTTTCCCTGTCAATTGTTATCATTTTTCATACCAAGTGCAATATTACGTGTGATTAGTCACTGACACCACAAGCCATCCTAAACTTATAGCTTTGTTAGTCGGGGCCCTTTCAACGCAAGTAGCGAGTCCCGCTGAAAGTCCCCGCCTAACCCGTGCTATCATCCAGCATAGCTATACCGTCTTTCCTCCTAGGCCGAGTCGGTCCCGTGGCTCCGGGTTGTCGCTCGAGGAAACTTTCTCCTTGTCGACAAGTTATCCAATGACCGAGTTAAGACATTATTCAGTTATTAAGGTATAGCCTTCGTTCTCTCTGAAACTTAATCATTTTACCGTGCTCGTGCCCTTGCATTCATTCTTTCTTCCGCAACAACACAATCGATTTACTTAAGAAGGGGTCGAGAAGAGAAGGGTCAGCCACTCACCTTGAGTTTACTTCAGGCAAGAGAACTTGTTGGTCGCGCTAGACGTTGCCTACGCGATGACCTGAAATCGTACAAGCAACCGATTAGAACACTGCATTATTCAAGAAGTTCGATAGGAAATACGAGTTCGAAACGTAAGCCATGAAAACTATCGAAAACATTCACGAAAATGCATTCAGAAAACAAAGCCAAAACCAACGCAAGCGGCGTGAAAAGCAGAGCAACGGGAGGTCTCTCCCGACTCAGCCGCAGAGTCAATCCTCGAGACGCAACCCGCTGAATATGGGACTTGGTGCCGAAGAAGATATTCCATAACGAAAAATGAATCTTAATTCAACCGTTCCCGTTCGATCGACTCGGTCGATCCCGACCTATCGGTCCCATCCGAATCGATAGCGACAGTGTTCCTTTCTCGCGCACCCCATGGATAGAGTACGGGGCACGATGTAGGGACGGGGCACTACAAGTAGTACTGGGAGTTCTGACCCTCCTGCCCCGACCGAGGACCTTAATCAAATAGATCCTTCATATGCGAAATGGTTGAGGGAATGGTATATGCCTCACCACAACTAGGATTCGTGGGTTCCCATTAATGTCCGTATTTTGTCTTGGTATTTCTGTCTATTTTTAGCTGTAGTTTTTGTTTCGCATCTTTTGGACATCAATGTAATCCTTTACTTCTTGTCCAGATGAAGAGACGAAGAACTTTTTGGTTTGCTCATGAGATGTAGTCCTATGAATGTAACTGATATTTGAATAAACAAAATACATTCACTTCATTCTTCGCTTGTGGTTTTTGTGGTGCTTGTATTAGAGGGCCTAATACAGCATTTGTGTAAAAGGTATCCCGCTGGGGTCCCTCCTCCTTTTTTTTGTTTGGACCTGTTGCCCCTTTGTGCATCTGAGAATACGAGCAAATAGATTTGAATGATACTTTCGTAGACCTATTACCCTTATGTACACTGGTGGTGCGGGTAATAAATTTGAAACAAAACCCAATAGAGGTAATATGGACGTGATAGGTTTCGTAGTCTCGACACCGTATCTTTTATCCTGGGTTGGGTACATGTGTCAAGTCGGAAGACTATCGGTATCAGAGGTAATGTGGACGTGACAGATAAAAATCAGGAGTAGTTTTTAGTGGAATGGATTTTCTTGTCAGGTTCGGCTTCTTGTCAGGTATCCCTTCCGGGAGTGGAAAAAACTTTCCAAGCCTCCTTCCCGACGACCTCTACTGAAGATGATGTGATGGCCCAGGAAGTCATCAAAGCTTTCTACTCTGTACTGAAAGTGAAGCTTCCTGGAGTCTTGAATTGGAATACTGCCTTTGGCCCTGTGAAGGCTGTTGCCGAGTGCCAAGTGGCGGCCCTCGAGAGCATTGCCATCTATGAAGAGCGGGCTAATACTCTGAGAAAAGTTCTGAACGACCTGGAGGGTCAGGTGACTAGGTTCCGGAATGCCAAGCAACGGAGCCCGACATTGCTGTTCCGCGCAGAAGACGAGGCTTTGATCACGGCTCTCGCGGAGGAGAAGGCTACTTTCTTTGCGAGGAAGGATGCCCTCGTTCGAGAAATAAGTGAGTTGGCTGATCAGTACGATCAGTTTAACTTGGCAAGTGAGGCACGTGCTGTATCGAAGAATAAACTGGCTGCGCAGATCACCGAGAGGGATAACCGCATCGTGCAGATCAAGAGCGAGATTGCTCAACTGGAGGCCGACTTGAGGATGGCAACATATGAGCAGGAGGATTACTTGGCTCAGGCTGCCATGACTGCCACCACTTCTGTACATTTAGAAGAGTAGCTGGCGAAGTTGGAGGGAGAGCATCTGAATCTGATCCTTTTTGAGGATGAAGCCGCTCGTCAAGAAGAGGCACGACGCCGAGCTACCGTGAAGTCTAAAGCCGAAGTCGCGCATCTAAGAGACAATATCAACCGCCTATGTATCCCGTAGATGCTTTGTAACTTTTTTCTTCCAGCCGTTACGACTATTGTACCTTTTTTTGTCTCTTGATAGACGTAAAGCATAAAGAATCTTTTCAGAAGTGAATGTGGTTTTGTGAAATATTAGAACTAGAGATAATGTAGACGTAGCAAGGATATTTCTGGTGGGTATTCTACTGGAGAATTTTGATGTGGGCCTATTATCCGTTTTATATTCAAGTTTTTTAATATAGATAATAAGTTGAACAAAGCTGCTAGTAGAGGTAATATGGACGTAATAGCAGGGGGTGTTCTATATCTGACCAGAGGTAATATGGACGTGGAAAGATATATAACGTTTGGTGGGAGTGGATAATTCAGTGCTAATATGGACGTGATTATCCTTGATGAATGCTTTGCTCAGAGGTTATATGGACATGGCAAAACATAATCATTTCACTGGGGAAATAATTATCGGAAAACAATTCAGAGGTAATAGGGACGTGACTTGTTTTCGTCAAACCGAGTTTGGACGGAGTCAAAAACGGGAATGATTCTACTGGGGAAATATTTTTAGAGGACCTATTATCCAAGACGTATTCAAGACTCTTGAAATACGGATAATAGTTAGATAATTTTTCGAATCACATAAATATCGCACTGTACATTTACATGACCGAACATATGTGAACATTTTGTAAAAAAAGGTTACACATAGTCATTCTTTAGGAACTTGCCATTGATAGGCATCATGAGCAAGTCACCATCAGGCTTGGTTAGTCGGTACGCACCGATAGAGTACACTGATTCTATGACGAAAGGACCTTCCCATTTAGGTTAGAATTTTCCTTTCGTTTTGTGCGCCATGACCATTGGTCTTCTCACTGCTAAGACTAGATCACCGACTTGGAAGATTCTTTCCTTCACCTTTTTGTTGAAGGCTCTGGAAAGGCGTGCTTGGTATAGCTCAATGTGTTGCTGAGCTAACAAGCATTTTTTGTCTAGCGCTTCGAGCTCCTGGAATCGCAGACGGTAGCTTTCTTCGGTAGTCAACTCACTGTCTAGGGCTATTCGAAGAGAAGGAATCTGGATTTCTAGGGAAAGAAATGCTTCGTTCCCATAAACCAGAGATAATGGCGTACTGCCTGTTGGTGTCCGGACCGTTGTACGATAGGCCCATAAACATTCACCGAGCTTCTCATTCCAATCGCGCTTGTTTAAAGATACGAACTTTTTGAGAAGTTTTATGATGGTTTTATTGAAGGCTTCTGCTAGCCCGTTAGCCGCTAGATTGTAGGCAGTGGAGGCTACGTTCTGGATTCGATTCCTATCGTAGAATCGATAAAAGGCATGGCTTGTAAATTGTGTACCATTATCATGGATGATCCTGCGAGGTAGGGCAAAGTTGTAGATAACGTGATGTTTGATAAAATTGATCACGTTTGAAGCCTTTACTTCAGTGAGCGGTTTAGCTTCCACCCATTTGGAGAAGTAATCGGTTATGGCTAGGATGAACCGATGTCCTCTGGAAGATGGCGGGCTGATTGGTCCTATGACGTCCATGCCCCAGGCTTCAAACGGCCAAGATGCTGCCGTCGGGTGTAGAAACTCCGAAGGTTGATGATGAAATCGGCGTGGAATTGACAAGCTCTACACTTCTTTGCATATTCAACAGCATCTGCTATCATTTTGGGCCAATAATAATCCATTCGTTTGAGGCAATCTTGTAATTTGGGGCTTGGTTGATGTGCACCACAAACTCCATCGTGAGCCTCCCAGAGTGCATGTTTGGCTTCTGTTTCCGATAAGCATCGTAACAGTAGACCCGTCGTATGAGCATCGGTACAACATCTTGGTAGCTGTGTCGTAGTAAAATCTGAGGGATCGCCTTTGGATAGACACTGCTTCCTTCGGGCCCTCGGGGCGGATTCCATAGATGGCGTAGTCTATGAAAGGAAATCTCCAGTCTTTAACATCGATGTTTGTTTCCGTTGTATAACTGTGATGGATATGCAAGGCATTTTCACGCAGAATAGTTCTCGACCAGACACTGTGATCGACTGCTGAGTATTGGTAGGTACGGTCAAGGAAGCAGCGAGACCGGCTAGAGCATCTGCTTCTATATTCTGTAGTCGAGGCACGTGCTCGATAAAGAATCCAGCGAAAGTAGATGCCAACTCGATTGTAGCTCTGTGATAGGGGATGAGATATTCATGACAAACTTCATAATCCCCTCGGACTTGATTAACTATTAGCTTGGAATCGTCGTACGCTTCTAGATAGTCAACTCCCAGTTGTTTGCCAGTTGTAGGCCGATTAATAGGGCATTATATTCGGCCACGTTGTTGGTACATGGTTCCACGAGAGAATATGCACGATATATAATTAGATGATCAGGTGACAGGAGCACGATGCCTACTCCAGCCACAATATTTCCTTTGGGTCCTGTTCTTGATGCACTGTCAAAGAACATTCACCAAATGGGAATTTCTTCAGTTGTAGTGTTAGACTCCACTACTTCATCGAGGATTTCGTCGTAGAGTTTGGAAGATTCTGGCACCGGATGAGCTGCTAGGAAATCAGCTAATGCTTGACCTTTTACTACCTTCCGAGGAACGAAGAGCATATCGTATGGAGTCAACAGCATTGCCTATGTAGCTAAACGGGAATTGAGAGAGCCCGGTTTAGTCATAAGTATTCTAAGAGGATTGACTTTGGATATAATATGGATAGTGTAACACCCAGTTTTCCAAATGAGGGTAATTTTAAAATTTTGTGATTATAATTATTTAATAATGATATTTAAATTATGTTGTGATTTTTGGTGATTTTTAATCAATTTAAAACTATTTAAAGTATTGAATTGTGATTTTGATGGTTAACTAGTTAAACCATAGTTTTGCTAAGCCTAGAGACTAACCATGACCTAGGGAGCCTAACCATGTGATTAGGATGACTAATTACAACTTTTAGCCTAGGGGTATTTTGGTCATTTTACAATTTTATGAAATTATAGTTTTGATTAATTAAATATTGTGCTAATCTTTTAGTTAAGCCTTAACCTAGAAGTTTAACCTAACCTAGATTAGTCTTGAGGTTATAATCATGGTTAGAACATTCCTACTAAGTGCTAAGGTTAGTAATATCTAGATATTCCTATGTAGGATATTTTCTTTTTGAGATATTTGTAAAAAGAAACCTTGAACCAATAGGAAGGCTTGGAATTGGGTGGAATGACCTCAACCACACATCTAAAATCCTAACCCTAATCTTTTCAACAGCCATACAAGCCCCCCTCCTATAAGTGTCACACTAAGAAGCCTTTGCCTACTTTTTAAAAACCTAGAAGAACCCTACTTTGTTCTTCCCTAAACTTCTCCCAATTAATCCAAATTGAGCCCAAATTGAGTCAAATCAATTGCATCATCATCCCCAACATTAGAGGAGACTTGTGGGTGCTTGCTAGCGAGGTTTGAGGACGTTTGGACCGTAGCAAATCGAGGAAGACCAAGTCGAGGCTCTTTACATTAAGTTTGAACACTCAATAGGTAAAACCCTACAAACCCTAATAAATTCCTGATTTCTTCCCATAGATGCATTCATTTAGGGTCCTCCTAGGTGTAGCCCAAGTTTGGTAGGATCTCGTGTCCATTTCGTGTCCGTATCGGACACGTATCGGTGTATTTAAATGCGTGTTTGATGAAATGTCACATAGAAATAGATTTTGGTAATTTTCAAAACTAATTACATGTTTTTGAAGCTCTTAATGTGTAGATTAAATATGTTGAAGACTGAGCACGATTCTGTAGAATTTTTGTGTCCAAATCGGACACGCACCTCATGCATGACATCACGCACAAACCTCGTGCAGTCCCCTGCTGCTCGGGTGTCCTAGCGGACACGACACTGATTCATATGACACGAAAACTAGTAGACACGTGCGGCCAATCAATGACACTGTGCACACAAAATTTGAGATGATTTCGTTGAGCGAATTTGGAGAAATCCCGACCATACTTGTCACGACCCGCACCCGCTGTAAAGGCACGTGTGCGTAACAACGCCCAGCCCACACCATAAAAACGGCATAGAACGCTGTAGGTTTACTACTCTAACAACAGTTTATATAATATCAAAAACCTGTCGAGAATATGGTCAACTCCGAACGGAGGACAAGCAATGATAATATATGAGTACTCAATCACAACTCTAAGATGATAAAGTAAATACTGAAAGATAAAGACAACACGACAATAAAATATAACATGTCAAGTCCAAACACAAAGAATATACAAGTCCAAGTCCAAAGTCTCTAATACTAAACAAAACAATAACAGTCCCAAGAGTAACTGGAGACAAGGTACAGTACAAAAAACCTACTCTATCTACAAGATAGGCGGTATCTCGCCCTGCGGTACTGCACCCTGCGGATCTAGGGTATCTGTCTCTAAACCCACTACGTCCGGTAGGCCGTAGTAAGTGCAATAATAGTCCTCCTCTGCATCTGTAAACATTTTTAACATATCCGGTCAGAATGGAACGAGTACATATATCTCATAACAGATCTCAAGATATAATAAAAGCCATAAGACTGTAAATAGAGCATATACAATGAAATCATGGAGTGTATATATATGTATCATGGCATAGTAAGCTGTAGAGCTAGAGCTAGAACAGGAAAGTAGAACTGATCGTGGTATGTACACAAATCAAGGTAAGCCATATATCCAATGTGTGTGAGTAGTAGTTTCAACTTGTGATCGGCTTGGGCACCTGTAGAGAACTGGCATGGCTAGTCATAAGTGCAGTATATGACTAACACTGTTCGGGAATACGGGATGGATTTGATCACAGGCATAAGCTACTACTCCCCCACTCCCAAATGGTAGATAGGATCCAAATAGGATACGTTACTGCACGGGATTCTATGAGAAGGGAGCAAGTCTTCTCTAGAATCGGTGACCCAAATCTCGTTTTATTCCGAAATTGATCAACTTAGATCGTGTCAAGACAAAAATCTATTTGTGATTTGTTGTGCCTAAATTTTCAATTTTTGCCATTTTATGGAATAGTAACCTTTTAATAATTTTTTAGTTGCTTGTTAATGACCAATTTTTATATAGGATGGTAGACAGCCCTACAACCTTGATGATTGTTGTTCCCTTACCTTCCCAATTAGGACACCCTAGATTGTTTGTGTGTTGATACCATAGTACTGTTTTGACCTAGAATGATTAGTGTACCTAGGTGAGACTTCCAACTGCTACGGTATGCCCTGACCTTGTATATTATTCCTTCAAATTGCATGATTTAGATAAAAAAAATTTAGACCTTGATTGTTGGGAATAGGGACGTCACCCTATTAGTATCAGTTGTAGATATATATAGGTTAGTCCTTGATGTGGGAATGTGTGTCTATAAACATGTAGCTTATGAGATTTATGAGAGATTATAGTATCAGCCTTGATAGGATGTACTAGTCTTTTGGTGAGTATAAATGTGTTATGAGAGATAGAGGCCTATATGTCTTAGTAATGCATCGTTCCTATGGTAATAGAATGTATTAATAGATGGTTAATAGGAAGATAATAGTTTGAGCATACCTATAGCCTATGATCAGTTCCTTTTCATCCTTAGTTAAGACCACTTTAAAATAGGTCCAGTCCCTTGGATATAGGTTCCAGTCCATATTTTATTGAAGTTTCATTACCGCCGTACAACAGAGCAGTGTTGGAGGTATTTCTAGATTGACACTATTTAGATGTTCGTTTATTATTCCAGTGTTAGGAAGTGTTACCTTAGATATTGGGTAGGTTAGAGGCTCTAGAAGGAGTACTATCGATCTTAAATTTCGAGGACGAAATTTTTCTAAGGTGGGTAGAGTTGTAGCACCCAGTTTTCCAAATGAGGGTAATTTTGAAATTTCATGTTTATAATTATTTTAATAATGATATTTAATTCATGATATAATTTTTGGTGATTTTAAATCATTTTAAAATTATTTAAATCAATGACTTGTGGTTTTAACGTTTTGCTAGTGAAACCCTAGAGACTGTTTGACCTAGAGCCTAACCATGTGATTATGATATTTTAATGTCATTTTTGGCCTAAGGATATTTTTGCATTTGACCTCTTTGAATTATTTTGATATTATTTTATTATTTATGATATTGTTTTGGGATTATTTGAGTCGGGTTCGAATTTTATCTCAATCTGACTTGTAACGGGGACCCGGGGTAACTTAGACTCTAGTTGGACCCACACACTAGTTAGGCATGGCCCACATGATATTAATTTTAGTCCACATGATAGAAATATTTTAGTTAGAGGTTAGACTAATTATTATGGATAAGGTTAGTGTGATTAGAGACTTTAGAATGACTAATTTAGCCCCAACCACTTAGCCCTTTCCTAATACTCATAGAATAGGTTAGTGGGGGCATTTTGGACCTTACCATAATAGGACAAATAGCCCCATATGGCCAGCCACTTTGGGAGAGGATAGGCTCAAGTTTATTTCATTATTCTCATCCACACTCTCTCTCTTGTTCTTTCCCAAATTCCTAGAGAGCAATCCCTAGCAATTTCTCTACCAAATCCTTCCATTTCGCCACCAAATCTTCTTCTTTCCTTCTCCATTCTAGCCAAGGAGGAAGCTACCCAAGTTTGGGAGGATTCGGAGCTCGTTCGTGTCCTTTTGGAATCTCTACGTGTCGGTATCGCTCCGGGAAGGCTTTTCTTCGATTCGATCAACCGGGAGGTATAAATCCCTTCTCCTTTTCATTTCCTCATGCATATAGGTCTATTTTGAACCCATAGGAATGACCCCATGGTTGTATCTCCATTTGTGTCCATTTCGTGTCCATTTGGAGGTCATAGGAGTGTCCTTTGTGTTGTGGTTGTGTCCATGTGGGAAAACCCCAAATTTGGACACACTATGTGTTGTTGTTATGTATGAATGAATTATTACACGTTTAATCTCATATTTTTGTATTGGAGATGTGTTCTATAGTGTCTCATATATATATATTAGTGTAGAGAGTGAGTTCTTGATATATTATGTTATATACTTGTGTTCTTTTGTCTCAAACTATCCAAATCCGTCATGATTTTTATCCACGTTTTTAATTTCAGCCATAACTTAGAAATATCATAACTTCTAGCTCAAAGCTCAGTTTAATCTCCTATTTTTTTAAAAGAAGCGTATTAAAGTTAGCTTTCCAAAAACATGTATTAATAAGCCTAATTCTTTCTGTAACTTTCTGGAGAATTATTTGAGTGTCAGCTGTACGAAAGACAAACGCGTTCTCGGTGTTTTCGCGATTCCGGGAGTTTTCGGAAACGAAAATACGATCCGTTTGAAGTTTCGGAAAGCTAACACATAGATCTATAACATACTTTAATCCTAGATTTTAATTTATGCTGAGATGGTACAGTATTGATTATTAGTAGGAGTTACTATTCGGCATATGTATTTTGTGCACCCTTGTGTGTAATATAATGTTCTATTTAATTTTAACCTATGTTAATGTATATATATTATGTAATTAAATAGAGAATACAAGCATGAATAAATGTTTAAATAAATGATGTATGAGGTGTAAGTATCCTATCTAATGTAAGCATGTATAAGTATGGCTTGTAATGAATATGTAGGTTCCATAGTATGTAATGTATGGTGCATATAGTAGTGCAAGAGAATAATTGAATGATGAATGAATGCAAGCATGAATGTAATGTAATAATAGATGTAATGTATGCAATATACAAGTTAATGAGATATAATATTCTATGTTAACACAAATCCTATATTACCTCATGTACCCCCTTACACTATGTTGACACTATCACACTTGACACATTGTTCACTTACACTTTGACACTATCTGATATGTATACACTATGTATGCCCATTTAACCCTCACTTGCCCCTTTGCCATGTTCACATACACACACATAGCCTCTTAAATAAGTATTTATGAATACAGTTAACTTAGGTATGTGTGTATATTATATATATGTTAGCATATTGTGTTGTAATATATAAGTTTATATAACCATTTGAAATGCCATGATTATAGACCTAATATTGAATACCAATATATACATGTGTATATATGTGTAGACATATATAGCTTAAAGTAATAGATTACCTAGTGTATATCCAATGTGAATTCTTGCCTATTTGAGTATTGAATAATTGCATGCTATATAGAGTTGGGTGTATGTTGGCTTATATAGCCTTGTATTGATGTGTGCTTGCTAGGATAGTCTTGGTTAGGCCTAGTAAGACTTGCTGGGTTAGGACATGACCTAGTTTGACCTAGTTTGACTAGTGCAGTTGACCAGAGTTGACCAAGGGTTGACTTTAGCCTAGTTTGACCTAGATTCATGTAGAATGCATTGTAGTACTTTATATTACCCTTCTGGACATGTTGTGACTTGTGCTGTTCTAATTAGGAGCCAGACACCTCTCCTCGGACAGTATCTTTACCTTGGACATTCAGATATCAGGCGAGTACATTCTCTGATCATTTCATATCCTGCTTAGAATTATTTCCTGCATTAAATTACTTTACTTGTACTGTCACGTTGGTCACACGGATTGGTACTATATGGATTCCTTCTTGAGATGTTATCCTTAGGGAGCATCGGGTACTACATGTTCTGTGCGTTTCACTTACATGACGTATCACTATGCTTCACAGGTTCTTTGATCACTTGTGACATATACTCTTATGATCACAGAGTCTCCTAGAATCTCCTATCCCATTTACTGGGTATCCTAGAATCTCCTAGAATCCCCATTTTTGGGACATCCATGTATCACCCTTCGGGGGCTTTGCGTGGAATCATAACATAACTTGGTTGGATCCTTGTGTATCGATGGGGGTACGGGGGAGTAGAAGTAGACATGTGAATAATACCCAAGTAGTATCTTATCAGAATCTCTTCCATAGTGTCTTATCAAAATCTCCTATGCCATTTACATGTCTATATTGTACTCTGACTCACTAGCCACATGTTAGTTCTCTATTTATAGTAGATATTTCTATTACAGCTCTCTCTGTTTACATATAGCATTTTTTTCAGTACCTGTATCTTACTTTACTGCATGATTATATTTTCTAACCTGCTATAAACTGTTGAGATGTAATGTGCTCGCTCCTGTCCTGACTGGACCTGTTGATAAATTTTACAGATAGCCTGGAGGTTGCCTGCTAGCCTAGAGGAGACAGTAGAGGTTGCATAGATAGCTAGGGTTTTTGCTTATAGTTTATTTTCAGTCATCTTGAGTTGTATTTATGGATTACTGTATTTGGGTTTTGAGATGTATTCTGAGTTTGTATCTTAGACACTTAGACTTCTATCTGTTGTATCTCTTTTCGATTTCATGTTTTATCTATCTTCCTTTTTGCTCTACCTTAGATGTGATTGAGTTTACATTCTGCTATATCACCCCCATTCGGGGAGTATAAACTGTTTAGTCTTATACTGTTAGATGCATTGAGACCTAGGACAGCGTTCTACCGCCGACACTGCGGCGTAGGCTGGGCGTTGTTACGTTCTCGTGCCCTAACTCTAGGGTGCGGGTCGTGACACGTTTTTAGTGGTGGCCCATGCAGGTCGAGATTCGCATTAGTACGATTTCGTAGTAGCGCAACGGCTTAGTTGTACTACTACGAGCCTGCTATAGGATATATAAATTAAGGTGTTAGGATGAGAGGATACTCAATCACTGTTAGGATTCCTTGAGAGATTCCTAGGATGACCCTTGAGAATCTCATTTTGAATTCCGATTTAAACTCCTTTTCCTTGTTTTGATTCACCTTTTTCCTTGATTTGAATTTAATTTTGTGGATTCATTATGGAACTTTGAATCCTGGTATTAGTTGATGATTTTGATAAAATTTTGTAGTTGTTGATTTAATTTTGTATTTAGATTAATATTTTCAAATCCAAGGTACTCAATCACACTTAGGATTCTTTGAGAGATTTCTGGGACGACCCCTGAGAAACTCATTTTGAACTTCAATTGGAATTCCTTTTCCTCTTGTTTGGATTCACCCTCATTCCTTGCTATTGAATTTAAGCTTGATGGGTTTCTCTCGTTTGAACTGATGAGAAGGAACATATCTTCATTATTCTTTCTCGCCATTATTCCCTTGCATTCTTATTTACCTCTTATCTTAAATTCTGTCTCATTACATTAATTACCCATATCTTGTCGTCCCTACCAGATGTACTTCGAAACCCTTGAATCTTCGTATCTTTTGCATGGGGAAGGCTAAGGAAGTGACGTAAATTATGTAGCTCAGAGAAGACGTAACTGGTTATTTTATGATGATCTAAAGGAAATCAAATGTGGAGTGTTCCATATGGAAACTTGAGATAGAAATATGGTAAAGGTCTCGAATAGAATAAGGAGATGTATACTGCCAATCTGGAGACAATTATATTTAGAGAAATTTTGGGGTTATGAGATAGTTTATAGGTGTATTCAAAACTAATGAGGATATCAGAGGTCAACCTAGTTTTGAGAACTTAGAAAATCTTGGTTATTGATTATGGGGAAAACTTTTACTCTGAGGCTATGTAGAAGGTTAGTAATGGAAAAGAGAAGTTAATTGTGTTTAATAAGGATATTAAACAAGATGTTGCGAGGAAATGACTAGGGATAGAGAGAGCACAAAGTTATGGAAGTTTAGAGATTATTGTGAAATATTTTTAGGAGAATAATATTCAAGGGTGTATGTCGAAGAAAATACGGAAGTTGATTTTATGATGAAAGATAAGTTTTGTAAGGCCTAGAGATTTAAATTAAATAATACGAGGAGAACAATTTGAACAAGTTCAAGGAATTCGTAAACGGGATTTAGAGGTTTTGGGTCAAATTTAAGACAAGGTGAAAGAACTTGGAAATTTAAATAAATGGTTAATGTTGATTCCTAAATGTGAGGGTTGTACTTCAAGAGTGATGTTTGGAAATTGGGAATTGCCTACGGTAGTCATGGTAAGGGTTTAAGTAAAGGTTAAATTTTCATATAGAGACTGGTGAGGTAAAGATATGATTGGCAAGTTATGACCAGATGAACTTAAGAGTATCAGAAGCAGATGACTAACTCGATCTTCATTATTTTTGTGCATTAATTACCACCTCTTGAACTCCCACTTTCTAATTGAGATCCTTGACATTCCTTATCGTGACTTTGATATTCGAAATGTAATACTAGCTGTTACCCTCCAACAAATCTTATATGCAAGACCTAGACGAGCTCACCTTCGTGTAGGTATATCATGTCCCACTAAAACCCGTCTTCTTGTACTCTATTTTCTTGATATGATTTTCTGGTCAACTGGATAAACTATAACCTCTACCATTATACTAAATTTCTTCTTATTTCAATTAGAAATCCAGCCTTGACTCAATTCTTTCGACCCGACATGTGATGGTGTTCTGCTTGTTTCCTTAGATGCTTAACCTTGTACCTTATCTGATTACTTGACCCGTTGGTTAAAAAACTTGGACTATGTAATTCCTTTCATCATTACCACCCTTATATCTTGTGCTGCTAAATTAGCCTTAGTTTTGCAAGCTTATCTATTTTCGAGCTTGGTCATGATATATTTTATTGGGTGGCCACCCACTAACATATTGTCTAATCAGAACCGGTACATGATGGTCTGATCAACCTATTGCACTTTGGTTCGCTTTTTCATGTATCAATCTACGAGAATAGAGACATAGTTAAACTTGACCCTAGAGTCTCATTCGCGACAGCCTTGACAATTCTTCTTGAAATCTTTTCATCGCCTATGAACCTCGTATTCGTACTCAGTCGAATTAAATTTAATCATGACCTGAACCTCCATCATTGGATGCTCGTGCTCACACTTTAATTTCATTAATTTCCCTTCTTGCCCAAATCTCGTTTTATTCCGAAATTGATCAACTTAGATCGTGTCAAGACAAAAATCTATTTGTGATTTGTTGTGCCTAAATTTTTAATTTTTGCCATTTTATGGAATAGTAACCTTTTAATAATTTTTTAGTTGCTTGTTAATGACCAATTTTTATATAGGATGGTAGACAGCCCTACAACCTTGATGATTGTTGTTCCCTTACCTTCCCAATTAGGACATCCTAGATTGTTTGTGTGTTGATACCATAGTACTGTTTTGACCTAGAATGATTAGTGTACCTAGGTGAGACTTCCAACTGCTACGGTATGCCCTGACCTTGTATACTATTCCTTCAAATTGCATGATTTAGATAAAAAAAAATTAGACCTTGATTGTTGGGAATAGGGACGTCACCCCATTAGTATCAGTTGTAGATATATATAGGTTAGTCCTTGATGTGGGGATGTGTGTCTATAAACATGTAGCTTATGAGATTTATGAGAGATTATAGTATCAGCCTTGATAGGATGTACTAGTCTTTTGGTGAGTATAAATGTGTTATGAGAGATAGAGGCCTATATGTCTTAGTAATGCATCGTTCCTATGGTAATAGAATGTATTAATAGATGGTTAATAGGAAGATAATAGTTTGAGCATACCTATAGCCTATGATCAGTTCCTTTTCATCCTTAGTTAAGACCACTTTAAAATAGGTCCAGTCCCTTGGATATAGGTTCCAGTCCATATTTTATTGAAGTTTCATTACCGTCGTACAGCAGAGCAGTGTTGGAGGTATTCCTAGATTGACACTATTTAGATGTTCGTTTATTATTCCAGTGTTAGGAAGTGTTACCTTAGATATTGGGTAGGTTAGAGGCTCTAGAAGGAGTACTATCGATCTTAAATTTCGAGGACGAAATTTTTCTAAGGTGGGTAGAGTTGTAGCACCCAGTTTTCCAAATGAGGATAATTTTGAAATTTTGTGTTTATAATTATTTTAATAATGATATTTAATTCATGATATGATTTTTGGTGATTTTAAATCATTTTAAAATTATTTAAATCAATGACTTGTGGTTTTGACATTTTGCTAGTGAAACCCTAGAGACTGTTTGACCTAGAGCCTAACCATGTGTTTATGATATTTTAATATCATTTTTGGCCTAAGGATATTTTTGCATTTGACCTCTTTGAATTATTTTGATATTATTTTATTATTTATGATATTATTTTGGGATTATTTGAGTCGGGTTCGAATTTCATCTCAATCTGACTTGTAACGGGGACCCGGGGTAACTTAGACTCTAGTTGGACCCACACACTAGTTAGGCATGGCCCACATGATATTAATTTTAGTCCACATGATAGAAATATTTTAGTTAGAGGTTAGACTAATTATTATGGATAAGGTTAGTGTGATTAGAGACTTTAGAATGACTAATTTAGCCCCAACCAATTAGCCCTTTCCTAATACTCATAGAATAGGTTAGTGGAAACATTTTGGACCTTACCATAATAGGACAAATAGCCCCATATGGCCAGCCACTTTGGGAGAGGATAGGCTCAAGTTCATTTTATTATTCTCATCCACACTCTCTCTCTTGTTCTTCCCCAAATTCCTAGAGAGCAATCCCTAGCAATTTCTCTACCAAATCCTTCTATTTCACCACCAAATCTTCTTCTTTCCTTCTCCATTCTAGCCAAGGAGGAAGCGACCCAAGTTTGGGAGGATTCGGAGCTCGTTCGTGTCCTTTTGGAATCTCTACGTGTCGGTGTCGCTCCGGGAAGGCTTTTCTTCGATTCGATCTACCGGGAGGTATAAATCCCTTCTCCTTTTCATTTCCTCATGCATATAGGTCTATTTTGAATCCATAGGAATGACCCTATGGTTGTATCTCCATTTGTGTCCATTTTGTGTCCATTTGGAGGTCATAGTAGTGTCCTTTGTGTTGTGGTTGTGTCCATGTGGAAAAACCCCAAATTTGGACACACTATGTGTTGTTATTATGTATGAATGAATTATTACATGTTTAATCTCATATTTTTGTATTGGAGATGTGTTCTATAGTGTCTCATATATATATATTAGTGTAGAGAGTGAGTTCTTGATATATTATGTTATATACTTGTGTTCTTTTGTCTCAAACTATCCAAATCCGTCATGATTTTTATCCACGTTTTTAATTTCAGCCCTAACTTAGAAATGTCATAACTTCTAGCTCAAAGCTCGGTTTAATCTTCCGTTTTTTTAAAAGAAGCGTATTGAAGTTAGCTTTCCAAAAACATGTATTAATAGGCCTAATTCTTTCTGTAACTTTCTGGAGAATTATTTGAGTGTCAGCTGTATGAAAGACAAACGCGTTCTCGGTGTTTTCGCGATTCCGGGAGTTTCCGGAAACGAAAATGCGATACCGTTTGAAGTTTCGGAAAGCTAATACATAGATCTATAACATACTTTAATCCAAGATTTTAATTCATGCTGAGATGGTACAGTATTGATTATTAGTAGGAGTTACTATTCGACATATACATTTTGTGCACCCTTGTGTGTAATATAATGTTCTATTTGATTTTAACCCATGTTAATGTATATACATTATATAATTAAATAGAGAATGCAAGCATGAGTAAATGTTTAAATAAATGATGTATGAGGTGTAAGTATCCTATCTAATGTAAGCATGTATAAGTATGGCTTGTAATAAATATGTAGGTTCCATAGTATGTAATGTATGGTGCATATAGTAGTGCAAGAGAATAAATGAATGATGAATGAATGCAAGCATGAATGTAATGTAATAATAGATGTAATGTATGCAATATACAAGTTAATGAGATGTAATGTTCTATGTTAACACAAATCCTATATTACCTCATGTACCCCCTTACACTATGTTGACACTATCACACTTGACAAATTGTTCACTTACACTTTGACACTCTTTGATATGTATACACTATGTATGCCCATTTAACCCTCACTTGCCCCTTTGCCATGTTCACATACACACACATAGCCTCTTAAATAAGTATTTATGAATACAGTTAACTTAGCTATGTATGTATATTATATATGTTAGCATATTGTGTTGTAATATATAAGTTTATATAACCATTTTAAATACCATGATTATAGACCTAATGTTGAATACCAATATATGCATGTGTATATATGTGTAGACATATATAGCTTAAAGTAATAGATTACCTAGTGTATATCCAATGTGAATCCTTGCCTATTTGAGTATTGAATAATTGCATGCTATATAGAGTTGGGTGTATGTTGGCTTGTATAGCCTTGTATTGATGTGTGCTTGCTAGGATAGTCTTGGTTAGGCCTAGTAAGACTTGCTGGGTTAGGACATGTCCTAGTTTGACCTAGTTTGACTAGTGTAGTTGACCAGAGTTGACCAAGGGTTGACTTTAGCCTAGTTTGACCTAGATTCATGTAGAATGCATTGTAGTGCTTTATATTACCCTTCTGGACATGTTGTGACTTGTGCTGTTCTAATTAGGAGCCAGACACCTCTCCTCGGACAGTATCTTTACCTTGGACATTCAGATATCAGGCGAGTACATTCTCTGATCATTTCATATCCTGCTTAGAATTATTTTCTGCATTAAATTACTTTACTTGTACTGTCACGTTGGTCACACGGATTGGTACTATACGGATCCCTTCTTGAGATGTTATCCTTAGGGAGCATCGGGTACTACATGTTCTGTACGTTTTACTTACATGACGTATCACTATGCTTCACAGGTTCTTTGATCACTTGTGACATATACTCTTATGATCACAGAGTCTCCTAGAATCTCCTATCCCATTTACTGGATATCCTAGAATCTCCTAGAATCCCCATTTTTGGGATAACCATGTATCACCCTTCGGGGGCTTTGCGTGGAATCATAACATAACTTGGTTGGATCCTTGTGTATCGATTGGGGGTACGGGAGAGTAGAAGTAGACATGTGAATAATATCCAAGTAGTATCTTATCAGAATCTCTTCCATAGTGTCTTATCAAAATCTCCTATGCCATTTACATGTCTATATTGTACTCTGACTCACTAGCCACATGTTAGTTCTCTATTTATAGTAGATATTTCTATTACAGCTCTCTCTCTGTTTACATACAGCATTTCTTTCAGTACCTGTATCTTACTTTACTACATGATTATATTTTCTAACCTGCTATGAACTGTTGAGATGTAATGTGCTCGCTCCTGTCCTGACTGGACCTGTTGATAAATTTTACAGATAGCCAGGAGGTTGTCTGCTAGCCTAGAGGAGACAGTAGAGGTTGCATAGATAGCTAAGGTTTTTGCTTATAGTTTATTTTCAGTCATCTTGAGTTGTATTTATAGATTACTGTATTTGGGTTTTGAGATGTATTCTGAGTTTGTATCTTAGACACTTAGACTTCTATCTGTTGTATCTCTTTTCGATTTCATGTTTTATCTATCTTCCTTTATGCTCTATCTTAGATGTGATTGAGTTTACATTCTGCTATGTCACCCCCATTCGGGGAGTATAAACTGTTTAGTCTTATACTGTTAGATGCATTGAGACCTAGGACAGTGTTCTACCGCCGACACTGCGGCGTAGGCTGGGCGTTGTTACGTTCTCGTGCCCTAACTCTAGGGTGCGGGTCGTGACAGTTTATGGTTTCTAGCCTAGTTAGGATGGCATGTGGGCCAAGCCCAGCTAGTATGTGGGTCCCACTAGTGTCCAGGCTACCCGGGTCTCCAACTTAAGTCCAAATTGGATAAAATTCAAACTCAATCAACCAAATCCCTAAAAATCCTATAAAATAAAAAAAAATCCCAAAAATTATAAAACTTGGAAAATGATGAAAATACCCCTAATTCGAAAACTGGGGGTGACAAATCTACCCTCCTTAAAAGAATTTCGTCCTCGAAATTGAATGAGAACTAACACAGCAACATGAATAGAACAAGGAAGGAAAACAAAGAATTTTACCTCAAGGCTCGAAGAGATATGGGAATCGCTCCCGCATGTTGTCCTCTCTCTCCCAGGTAGACTCACCTGGAGAGTGGTGTCTCCATGCAACGCGAACCAAGGGAATGACCTGGTTTCGGAGCACCTTCTATCTTCGGTCCAAGATCTCAACCGACTTCTCTGGATAGCTGAGTATCGGTCCCACTTCGATCTCGGAGTGGTCCAAGACGTGACTGGGATGTGCCACATACCGTCTCAGCTGCGACACGTGGAACACGTTGTGCACTTCCTCTAGTACGGGCGGTAACTCCAGTCGGTAAGCCACTGCACCGACCCTGTCCAAGATACAAAAAGTTTCGATGTATCGTGGACTAAGCTTCCCGCCACCACCAAAACGAATCGTGCCACGCGTCGGAGAAATTCGCAGGAACACAAGATCATCAACATAGAACAAAAACACAAGGCTTAGAGGTTGATCTAAAACAATCACAATCAGACTCAAATACTAGAAAAATCTAAACTATACCTCAAACTCCAACGGCCTCCGGTAGCTATCGGCCCAATGCCGCTGCCTATCCTGTGCCATCCGATGTCTATCTTTGATAACCCTGACCTTCTCTGCAGCATCCACTGCCATCTCAGGGCCAAGCAAAACCCTCTTGCTGACATCATCCCAAGACAAGGGAGTACGGCACCTCCGTCCGTATAGAGCCTCGAAAGGTGACATCTCTATACTGGCTTGGTAGCTGTTGTTGTAAGCAAACTCTACCAAGTGAAGGTGGTCCTCCCAAGATCCCTCGAAGTCTAAGACATAGGTACGAAGCATATCCTCGAGGGTCTGAATCGTCCTCTCCGACTGCCCGTCTGTCTGGGGGTGGTATGCGGTACTGAACTTGAGTGATGTGCCCAAACTAAGCTGCAAACTCCTCCAGAGGTGGGAAGTGAATCGGCTATCCCGATCCGAGACTATACTCACTAGAATCCCGTACAATCAGACTATCTGCCGCACGTACATCTCGGCCAGCCTCTCCATAGACAAACCTACCTTGAAAGGCAAAAAGTGGGCCGATTTGGTCAATCGATCAACACTGACCCAAATCGCATCCTTCCCTCCCGGAGAGTGCGGAAGCCCAGATACAAAGTCCATAGTGATATGCTCCCACTTCTACTTAAGAATGGGTAGTGGCTGGAGCAATCCACCGGGTCTCTGCCTCCCGGCTTTCACCTGCTGGCACACCAAGCATCTAGAAACGAACTGAGCCACCTCACGTTTCATGCCATACCACCAAACATGCTATCTCAAGTCTCTATACATCTTGTTGGCTCCTGGATGCATAGAGTACTGAAAGTGATGCGCCTCCTGAAGAACCTCCTCCCGAAGTCCTCCGCTCGACACGCACAATCTGGTACCATGCCTCAACGACCCATCTTCCGCTATAGAGAACTCATCCAACAGTCCTGCCC
This sequence comes from Iris pallida, assembly GCA_029216955.1. Lineage (NCBI taxonomy): Eukaryota > Viridiplantae > Streptophyta > Magnoliopsida > Asparagales > Iridaceae > Iris > Iris pallida. The sequence continues at coordinate 21,260,733 of JANAVB010004800.1, forward strand.
GGACCTGCTCCCTGATGACCCTCAGAGCCTCATCCTCAAACTGAGCTGCCCTGACTCTATCCATCAGCTCTGACTGCACCTGGAGACCCCACATATGCTCCTCGAACCCAGGAACTATCACCTCTATGCCCAAACTCTCCAGATCTGCCAGAAGGTGACGATCCATCGTCAAACACATGGCCACGGGATACCTGCTCAAAGCATCCGCAACCACGTTGGCCTTCTCCGGATGGTACTGTAAGGATATATCAAAATCCTTCATCAGCTCTAACCATCGCCTCTGCCTCATATTCAGCTCCTTCTGGGTAAACACGTACTTCAAGCTCTTGTGGTCAGTGTAAATCTCCACACGCTCTCCGTACAAATAGTGTTTCCACAGCTTCAAAGCAAATATGACTGCTGCCAGCTCCAGATCGTGGGTAGGGTAGTTTCTCTCATGAGGACGTAACTGTCTAGATGCATAGGCAATCACCTTCCCGAGCTGCTGAAGTACACAACCCAAACCCCGTCCCGAAGCGTCACTGTAGATCGTATAACCACCAGATCCAGATGGCAGCGTCAAGATAGGAGCTGTAGTCAACCTCGTCTTCAGTTCCTCAAAGGCGGCCTGGCACTCCTCGGACCAAACAAACTCTTCGTCCTTCCTGGTAAGTCGGGTCATCGGCTGGGCAATCCTGGAAAAGTCCTGCACGAACCTCCGGTAATAACCTGCCAGACCCAGAAAACTCCGAACCTCTGCTACTGAGCTCGGTATAGACCAGGACTCTACTGCAGAAATCTTCTTCGGATCTACTGAAATCCCCTCGCCAGAGACAACATGGCCTAGGAACTCCACGCGATCCAAGAAGAACTCGCACTTCGACAGCTTCCCATACAGCTGCTCCCTCCTGAGAGTGTCCAGCACAATCCTCAGATGCTCCTCGTGCTCCTCTGGCATCTTTGAATAGATGAGAATGTCATCGATGAAGACCACCACAAACTTATCAAGGTACTGATGGAATACCTTGTTCATCACGTTTATAAATACCGCCGGGGCATTGGTCAACCCAAACGGCATGATGGTATACTCATACTGGCCTTAGCGAGTCCGAAATGCAGTCTTCGGAATGTCATCCCGCTTCACCTTCATCTGATGGTACCTTGTACGCAAGTCGATCTTCCAGAACACCCTCGTGCCGCTCAACTGGTCGAACAAGTCATCAATCCTTGGCAAAGGATACTTGTTCTTGATGGTAAGGTTGTTGAGCACCCTGTAATCAATGCACATACGTACCGTACCATCCTTCTTTGGGACGAAAAGAACTAGCGCACCCCAAGGTGAAGAACTAGATCGAATAAAGCCCTTGTCCTCCAGCTCGTCGACCTGTTTCTTCAGCTCCGCTAACTCACTATTGTTGATTCTATAGACGTGCTGTGAGATGGGCTCAGCGCCCGGCACTAGGTCTATAGAAAACTCAATATCACGATCTAGCGGCATCCCGGGCAACTCCTCGGGAAAGACATCCAAGAACTCAGCAATAAGTGGATGTGGCAACACCGACCCCGCCAACAACGCTCCACAGAATCCATCTCCTGGCTCTGCTGTACCCCTGGTGAACTCAAACTCCGGCTCTCCCGGCGTCCTGAACAGAATCCTGCCCCCTCTGTAGTCTATGCTAGCATGGTGCATGCTCAACCAGTCCATACCGAGTACCACATCGTAACTCGGAAGTGGCATTACGAGCAAACACGCACTCAGCTCCCGGCCTCTCAAAGAAACTCTCTGCCCCTTGCAAACATTATTAACCAGGATGATGCCATTCCTAGTCATAATCTTCCAAGTCCTACCAAGATACTCAGCAATGATATTGTGCCTAAGAGCAAAAGAAACAGACATAAAACTGTGTGTAGCACCAGAATCAAACAAGGCTAAAGCTGGAAAAGAATTGAGCAGAACAGAACCTGCGACAACATCCGCTATAGGCTCCATCTCCTCGGCTGCAAGAGCAAAGGCTCTACCCTGAACACCCTTCTGCTGGCGGTGCTGGACAAACTGTTGCTGCTAGGTCGGAAGTGGACCCCACTGCTGAACTACAGGCACACTAGCTGGTGCCCTCGAAACAGGTGCCCTCTGAGCTGCTCCAGCAACACGGGGGTTCTTAGGACACTCCCGCATCTGATGCCCAGCGGTACCGCAAAAGAGACACAAACCCAGCCTCCTCCTGCAGAACTCAAAGAGGTGACCGGGCTTTAGTAGTGGCACGGAGGATCATCATGTCCCTGACGCTGTTGAACCCTCTGGACAGGTGCCCTAGCCTGCACCTGCTGATGATGATGCTGGAACGGCTGATGCTGAAGCTGAGGACGCTTAGCAGCCCCCGCGCTGCTACTGGCCCCCGAAAATAAATCACGATCCCTCTTCGGCTTCAAGCCCCACTCTCTCTCCTCATTCCGAGCCTCCGTATAGACCTCTGCATATGTCGCATAGAAGAAAGGGATCAGGATCTTGATATCCCATGTCAATCCCTCCCGGAAGCGCTCTGCTCGGATCACTGGGTCATTAACCATGTACTCGGCGTATCGGCTCAGCCGGCCGAACTCCGCCGCATGCTCCTCCACAGTATACTGCCCTGCTGCAGGTTCTGAAACTGCCATACTAGGTCGATCTTGTCTGTGGAGGAAAAGAACTTCTCTCTGAACACGGCCCGAAACTCAGCCCAAGTGTGGCCCTCTTCAGCAAGAGCCGGCTCGTTTCGGAACCATGTCCGGGCAACATTTAATAACTGCAAGCCAACCGCCTCGACCTTCAGGTCGTCTGCCAGGTGGGAGGCCCTCATCTGACGCTCGATATCCTCGAGCCAGTCATCAGCATATACAATGCCCACGGTCCCTCTGAAATCCCTCGGACCCATCTTCTTGAAAGCCTGGATGTCTCCGGGCTTCTGCTGCTGGACCTCCCGCTGTGGAGCCCCACGCTCCACCGTAGCCAGGGCCAACCTATGGGCATCCTCCATACCCGGGCGCATGGCCTCAGTCTGTCTCATATGTGCCTCATGCTGGGCCTGCTGGGACTCCAGCACCTGCTGAAAGAATACGAGCATCTGTCCCATGTCTGTAGGCAGAGGAGGCAATGGAAGAATAGCTCCCACCACCGGCGGAGGAGTCCCCTGCTGAGGAAGAGGAGGAAGAACACCCCCGACAGCTCCCGTCGTAGCCCCCGGCACTGCAGGAAGAGCACCCGCAATGACCCCGGGGACAGTCATCGAGAGCGCTGGAGGAGTACACCCAAGCGCCCCTACTGAAGTCCCAACTGCAGGGGAAGTGACTGGAGCCTGTCCGCCAGAGGTAGCAGACCTCTCCGTCTCCTCGTGCTCCTCACCGGAAGAATGAGTCATAACCATCCTGGAGACAGATTGAAAGAAAGATATCAATATGGCACAAGAAGGACTACATCAAAGGAGGACAGCTAGAATACATTAAATCAATATCAAAGGCGATAAGCAAGATAAGCAAGGAAAGATCCTACTGTGATTGAGTACTCTTAGCCTACTACCTCCTATATGTAACACAGGCTCGTAGTCAACACTTTAAGACGAGTGCCGCTACGACATCGCAGTAATTGCGACTTTAGGACCTGCGTGGGCCACCACTAAAAATGTGTCACGACCCGCACCCGCTGTAAAGGCACGTGTGCGTAACAACGCCCAGCCCACATCGTAAAAACGGCATAGAACGCTGTAGGATTACTACTCTAACAACAGTTTATATAATATCAAAAACCTATCGAGAATATGGTCAACTCCGAACGGAGGACAAGCAATGATAATATATGAGTACTCAATCACAACTCTAAGATGATAAAGTAAATACTGAAAGATAAAGACAATACGACAATAAAATATAACATGTCAAGTCCAAACACAAAGAATATACAAGTCCAAAGTCTCTAATATTAAACAAAACAATAACAGTCCCAAGAGTAACTGGAGACATGGTCCAGTACAAAAAAACCTACTCTATCTACAGGATAGGCAGTATCTCGCCCTGCGGTACTGCACCCTGCGGATCTAGGGTATCTGTCTCTAAACCCACTACGTCCGGTGGGCCGTAGTAAGTGCAATAATTATCCTCCTCTACATCTGTAAACATTTTCAACATATTCGGTCAGGATGGAACGAGTACATATATCTCATAACAGATCTCAAGATAGAATAAAAGCCATAAGACTGTAAATCAAGCATATACAATAAAATCATAGAGTGTACATATATGTATCATGGCATGGTAAGCTGTAGAGCTAGAGCTAGAACAGGAAAGTAGAACTGATCATGATATGTACACAAATCAAGGTAAGCCATATATCCAATGTGTGTGAGTAGTAGTTTCAACGTGTGATCGGCTTGGGCACCTGTAGAGAACTGGTCTGGCTAGTCATAAGTGCGGTATATGACTAACAACTGTTCGGGAATACGGGATGGATTTGATCACAGGCATACGCTACTACTCCCCCACCCCCAACTGGTAGAATGGATCCAAACAGGACACGTCACTGCACAGGATTCTATGAGAAGGGAGCAAGTCTTCTCTAGAATCGGTGAACACATATTGCGCAAGAGCTACAATGGAGCTTGCACAATACATCCCAAGCTAACAAGGAGTAACATTGTCACGCCCCAGAACCAGAATACTGGAGAGCGGGGGAATGACTCAGCCAGCTACGTATTACGGGTAGATGAATACCGTATAATACGATCAATGCTGTCTAACCAGACGAGGGGGTGCATACTACATAAAAGTCTTTCTATGGTCACTTCACATCTATTGTCTCAATCATTCGAAACAAGAAACAGAAATAGAGAACATGTAAGATAAAGCAGTAAGGCGTCCCAAACGCTCTGTCAAAATGTTCTTGATATCTGGCTTTACAAAATATAGCCAGATTGATGTAGCAAAAGTATACACAATTGTTATCAGCTGCAGCCTGACTTAGTTACAATTATGCAAAAGTAAGTACAAGACAATCCGACTAACATGTCGGTGCCAAACGACAAAGTATAAAGTATTTATCAAAACGAGCGGGGAAGTAAGAAAACCCACTCGAGTCCTCCTGCGATCATCCTTCTAGTGTTGACCATCTTGGAGGTAGAAGTAAGCTGGATCCTCGGGAACCGGCTCTAAATTTGGCCATGCAAAACCAGAGAGGTTAGACCTCTAATAGCAAGTACCTCAAGGGAGGACGATATGAAGGACTAAACCGGTAAGTAAGAGAATATAATAATAGATCTCTGCTTGCTACTAGAACTCACATCACATCAAGACACTCCGAACCAACCTTCCAACCAAACAAGGACAGAAGTTGGCCCGTCATGTCCTGACATTCTGATCATCCTAGTTAGGTAACAGAGTACAGATTCACATCACATCAAGACACTCCGAACCAACCTCCCAACCAAACAAGGACAGAAGTTGGCCCGTCATGTCTTGACATTCTGATCATCCCAGCTAGGTAACAGAGTACAGTGCACATACAAATCATCTTGAACGGCCAATCAACTACTACGGCTTGCTACTGTGTGTTCCAAGTTATCCTGGAATAATACAATTAGGGATTCCTCAGTTCTTACTATGTACAAGCAAGACTAGTCTATCCAGTCAATCAATTGGCCCATGCATGAATTAGACGAGTCCTAGCAGGACGCCCGTCAATATACAATATACAATAATAATAAAAGCAGATACTGTTCCCTGTCCGTATGACAGATTTACAGTATCTGTGGGAACCAGTCGGCCCGTCGGGTACTACTCGTTCCAAGGGGGCTGCCATGTAAGAATTCGGGAATCCATTCTCTCCATGCAATCATTATTTTATTTAACTTAATAGTCCCTACGTTGGGTGAAATCCCATGCCGTGGATCATGGTCATTCAAATGAGTACTTTCGTACGGGGTACGATATGCACAACTCTGCAACGATACCAGTGCGGTTAGGTTGCAGGTCTTACATAGCGTAATGCAACAATCAAATCTAACCACGGTAATCATGCCTTGACCATAAAGTACACATGCTATTTTTGTAAGATAAAAATAACTAAATAAATAAATAATTTGAAGCCTGCATGTGCCTGTATGCCAATATTCGAGATTAGCCAGTCGATTCCAATAGTTCATTATATGAACGTGTCTCATTTATTCAATTCAATAAGACGACTAGCCAGCCTCTTTAGTTCCAACTAGGAACGCATGATCAATTTTAGTCAAGCTAACAATTATCATCACGGTATCAAGGCATGAAAGTCAACTAGTATTCAGTGGGGTCGAGTCTACAACCTTCAGGGTTTAATTCCAGTCAAACCGGGTATCTATAACTCAATTCATGACACATGGTACATCCCACGTAGCAATCTATAATTAATAGAAATATTTAACATATCATGATTCATCAAGTTTATGCAAAAATGCGTAAGGATATAAAATGGACGTAAAATATCTAATAAAATATCAATATTCAGGGCTATAAAATAGTCATGCGGCTAAGTCTAATGCGGCCAGGATGGATCTTATGCGGCAAGGAAAAGAGTCGGGTTCATGCGGCTCAGGGGGTAGAGGCACATGCGGCTGAAGAGGCTGGAACCTATGCGGCTGGCGAGTGGGACTAGCTCCCATGCGGCAAGCAGAAGGGGTGTTCCATGCGGCTAGGATGAATTGGGCTCATGCGGCCGAAAAAGGCAAGACACATGCGGTCAGCGGGAAGGATATTCATGCGGCTGGCGGGAATGAGTCCATGCGGCTCAACCAAGTCGAACCCCATGCGGCCGGGTCAAGGAGATTTGCTTATGCGGCTGGCGGGGGGAAAAGTTCATGCGGCTATAAGGTTTAGGACCTCATGCGGCCAGCGAGTGAGTCAGGTTCATGCGGCTCAGTTTTTAGGAGAGAAATTCATGCGGTCAAAAAGACGAGGGCGCATATGCGGTTAAGTGGGGAAAGTCCATGCGGCTAGGAGAACTCCCTATGCGGCTGGGCTCAAATGAGTCTCATGCGGCCGGGTAGAAACTTTCCACGCGGCTGAGAAGGAAACAACCCATGCGGCTGGGAATCACTTGCCGTATGAATTATTCACGCGGTCAAGTCAAGTACTGTTCTTCTTCTCCAAGTTTCAGAGAAGAAGAACACCATGAACCCAAGCTTCAAAGCTCCATAAAACCTTCATCCAGAGTCCAAATTCGAACTTCCATAGGTCAAAATTGGGTAGAACGAAATTCTCTACAACATGGAACCATCGAAACTTGAAGATAACAAAGTTTACTAGATCAAAATCTAAGAAATCCGAAAATGTAACAAACTTAGATCTACAATAAATTAGCCATGGAAATTAAAAATGCTAAGTACTAAAGAGACTTAGAATCAAATAAGGAGGATGATGGAACAATAATAATGGGGATCCATCAAGAAGCAAGTTGGTACTTGCCTACGGTTTGGTAGGTGGAGAGAGTAAAGAAGAAGAAGAGGAGTAATGGTGAAGAAGTAAAGTAAATGAGGAGAGAGAAGGGAGAGGGTGACTTAAATAAAAAGGTGCTGGTAGGTGGGAGTTGGGCCGGGTCCAATAGGTCCAATAAGGCTAACCCGAAAGTAAGACTAAAAGCAGGGAATAAAATGCAGGTAATTAAATTACAGGAAGAAATATAGAAATAAAATTGCAGGAATAAATTAACATGAAAATTAAAGAGCAGCTAATTAATTAACATGAAGATTTAAAGAGCAGATAATAGAATTGCAGAAAAACAAAGTACGGAAAATAAAATACAGGTAATTAATCAACATGAAGTTATTAAGAATTTAAATACAGGATACTACATAATAATTGCTAAATAAATACATTCAGGCAATATACGTAATAAAATACGCATTCTGGGAACGGGGAGTGACATCTCTACCCTCCTTAGAAAAATTCCGTCATCGGAATTTCAAATCCAAACAGGATAGAAACATCGGGGCTAAACTAATCTAAGTACAAGCAATTCAATGAAGCAATCCTTTTACAATGTCCATAGCAAGTAACATATATGTAAATCCATCAATTCTACGATATCAAGCAATTCTACCCATAAGGGGTTAAGCATGAGGAATCAAGACAATCAAGGTACACAGAAAAAGATATACCTTGTGAGTCAAATAGATGTGGATATCGTGATCGGATATCATCCTCACGTTCCCACGTTGACTCTCCCAATGAGTGATGACCCCAAGCAACGCGGACAAGACTAATTGTACGGTTCTTGAGTATCTTCTCTCTTCGGTCCAAAATGGACACAGGCTGTTCCTCATAAGACAGGTTGGTACCAACAACCAGCTCAGAGTGATCGAGGACATGGCTTGGGTCCGATACATACCTTCGCAACTGAGATACATGAAATACGTCATGCACCTCTCGTAACGAAGGTGGAAGGGACAAACGATAAGCAACATCGCCTATCCGATCAAGGATAACAAATGGGCCCACGTACCGCGGACTCAGTTTCCCACGAACGCCAAACCTAATGACCCCACGGGTAGGTGAGATCCGCAAGAATACGTGGTCCCCAGCAGAGAACTCTAGCGGCCTACGATGCTGGTCCGCCCAATGACGATGTCGGTCCTGCGCAACTCGAAGTCGCTCTCTAATTCCCTTGACTAATTCAACTGTCTGAACAATCATTTCTGTGCCTAACATCTTCCTTTCCCCGATATCATCCCATGCTAGTGGCGACCTGCACCTCTTACCATATAATGCTTCGAATGGCACCATCTGGATACTGGCTTGATAACTATTGTTGTATGAGAACTCGACCAAGTGAAGGTGACTCTCCCAAGACCCTCCAAAATCTAGAGTACAAGCTCGCAACATGTCTTCTAAGGTCTGAATCGTTCTTTCTGATTGCCCATCCGTCTGCGGATGGTAAGCCGTGCTAAATCTTAACTTGGTACCCAGACTATGATGCAAGCTCTTCCAGAAATGTGATGTAAAACGGGTATCTCGATCCGACACAATACTGACAGGGACTCTATGCTGCCTGACTATCTGTTGCATATACAACTCTGCCAACTTTTCTGTAGATTGCCCTACTCTGAAAGGAAGAAAATGTGCCACCTTCGTAAGCCGATCCACTATCACCCAAATAGCATCTTTACCACTTGGTGATCTCGGTAAACCGGTCACAAAGTCCATTGTAATATGTTCCTATTTCCATTCCGGAATAGGAAGCGGTTGCAATAATCCAGCTGGCCTCTGCTGTTCTGCCTTCACTTGCTGACATACCAAGCAACGGAAAACGAATCTAGCTATCTCTCTCTTCATTCCATTCCACCAGAAGTGCTGCTTGATATCTTGGTACATCTTGGTCCCTCCAGGATGTATAGAATATTGAGAACTGTGAGCTTCTGTCATAACTTCCTGTCTGATGTCTCCACTAGGTACACATAGACGTGACCCAAACCTAAGTGTACCATCTTCATGAATTCTCATCTCCTTCCTGAGTCCTGACTCACATTCTTCCCTAAGCTTCTGAATCCTTGGGTCCTGTGCCTGAGCTGCCTTGATCCTATCTACCAAGTCAGATTGGACTTGTAGACTAGCCAGAACTCCTACATCACTAGGAAGTATAACTTCTATGTCCATCTCCTGAAGGTTTTCTAAGATATGCTTCTGCGTTGTTAACATAAATGCGCCGCCTCTCCTGCTAAGAGCGTCTGCTACCACATTAGCCTTGCCTGGATGATACTGAAGCTCCACGTCATAGTCCTTGATCAACTCCAACCATCTCCTCTGCCTCATGTTCAGCTCCTTCTAAGTAAAGATGTACTTCAGACTTTTATGATCTGTGTACATTTTCACTCGGTCACCATATAAGTAATGCCTCCATAGCTTCAAAGCAAATACTACTTCCGCCAACTCCAAATCATGAGTTGGGTAATTCTTCTCGTGGTCTCGAAGCTGCCTAGATGCATATGCTATCACCTTCCCATGTTGCATAAGGACACATCCAAGTCCTTTACCTGACGCATCACAATATACAGTAAAACCTCCGGGTCCCACTGGCAATGTAAGAATAGGCGCTGATATCAACTTCTGCTTCAGATTCTCAAATGATGCCTGGCATTCTACAGACCAAACGAATGGTACATCCTTCCGGGTCAAGCGGGTCATGGGTGCTGAAAGCCTTGCAAAGTCTGACACAAACCTTCTGTAATATCCTGCCAATCCCAAGAAACTCCGTACATCAGCTACGGTCTTGGGTACTGGCCAACTCTCTACTGCTTCTACCTTCTTGGGATCCACTGCTACTCCAGCTCCTGATATGATGTGACCCAGAAATGAAATATGATCCATCCAGAACTCACACTTGCTGAGCTTGGCATACAACTGGTTCTCTCTCAGAACCTGCAACACTTTCCTGAGGTGGTCTTCATGCTCCTCTTCACTAGCAGAGTACACAAGAATGTCGTCGAGAAATACTACGACAAACTGATCTAAGTACGGCATAAAGATGCGATTCATCAAATCCATGAATATTGCTGGAGCATTGGTTAAACCAAACGGCATTACTAAGAATTCATAATGCCCATACTTCGACCTGAATGCTGTCTTGGGAATGTCCTCCTTTCGAACCCTCACTTGATGGTACCCTGAACGAAGATCTATCTTGGAGAAAACTCTAGCCTTGCTCAACTGATCAAACAAGTCGTCGATCCTTGGTAGTGGGTACTTGTTCTTTACTGTTGCCGCGTTAAGCTTCCTGTAGTCAATGCATAATCTGGATGATCCATCCTTCTTCCCTACAAGTACCACTGGCGCTGCCCATGGTGACACGCTAGCTTGGATAAACTTCTTCTCCTTCAATTCCTCTATATGCTGATATACCTTGGCCTGCTCCGAATCCGCCATTCTGTAAACCCGATCTGATATTGGTTTAGTTCCTGGTGCCAATTCTATACTGAACTCAATATCTCTAACCGGTGGTAGACCTGGAAGTTCCTCGGGAAATACGTCTAGAAATTCTTCAACTACCTTCGGAATCTGAACTTCTTCCATTGCTGTTACTACTTTCTGCTCTTACTGAGTTGCCTCTGACCTGACTAAGGTGAATCTCTTCATGTCTGGAATATCAAAAGATACACTCCCACTACGACAATCTATTGTCGCATGACTGTCTTTCAGCCAGTCCATGCCTAAGATAACGTCGAAATTTCCAACAGGAAATTCTATCAACCGGGCGGATAAAGGATGCCCGTACACTACAACACTACATGCTAAACTAACTCTACTAACTCCCACGAGCCCATTACCAGTGAGTATATTCAACCTCCCTGGCAATGCCTCGAACTCCACTCCTAGTCGTGTCGCAAATTGTGCAGATATAAATGAGTGAGATGCTCCCGAATCAAACAATGCTACTGCTGGATATGAGGCGACGAGAATGTTACCTGCCACAACATCTCCCGATGCCAATGCCTCTTCCAAGGACAGTGTGAATGCTTGCCCTCGACCCCCTTGCTGATTCCCATGCTGCGGCCTAGCCTGGTGCTGCTGCTGGCCCCTGCCTTGATGATGCTGGGGTGGTCTACGTTGGTGTTGCTGCATCGGCGGTCCCTGCTGCCGAAACATCTGAGCCTGTGATACTAACGGACGCTGCGCCAACGGCCTCACTGCCAATGCTGGTCCTCGATACTGCCCTGCCCCTGGTGCTGGCAGAGCAGGAAACTGCTGCCCTGGTCCTCCTGATCTTGTATTCATGGGACATGTGGTAACCCGATGATCTGGATTTCCACATATCAGACACAGTCCATTCAATGTCCGACACACATCTCTAGTGTGCCCCATCTTCCTACAATAAGTGCAGCCCGTCGGGGGTTGCTGGTTCTTCTTCTGTTGTTGCTGCCTGGGTGGTGGTGCTGGCCCTCGTATCGCCACATCATGGATACGAATACCAGGGGATGGTGCTGTTGTTCGGGGCGCTGCTCCCCCTCCTCCTTCAATCTGACTGTGGGATCTCTTCTGACCCCCAGTCCTTACTGCAAGCCTCTGAATGGTGATCTCATGCCTTCGAGTCGCCGTCAATATCTCATCAAAAGTCTGGTAATTGTGCCCCTCTATCAATTGCAAGAGCTCAAGATAAAACCCTTGCTGAAACCTCATGGCCCTCTGGCGCTCTGTTGCTACCATCTCTGGGGCAAACCTACTCAATCTGCAGAACTCCGCTGCGTAAGCATCTACAGTCTTGCCAGCCTGCCTGAGGCTGATAAACTTCTGTTGTAGCTCAAACTGCGCCACAACTCCATAGTACTTCGTCTTGAATCTTGCTGTGAAATCGTCCCAAGCAACGGGACGTCTGATGCCTACCTCCTCTGATTCCCACCAATCACGTGCGAGATCCTGAAGTAACAACTTCACTAGATCCACACGTTCTTCTGCTGGTACCTTAGCGGCTGTCAGAATAGCCTCGATATCCTTAAGCCATGCATCTGCTGAGATGGCATCCTCCGTGCCTTCGAAACGACGGGGGTTGTGCTTGCAAAACCTGGCTGATGCTCCTGAATCTGGCCTCGCCCCTCTTTCCAATGCCGTCTGTAATCCTTGGTTGAGTAGTACATTCTGCTCCTGCAACTGAGCGTGCATGCGCTGCTGGGCTAACATCTGGTGTTGCTGTGCAGCCATCATCCCTCTCATGATCTCTAGAAGGGCTGGTGTGTCCACTTCCACAGGGGTAGGTGGAACTACGGGTGGGTTCGGAATATCCGGATACTGCGGTCCAACTGCTGGTTCAGCTATCACTTCTTCCTGGGTAGCCTCCTGAGGTGAGACTGTCCCTTGTTGCTGACCAACAGGGTCAGGTTGTCCATGTTGTTGCTGTCCAGCTCTAACAGATGCGGACGAGGTGCCCCTAAGAAAAGGGACAAGAGAACAATCAAACGACCGGACATGAAGGATCAATAAAGTCAAAGGATACCGAAATGTCAAGCAAGGGTTGAGAACAACGAATCATGAGATCAAGGGGGAACATATATGATTGAGACATCCTATAAATCAAAATACCCCACAAGTCTGAAATCAGACCTGCATGGGCCACCACTAAATCCTTGTCACGCCCCAGAACCAGAATACTGGAGAGCGGGGGAATGACTCAGCCAGCTACGTATTACGGGTAGATGAATACCGTATAATACGATCAATGCTGTCTAACCAGACGAGGGGGTGCATACTACATAAAAGTCTTTCTATGGTCACTTCACATCTATTGTCTCAATCATTCGAAACAAGAAACAGAAATAGAGAACATGTAAGATAAAGCAGTAAGGCATCCCAAACGCTCTGTCAAAATGTTCTTGATATCTGGCTTTACAAAATATAGCCAGATTGATGTAGCAAAAGTATACACAATTGTTATCAGCTGCAGCCTGACTTAGTTACAATTATGCAAAAGTAAGTACAAGACAATCCGACTAACATGTCGGTGCCAAACGACAAAGTATAAAGTATTTATCAAAACGAGCGGGGAAGTAAGAAAACCCACTCGAGTCCTCCTGCGATCATCCTTCTAGTGTTGACCATCTTGGAGGTAGAAGTAAGCTGGATCCTCGGGAACCGGCTCTAAATCTGGCCATGCAAAACCAGAGAGGTTAGACCTCTAATAGCAAGTACCTCAAGGGAGGACGATATGAAGGACTAAACCGGTAAGTAAGAGAATATAATAATAGATCTCTGCTTGCTACTAGAACTCACATCACATCAAGACACTCCGAACCAACCTCCCAACCAAACAAGGACAGAAGTTGGCCCGTCATGTCCTGACATTCTGATCATCCTAGTTAGGTAACAGAGTACAGATTCACATCACATCAAGACACTCCGAACCAACCTCCCAACCAAACAAGGACAGAAGTTGGCCCGTCATGTCTTGACATTCTGATCATCCCAGCTAGGTAAAAGAGTACAGTGCACATACAAATCATCTTGAACGGCCAATCAACTACTACGGTTTGCTACTGTGTGTTCCAAGTTATCCTGGAATAATGTAATTAGGGATTCCTCAGTTCTTACTATGTACAAGCAAGGCTAGTCTATCCAGTCAATCAATTGGCCCATGCATGAATTAGACGAGTCCTAGCAGGACGCCCGTCAATATACAATATATAATAATAATAAAAGCAGATACTGTTCCCTGCCCGTGTGACAGATTTACAGTATCTGTGGGAACCAGCCGGCCCGTCGGGTACTACTCGTTCCAAGGGGGCTGCTATGTAAGAATTCGGGAATCCATTCTCTCCATGCAATCATTATTTTATTTAACTTAATAGTCCCTACGTTGGGTGAAATCCCATACCGTGGATCATGGTCATTCAAATGAGTACTTTCGTACGGGGTACGATATGCACAACTCTGCAACGATACCAGTGCGGTTAGGTTGCAGGTCTTACATAGCGTAATGCAACAATCAAATCTAACCACGGTAATCATGCCTTGACCATAAAGTACACATGCTATTTTTGTAAGATAAAAATAACTAAATAAATAAATAATTTGAAGCCTGCATGTGCCTGTATGCTAATATTCGAGATTAGCCAGTCGATTCCAATAGTTCATTATATGAACGTGTCTCATTTATTCAATTTAATAAGACGACTAGCCAGCCTCTTTAGTTCCAACTAGGAACGTATGATCAATTTTAGTCAAGCTAACAATTATCATCACGGTATCAAGGCATGAAAGTCAACTAGTATTCAGTGGGGTCGAGTCTACAACCTTCAGGGTTTAATTCCAGTCAAACCGGGTATCTATAACTCAATTCATGACACATGGTATATCCCACGTAGCAATCTATAATTAATAGAAATATTTAACATATCATGATTCATCAAGTTTATGCAAAAAGGCGTAAGGATATAAAATGGACGTAAAATATCTAATAAAATATCAATATTCAGGGCTATAAAATAGTCATGCGGCTAAGTCTAATGCGGCCAGGATGGATCTTATGCGGCAAGGAAAAGAGTCGGGTTCATGCGGCTCAGGGGGTAGAGGCACATGCGGCTCAGGGGGTAGAGGCACATGCGGCTGAAGAGGCTGGAACCTATGCGGCTGGCGAGTGGGACTAGCTCCCATGCGACAAGCAGAAGGGGTGTTCCATGCGGCTAGGATGAATTGGGCTCATGCGGCCGAAAAAGGCAAGACACATGCGGTCAGCGGGAAGGATATTCATGCGGCTGGCGGGAATGAGTCCATGCGGCTCAACCAAGTCGAACCCCATGCGGCCGGGTCAAGGAGATTTGCTTATGCGGCTGGCGGGGGGAAAAGTTCATGCGGCTATAAGGTTTAGGACCTCATGCGGCCAGCGAGTGAGTCAGGTTCATGCGGCTCAGTTTTTAGGAGAGAAATTCATGCGGTCAAAAAGACGAGGGCGCATATGCGGTTAAGTGGGGAAAGTCCATGCGGCTAGGAGAACTCCCTATGCGGCTGGGCTCAAATGAGTCTCATGCGGCCGGGTAGAAACTTTCCACGCGGCTGAGAAGGAAACAACCCATGCGGCTGGGAATCACTTGCCGCATGAATTATTCACGCGGTCAAGTCAAGTACTGTTCTTCTTCTCCAAGTTTCAGAGAAGAAGAACACCATGAACCCAAGCTTCAAAGTTCCATAAAACCTTCATCCAGAGTCCAAATTCGAACTTTCATAGGTCAAAATTGGGTAGAACGAAATTCTCTACAACATGGAACCATCGAAACTTGAAGATAACAAAGTTTACTGGATCAAAATCTAAGAAACCCGAAAATGTAACAAACTTAGATCTACAATAAATTAGCCATGGAAATTGAAAATGCTAAGTACTAAAGAGACTTAGAATCAAATAAGGAGGATGATGGAACAATAATAATGGGGATCCATCAAGAAGCAAGATGGTACTTGCCTACGGTTTGGTAGGTGGAGAGAGTAAAGAAGAAGAAGAGGAGTAATGGTGAAGAAGTAAAGTAAATGAGGAGAGAGAAGGGAGAGGGTGACTTAAATAAAAAGGTGGTGGTAGGTGGGAGTTGGGCCGGGTCCAATAGGTCCAATAAGGCTAACCCGAAAGTAAGACTAAAAGCAGGGAATAAAATGCAGGTAATAAAATTACAGGAAGAAATATAGAAATAAAATTGCAGGAATAAATTAACATAAAAATTAAAGAGCAGCTAATTAATTAACATGAAGATTTAAAGAGCAGATAATAGAATTGCAGAAAAACAAAGTACGGAAAATAAAATACAGGTAATTAATCAACATGAAGTTATTAAGAATTTAAATACAGGATACTACATAATAATTGCTAAATAAATACATTCAGGCAATATACGTAATAAAATACGCATTCTGGGAACGGGGAGTGACAAACATCTCTCGTCGAGATCCAGAAATACCAATCCGTGAGAACCATGTGTCAGGAATAAGCATATCTATACTAAGTACATGAATCATAACAGTTATCATAAATTGAGAAAAAGTTATCAAAGAATGTACTCGCCTGTGATATGATATAATATGTCAACTGGATCCAATGCAGCGCCTCGAGGACCTATAGATAACAAGACGTATCAATACTATATTTACAAAGTAAAGTCAAATCAATTTAAATCCTATTAAGTCATTCTAGGTCAAGACAAGTCTAGTTAGGTCAACCTTGGTCATAGGAGAACATTGGAAGTTAACCCATATCAAACTAGGTCAAAAGTTGAATTACAGTTGACTTTTGGTCAACGTGTCAACTCTGGTCAACTCTAGGTCAACCCTAGGTCAACCCTAGGTCAATGGTGACTAACAGTTGACTTTTGGTCAACTGTTCAAGTCTAATAGAATTTGGGACTAAATTGGGTAAAGTGTTGACCCATAGTTGACTTTTGGTCTAAAAAGTATATCGTGGTCAACCAAGGTCAAGACTAGGTCTAGGCGACTATTTCTAACCATTACCAACCCTTACAACCCATATCCGAGTCCATCTTGAACTCCGATACCCATATCTTGGCCGTAGGCCAATATCTTAAATTTACCCTTTACAAAGGTAAATTCCTAACCTAGACAAATACCAAGTTAGCCTACCTACGCTTGGTATTTTGACCCGTGCTTCCTAGGGTAGTAGGATACTAGCCTACACTATCGTTACCTACCAAGCTTCCTAGGTAGAGTGGACATCCAGTCATCTCACGGCGTATGTTGCCGAATCACCGATTATCTTGAGTATCGCGAGATACTCAATGATATCATGCGATACCATCGTCCTACTCCCACACGATACCCCGATTTCAACTCAGGAGCCTACCCACAAAATCTAATTCACGTAATCTAGGTCTCATCCAATTTTGGGCGCGTTCCGACACTCGGAACTCAATTTCACCCTTTCACCAAATTCGATTCACTCACAACCCTCTCTAATTCAATTTCCTACATTCCTACACTACTACTCTTCTTTCTCCTTCTCCTTCTCTTTTTCCCTTCCCTTCTCCTTATTCTTATTATTCTTATTCTTTCCTTCTCCTTATTATTTTCCTTATTCTCCGTCTTATTCTTCTTCTCCTTATTCTCCTTCTGATTCTCTTTATTCTCCGTCTCTTTCTCCTTATTCTCCGTCTTATTCTTCTTCTCCTTATTCTCCTTCTGATTCTCCTTATTCTCCGTCTCCTTCTCCTTATTCTCCTTCTTATTCTTCTTCTTATTCTCCTTATTCTCCTTCTGATTCTCCTTATTCTCCATCTTATTCTTCTTCTCCCTATCCTTCTTCTCCTTCTCCTTATTCTTTGTCTCCTTCTCCTTATTCTCCGTCTTATTCTTCTTCTTCTTATTCTTCTTCTCCTTATTCTCCGTCTTATTCTTCTTCTTATTCTTCTTCTCCCTATCCTCCTTCTCCTTATTCTCCGTCTCCTTCCCCTTATTCTCCGTCTCCGTCTTATTCTTATTGCCACTGCTGCTCCTAATGCCTAAACTGCTGCTGCTGCTAATGCCACAGCTGCTGCAGCTCTACTTTCTACTGCTGCTGCTGCTATTTCTTATTCCTTCATCTTCTACTTCTATTCCTCTCTCCCAAACTCTCATTCTCTTCCTCTAAAATCAC